>JAVJIX010000310.1:52500-603843 GCA_036785185.1 Paratrypauchen microcephalus | reverse complement strand
TCTGCACCTTTCGTCTGTCACTGCTTGTTATTCATCATGACACTCTTCTTTTAAGTCTTTACTTCTGAAGCCCCTCGCGCAGCTGCAGTCCATTAAGAACCGAGGGGAGACGAGGAACTCAAATCTATGAGAACAATTACCCTCCCAGCGCTACAACAGGATTTCACTGCTTTTTCTCATTCAAAATCTCTGTGACTCTGTCTGAATGATTAGTGCATGAGGTGTCCTTCGGCACATTATCATTTGTGATAAATACAAAGTTGTGAGTGAAGATGTACAGAGGAGATGGACCACCTCTGAAGCTCCAGATAACTCTCTGTCATTTATCATCTAGTCCTGGAATTGTTGTAATTTTACATTTCAAAGGTTTACCACTAAGAAAAACAGAATAATCTACTATTTCACATGCATTTTGATTTGAACAAGTTCATTTTAAGTTCATTCCAGTCCTATTCCTCACTTTCCTAACTTGTGTTACGACCTTGCTAACATCACTCCAGTTTAATTCCTGGTTCACAGACGATAAAAATGGTTTATAATTACATACAGACAGCACATACGGTGGCATTCTTTGACAGGGGCCACCAGGGCAATTGTCTCTAGCGGCACCGGGGGGGCGCGGGGGGCCGCGGTGGCGCGAAGCAAAAAAAAAAAAAAAAAAAACGGTGCGGTGCACGGAGCAAGGATCCTTGCGCGGGGGGTGTGGGGCTGGTGCTGGCTCGTGGTTACATGTTCATTATTTGTTTTTATGTGCTCCTTAATGGTTCCCTAATACTGTAAATGAATCCTTCTTCAAAATCAACACTCAGTGCATGAGAAACAGATAAGATGAGAAAGAGTATTTTTTTTCTCTCTGAACAGGCCATTATGGGCGTTGTTGCTTGAATGCAAATGAGGAGAAAAGAGATGGCCTATAGTAGAGGGTGGGGGCGTGGCCAAACTCTCAGCTCTCCGCTCTCAGCTGATCCATTTCCTTGTTTTTGCACGGGGGGAGAGATTTGAAGCGTTCCATTGAAAAATAAACACATTTCCACAGAAAATAAAATTAAACCACTGCTGTTCAAAGGTCCAGAGGCTCAGATAAAGGACTTCCGAGCCTAGAAACACTCGGACGTGCCTCCAGGCAAATAAAAAAACGCATTTCGCATTGCCTAGCGCATTCGCAGTCCAAACTCTCTGGGCGTGATTTACAGAGACGCTGAGTACAGACAGACGGGGGTG
Organism: Paratrypauchen microcephalus; assembly: GCA_036785185.1. Lineage (NCBI taxonomy): Eukaryota > Metazoa > Chordata > Actinopteri > Gobiiformes > Gobiidae > Paratrypauchen > Paratrypauchen microcephalus. Next base: position 602,622 of record JAVJIX010000310.1, on the reverse strand, counting down.
GAACTGCATTTGCATTTCTTTTTTTGATGTGACGTCAATAAGTTTCCTTGTTCAAAATCGCCCGTTTGAGCTCCGATTTTTTTCTAACGCAGAAAAGGATCGCAAATGCTCAGTTTAGACATTTTGTAACTTTTAACCATGGGGGGGGGGGCTAAATAGGGTAGGGGAGCTCACATTAACGTTCAAAAACCTCAGAAAGTGAAAATTTTATGCCATGGGACCTTTTAATGTGTAGTAATTTTACATATTTTTTTCATGTTATTCTGTAATGTACAGATCGTTTAATTTTTTGTTATTTATATGGTGCGACTTCAATGGAGGTTTAAGTCTTTTTGTTAATTATGTTACTCTATGGTAACTCAATGTGCACTTTTAGAGAACTGACTGATTCTGCAATATTGTGCCCACCAGGGGGTGCTGGAGTGCACTTTTGCTTTCTTAAATAGCTGTAGGCCTACATGGGGCTATAATGTGAAATAAATGCGCCTTTGGTCTTTTTCATGTTCAAAAACTTTTTTTGTAATTATTGTTTATATTTTTTATTGCAGTACTCATTAAAACTGTACATTTGTTTTTGAAAGTAGTTGTTGTGAATTGAGTTTGCATGGACAACGGTCTTGTTTGTTTTTGGGTGGTGGGGCGGATGTTTGGGTTTGGTCGGAGGGGGGGGGCAAGAGTGGCTTTCGCCCAGGGAGTAAATCACTCTAGGAACGCCACTGAGCACATAGCAGCCTTATTTTGAACCCAAAGGCTTCTTTTACAGTATATTTGTACAGGGAGGGACAAAGCACATTTTACTTTACATTTTAGATAAACAAACCTAAAAACTAAGCAAAAAAAGGAAAGAAAACATGAAACTTTTCCCCCTAAAGTGAGTCTGTATTGTCTGCTCCTGGTAATGACCAGGTCCTGTTACTTGAAAGTGACACGGTTTAGACACATTTTAGAACAAATCTTCCTGATGAGACATTAACATCACATACATTCTGCTTTTGTGCTGCTTTTTGAATGTGAAAAAACTTTGAATAGCCTTTTTGTCAGCCATCTGCTTCAGGGCTTACATTTTACATCACATTTTGTCTTTAAGCCTCCTCATGTGTTGAGCTAGACTATTTTAAAGCCTTTTGGATTAGTGGATTATGCCGTCTTGTGTCAGTCTAAAGCATACAGGAATGTGACGATTACTGCTGATATTTTTATTGTTAGTTGAATTGAAGCAGTGAGGTTGTTAGTTCTTGTCATTTACTAGAGGGTGGAAGTTAAATTCCAGCTCTGCCAATTTAAGATAACTTTGTCCAGCCGTCCGTTTTCTTCTGCTTCTCCGGGGCCGGGTCGGGGGCAGCAGCCTAAGCAGGGACTCCCACACTTCCTTCACCCCGGACACTTCCTCCAGCTCCACCAGGGGGACCCTAAGGTGTTCCCAGGCCAGCCGAGAGACATAGTCCCCAGTTCGGTCTGGTGAGGGTAGAAACGTAGATTGACTGGTAACTCGAGAGCTTTGATTTCGGCTCAGGCCGGGCCGAAAACCAAACTGCTCGTCCTGAATCTGAGGTTCGACTATCGGTTGGATTTTCCTCTCCAGAACCCTGGAATAGACGTCACCGGGGAGGCTGAGGAGTGTGATTCCTCTGTAGGACACACCCAGGGCCCTGCAGCACTGATGCTTTCAAATCAGTCACATCAAATTTAATGTTGGTGGTTAAAGGTTTCTATCTCATTCGTAAAAGATTTGCCCAGTGGGTTAAATATGACCACTGAATACAATTTTTTCACTTTTACCATTTTCAGTAGTGTGCAGAACATGTTTTATTTAAACAATGTTTTATTTTCAAGCAGAATCACCCAACCCTATTATACAGAGTTAAAAATGTGGTTATTTGGTCTTAAAAATGTGTTTTTACCATTCGCATTGTGGCATTAAAATCAACATCTTGATACCACAATGATAATGGTAAAAACACAAGTACAGTGGTACCTCACCCTACGAAAGACCCAACAAACGAAAATTTCAAGTTACAAAACGCCTTCACGTTAAATTTTGGTCTCTAGATACGAAAGAAAATTCAAGTTAAGAAAAGTGAAATCTCAAAAATTCAGATAATGCGCGCTCAGCCACACACATTATACGCTTTTCTCAGACTGGATTTAAACTTTTCTCACATTTGTCTCTGTTTAAACACTCAAACTTTCATAGATTTTCAACAAAATTATTAATAGTGAAGTGTGGAGGGAAGGGGGAGGGCGGTGTGTGCGCGTGGACATGTGTGTGATAGCGCAGCATGACCCGGCGCGGGGCTGCGAGACCCGTGCTCAAACCGTGCCAGGTCTAAACCAGGTCTGAACCAGGTCTGAACCAGGTCTGAACTAGGTCTAAACCAGGTCTGAACCAGGTCTGAACCAGGTCTGAACCAGGTCTAAACCAGGTCTGAACCAGGTCTAAACCAGGTCTAAACCAGGTCTGAACCAGGTCTGAACCAGGTCTGAACCAGGTCTGAACCAGGTCTGAACCAGGTCTAAACCAGGTCTGAACCAGGTCTGAACCAGGTCTAAACCAGGTCTAAACCAGGTCTGAACCAGGTCTAAACCAGGTCTGAACCAGGTCTGAACCAGGTCTGAACCAGGTCTAAACCAGGTCTGAACCAGGTCTAAACCAGGTCTGAACCAGGTCTAAACCAGGTCTAAACCAGGTCTGAACCAGGTCTGAACCAGGTCTAAACCAGGTCTAAACCAGGTCTGAACCAGGTCTAAACCAGGTCTAAACCAGGTCTAAACCAGGTCTAAACCAGGTCTGAACCAGGTCTGAACCAGGTCTGAACCAGGTCTAAACCAGGATTAGACCACCGTGGCTCTTGCCTGCGTTCGTTCATGCGTTCAGACTGCGTGCAGTCCTGAGGGGAGTCCTCGCTGCTCGCCTCAGCCGTGACTCGAAACGAAACCAGGAAATAGACCCGCACGCGGTGGTTTAGACCTGGTTTAGACCTGGCACGGTTTGAGCACGGGTCTCTGCTCGCAGCCCCGCGCCGGACACGTGTTGGCACACACACACCGCCCTCCCCCTTCCCCCCCACGCACGCAGTCGCTGCTCGCCTCAGCCTCGTGAGGTACACCGCTGCTGCTTGGTCTAGACCTGGTATAGTCCACGTTTAGTCCTGGGTCTACAGTCTCTACGCAGAACACAATGTTACACTATAAAAAAAGTTACACTATAAAAAAAAACTTGGATCGGGGCCTTGGAACGAATCAGGCTTTTTCCATTGAAATAGCTACTCAACTTACGAAAAATTCACATTACGAAACCACTTCTGGAACAGATTAATTTCCTAAGGTGAGGTACCACTGTATAGATATTGAGTTTTGAAATTTTACACATTAGAAGCAGTGAGCATGGGCATTTTTCATAATTGTACTGAGTGAATCTCTCGTTGTTGCTTTCGTGCTGTGTGTGTGTTCAGATCTTGGCTGGAGAACTCTGTGTCTTCTTCACTAAAGAAGAAGGGACTCAGGAGAAGACCATTGTAACTGCCGACTGCTGCTACTTCAACCCCCTCCTCCGACGCATCATCCGCTTCCTAGGTGAATCTATATATTATACTGAAGGATAACTTGATATCATAATTATCGTGGCAGACCTAGTTAGGTGCTAGCTGTTTGTGGAGTTTAGTGCAAAAACAGTTCGTGTTAAGAATGCGGTTTGCTTTATTTGAGACTCTGTTAATTAGATCTTAACAGCACAATCTCAGCGCAGAGATATTGTGATGTGAAAATGAAATAGCTGACAATTTAGCATAAAAACAGGAGGTAGAGATATCTGTCGCAGCTTCACACTTGTGCTAATAATAAGAATGTGTTGAGTTTTTTTTTTTTTTTACTAAAAGTACTTTCACATGTTCTGACACTTTGCGCCGGCTGACATCTCATCTAGGCGTCTATGCTTTTGGACTCTTCACCACCACCATCTTCGCCAACGCGGGTCAGGTGGTAACAGGAAACCAGACCCCTCACTTCCTGTCGGCGTGCCGGCCCAACTACACAGCCCTGGGGTGCCAGTCAACACTGCAGTACATCACAGAGCGCCGCGCCTGCACTGGCAACCCGCTCGTCGTCATGTCTGCTCGCAAGTCCTTCCCCTCCAAGGACGCAGCGCTCAGCGTCTACTCCGCCGTGTATACAGTGGTGAGTTTGGCGTTTGGTTATGGGAGCTCATGTAGGGGTTTCCGGCTCCAAAAGTAAAAAATCCTATGCATTTTCCCTATGGACTAAAAAAGAAAGAGTAAAGTAACGTTTTTTACAATTTGAGCCTTATTTCGGTAATAAAACAAGTTGTTTTACTCACCCATAGCACTTTGGTGTCATATGGAGCATTTCTGAAGATGTTTTAGATTAGCGTTAGGCTAACGCCGTTAGCCTAGCGCGACTTATAGCCATAGCTCGGGGCATTCCCCGAGTATGTAATATGCCCCGTGTGGGCTCCAAATAACACAAACTTTAGCACTTTTCAAATCATATAAGCTCGATGTCTTAGTCTACGATTTCGTTTGGTCAAAAGTGGCCTGTAATCTGAGATTTAGCCATAGTTTCGAGTAGATGAGGACGCCAGTGCGCATGTGCGGACTGTGCTCTCAGCTCCCGGGACCCAAACATGAAACGCAAAGCTGTAAACTATGGATAAATCTCGGATTACAGGCCACTTTTGACCTACGAAATCGTAGACTAAGACATCGAGCTTCTATGATTTGAAAAGTGCTAAAGTTTGTGTTATTTGGAGCCCGCACGGGGCATATTACATGCTCGGGGAATATATTATATGCCCCGAGCTATGGCTAGAAGTCGCGCTAGGCTAACGGCGTTAGCCTAATGCTAATCTAAAACATCTCTGGAAGTGCTCCATATGACACCAAAGTGCTATGGGTGAGTAAAACAACTTGTTTTATTACCGAAATAAGGCTCAGATTGTAAAAAACGTTACTTTTCCTTTAAAGGCGTGAGGATAATTAGCTAAGGCAACTAATGATCACAGCATGACCACATTCAATAGCAAAAATTGATTACCGCCCATTAACCCAATGAATTTTTGCACATCAAAGTGGACATGAATGAACCTGTTGATCAGTTGACAAAAGTTGATTCATTAGTACCGCCTCTAATTTCTTCAGGATTTACAAATTTTTATTAATATTTATAAAACACACTGCAAATTTCTCTTATCTGGCCAAGATTTTAAAACTTAAATCAGGTTATTTATCTTGTTTTCAGATGTATTACCTACATACTAGACCAGAGACTGCTTAATTCTAGATGACAGTTAGTTTATTTTAAGATGACTTGTCAAGTAAAATGATCTCGCTGCACGGACAGATAATTTCACTACTTTTAAGTCGTCTGATTTAAGCCTTTATATTTTTAATTTTGGCCAGGCTTTTTTGCAGTGCAGGTAGAAACTTTTTATCTGGTTTGAAAAAAATAGAGTCGAGAAAAAGAATACTGCATTTTTTTTTTTGCATTTGAAGAAAATATGTAAAATATGGAAAGTTTTTAATTTATTGGGCATTTTTGTTGAATGTAAAAACAGTGGTGAAAGTAAAGCGGTGCACACCGGAACGCAGCACCAGTATAACATTCTCAGCCGGTACGCAGCACCGCTAAGAGAATATGGTTAATGGTGGCCAAAACCCACATTTGAAAAAAAAAAGTAAGGTGCGCTATTTCAGTAGAAAACACAAACAACCACACTATGCCATTGGAGAATAACTGAAAGTACCCGAAACTCTGGTGCAGAGATATCTGCAGTCTGTTAAGCAAGGACTGTCAAAACTTATCTGACTGTAGCCGTGAAACTAGCCTAGACGGCACGGTGGCTGAGTGGTTAGCACTCATGCTTTAGAGAAGGTTCTGGGTTCGATCCTCGGGTCGCCCAGGCCTTTCTGTGGAGTTTGCATGTTTATGCTGCTTTGTTCCACATACCTTTTTTGCCTAAGTCGGCAGCACCATTTACGTAGGCCCACAAAAATATGAAATAATTAACTATATTAAAAAAGTTATTTATCTATGAAAAAGGTGTAAAACGTTAAAAAAAAAGAAAAAAAAAAAGGGTAAAACGAGTGTTTTTTTTTTTTTTTAAACTGAAAGTGATGCAATGGACATTATATGATAAAAGAAGAAATTCAATTTGTCAACTGGACAAAGTTTGTTTGGTCGAAAACGTTTCGCCGCTCATCCGAGAGGCTTCATCAGTTCTGGTTCGAGTGCTGGTTAGACACTCGCTGCAGGGAGGAGCGAACTATACTGCAGTTTTTCCGAAACTATCTCGCCTATTTGTTTCTGTCTTTTGTTTCTCTGGCGTCTAGTTAACATACCTATGCTATATATAATATAGAATAGATATAAGCAGTGTCTAACCAGCACTCTAACCAGAACTGACGAAGCCTCTCGGATGAGCGGCAAAACGTTTTCGACCAAACAAACTTTGTCCAGTTGACAAATTGAATTTCTTCTTTTATCGTGGATTCTACCTGGACGACTGAGGGACTCTTCATGCACTGGACATTATATTATATATATAATATACATTATATTCTTACCTGTAAGAAATGAAAACTACTTTCACCACTGTGTAAAAATGACTATTTCAGAAAAGGTCAATGAATAATTGACTAATTGACTCTGTGTTGTAATTGTCTCTTTGTTCGGTAGATGTATGTAACCCTGGTATTCAAAACCAAAGGCACCCGGCTGACCAAGCCCACCATCAGCCTGACGCTGCTCTGCCTGGCCATGCTGGTGGGAGTGGTCCGAGTGGCAGAGTACCGCAACCACTGGGCCGATGTCCTGGCGGGATTCTTCACTGGGGCTGCCATCGCGGTTTTCCTGGTATAACATTACTTGCATGATTGTTTTTAAACGAGCACATGCCTTCGACTAAGAATTTTGCTCTGGTTGGGTTAAATATTTAGCTTTCTTGCAGATTCCGGGGCGTGTGAATTTCCAAACATTAAGACTTTATGAACCTGCAAGACAAAACAACAGCCTTTGCGTCCAAATCGTACAATGGCTCGTTATTTTTATCTCCCCTTTTCTTCCAGCCGTATGTCCACAGGTATCACCATCTGCTTTTGAAATATACTTGCTGGTACTTTGGTTAAAATATATTGCACACTCCTGTCAGACTGCAGAGCTTTCACCTCATTCCACTGGAGCTGCTTTATGGTCGGACACTGACTTGCAAAATGCTGTTAGCAGCAAAGTCCAATTATCTCTTCTCCAGTAAAGTGGACTACGGATATTAGTATTTAGTATCGTCCAATATCGTAGCATTGGTATTCAGTGTCATTCAGTGACAAATTCTAAGAAATTGTCTGCTCACTACCAGGGATGGGAATTGAGAACCAGTTCCAGGTGTTTCAATTCCACGGAATTGATTAGCAGTTTATCTATCGATTCCTCTTATCGATTCCAGCCAGCACGAATTACACACGTGCATAACGCCGCTACGTGCTTCACTGATACGCATGAAGAGAAGAACGTTTGTGAAAATGGACTTTTAACTTCCACTTGGACACATGGCACATTTCAGGAGATGTTGGGGACAGGTTCGGGACAGGTCCGTTTCTCCGGAGCTCGTGTACAAAGTGCGGTCGGATACTTGGCAACAGAAAGTCCGGGATATAAGCGAATACACATGGAGACACATGCGAATGATCCGACACGGGGTGAGTCATATTATCATATTGTAATGACCCGAGGCTTCTCTTATTTCACAACGAACTTTATTGATGAACAGAACTCTTGAATCGTATAATATTAACAGAGCATCAGCTCAGCCACACCACTGTCTCTTAGTCCTCCACCCCTCACACACACTCTCGTTCACACACACACACGTTCATTCGTTCATTCGTTCACATGCACACACCAGCAGAACCCTTAACTCATTCAGTGCCGGAGACGTCTATTGACGTCCCCTCGAATCCAACCGTTGAGTGCCGTGACGTCTATAGACGTCAATTGCTTTTTTCAGCGGGGGTTGCTAGGTTACGGCCTGGAGCAACTTTTGAGGTGTAATTCACATCTCTCAACCTGTAGATGGCGATGTTGTATCATTATTAGCCGATCAGAGCCGGGGAAGAAAGGAGGAGTGCAGTGTGTGTATGGTGTATTGGCCAGAGTAGTAAGATGGCGAGGCCATAGAACCCGGAAAAGCAGATAACTGTTGATCAGCGCCTATGGAGCGATCAGATTGCTCTTGGGACCCAGGATCCTGGATCAGAGGATCGCAGAGACAAGCCGGATCAAGCAGCGAGGTCTGAGCAGAGATCTGCTGTGCCCGAGGAGGGGGCGTGTCCTGTGTGCGCTGCACGGACCAGGGAGTCTCCTCAGAACTACGACAGCTCCAAAGAAGAAGTTTACTGACTTGGAGCAGTGAGCAGTGTATGGTAATTGTAATGAATGAAGTTGTGTGTGTGTGTGTGTGTGTGTGTGTGTGTGTGCGTGCGTGTGTGTGTGTGTGTGTGTGTGTGTGTGTGTGTGCGTGCGTGCGTGCGTGTGTGCGTGTGTGCGTGCGTGTGCGTGTGTAGCTGTGTGTGTGTAAAGGTTTATGCATGGGCTTGTGTGTATGTACATATATATATATGTGTGTGTGTGTGTGTGTGTGTGTGTGTGTATTAGTTTTTATTATGGGTCTGTACTCTGGGCCTCAGACAAATCCTCAACAAAGTTCTATTTTATAGGAAAAGATATTATATCCTGTAAACATCTCTTGGCACTATTGATTTGAACGAATTTTCAATTCACAGAGCCTTATATTCTTATATTTGTAAATAAAAAATGTACTTTGTCATCAAAAATCTCTTTCTCTGTTATTTTAGATGTTTGAGGTGTCACTAAATCGATAAATATTGACGTCAAAGTCACTGATCTGCTCGAAATCCTTCTCTGAACTAAACGGTCGTTTTCTCCATTTCTTGCTCAAAAACCAGTGTTTTTGCTGAAACTTCCCTATGTTCTACTATCAGTTATTTGAGAACCGAAAAGGTTAGAAACATAATTTTTTTTCCAGGTGAAAGAAGAGAGTCGACACTTTATTTTGATGTGTCCCATGTTTATATAGTCAAAGAACTCAGTATTCTGTGGGTCTTGGAAAATCAGTGAAATTCTACTGAAACCTGTGGCACTCTGGGGTTAGAATTCTGAAAACAGGCCGGCACTGAATGAGTTAAAGGCCCCAGTGAGAACAACACCTTTAACCCGGTTATCACAGTATCATTTCTGCATCAAACCGAGATATTAGGTGAAAGCAGCGGCTTGTGTCAACACCAGGACTAAACCTGGACTAAACCTGGACTAAACCTGGACTAAAACAGAACTAAGCAGGACTAGACCAGGACTAGACCAGGACTAGACCAGGACTAGAACAGGACTAGAACAGGACTAGACCAGGACTAGACCAGGACTAGACCAGGACTAAACCTGGACTAGACCAGGACTAGACCAGGACTAGACCAAGACTAGAACAGGACTAGACCAGGGCTAAACCTGGACTAGACCAGGGCTAAACCTGGACTAGACCAGGACTAGACCAGGACTAGACCAGGACTAGACCAGGACTAAACCAGGACTAGACCAGGACTAAACCTGGACTAGACCAGGACTAGACCAGGACTAGACCAGGACTAAACCTGGACTAGACCAGGACTAGACCAGGACTAGACCAGGACTAGACCAGGACTAGACCAGGACTAAACCAGGACTAAACCAGGACTAGACCAGGACTAGACCAGGACTAGACCAGGACTAGACCAGGACTAGACCAGGACTAGACCAGGACTAAACCTGGACTAGACCTGGACTAGACCAGGACTAGACCAGGACTAGACCAGGACTAGACCAGGACTAAACCTGGACTAGACCAGGACTAGACCAGGACTAAGCCTGGACTAAACCTGGACTAGACCAGGACTAGACCAGGACTAGACCAGGACTAGACCAGGACTAGACCTGGACTAAACCAGGACTAGAACAGGACTAAACCTGGACTAAACCTGGACTAAACCAGGACTAGACCAGGACTAGACCAGGACTAAACCAGGACTAGACCAGGACTAGACCAGGACTAGACCAGGACTAGACCAGGACTAAACCAGGACTAGACCAGGACTAGACCAGGACTAGACCAGGACTAAACCTGGACTAGACCAGGACTAGACCAGGACTAGACCAGGACTAAACCAGGACTAGACCAGGACTAGACCAGGACTAAACCTGGACTAGACCAGGACTAGACCAGGACTAGACCAGGACTAGACCAGGACTAAACCAGGACTAGACCAGGACTAGACCAGGACTAAACCTGGACTAGACCAGGACTAGAACAGGACTAAACCTGGACTAAAACAGGATTAGACCAGGACTAAACCTGGACTAGACCAGGACTAGACCAGGACTAGACCAGGACTAGACCAGGACTAGACCAGGACTAGACCAGGACTAAACCTGGACTAGACCAGGACTAGACCAGGACTAGACCAGGACTAGACCAGGACTAGACCAGGACTAGACCAGGACTAAAACAGGACTAGACCTGGACTAAAACAGGACTAGACCAGGACTAAAACAGGACTAGACCAGGACTAAAACAGGACTAGACCAGGACTAAACCTGGACTAGACCAGGACTAGACCAGGACTAGACCAGGACTAGACCTGGACTAAACCTGGACTAAACCAGGACTAGAACAGGACTAAACCTGGACTAAACCAGGACTAGACCAGGACTAGACCAGGACTAGACCAGGACTAAACCTGGACTAGAACAGGACTAGACCAGGACTAGACCAGGACTAGACCAGGACTAAACCTGGACTAGACCAGGACTAGACCAGGACTAGACCAGGACTAGAGCTGGACTAAACCTGGACTAAACCAGGACTAAACCAGGACTAGACCAGGACTAAACCAGGACTAGACCAGGACTAGACCAGGACTAGACCAGGACTAGAACAGGACTAAACCTGGACTAGACCAGGACTAGTGCTAATCTTGGTGCTAATCAAACAGTTTGTTCTCCTTTTTTCCCTAAATTAGAATCGATAAGAGAATCGATAAGAGAATTGAATCATTAAACAGTATTGATAATGGAATTGGAATCGTAAAAATCGTATCAGTTCCCATCCCTGCTCACTACACTGCTCAGATAAACCGCAACAATAAATTCTGACATTCTCTTTGTACAATGATGCATCCATGATTCTGCTCTGTCGTCATGTTTGATAACAAAACATTCTCTCCATATCTTTTTGTAGGTGACATGTGTGATCAATAACTTCCAGCGCCTGCAGGCCAGCGGACCTCCTGCCCGACCCCAGCGGCCTGACTCCATGTTGGGAGTTCCCATGGTGACACTTCCCTGTGTGGAGAGTCCTCTTGAAAAGTTAAGTGGTCCTCAGGTAAGTAACATGTGTTTTTGTCACGCCCCAAAGCATGAATCCTCCTGAACTCCAAACACATGAATCCTCCTGAACTCCAAACACATGAATCCTCCTGAACTCCAAACACATGAATCCTTGTGTCTTCAAATGTTTACACAAATAGTTGTTAGTCTGTTTTGCATGGATCTGAATATTTGTGTAAACTATGATGTCACACTGAGAAGGAGTAAACACTTGGTTAGTTTCACCTCTCTCCCCCAGTTCTTCTCCAGTTGTGCTCAGCCCAAACTTCATGAGTCCTGTGATCAGTGCCTACGCGCTTGGATCGAAAACTATGAACAAACTGATTAACATTTGCTCAATGCAAGACTGCAGAGTAGGGCTGTTTATCGTTAAGAAGTTGGAGATATGGTACATACCTCGATACACAGGCCACGATACGATACATATCTCAATACAGTGCACTTTCAATTCGATATAAAAGTGGCTAAATCATGGCTGTGATACTAAAAGTCTTTGTTAAACCACTTCTTGTGCAAAGTTATGTGTTGCATAAAAAAGTTTCCTTCCACTAAACAAGGAACAAAACTGTAGCACTAACAAAATAATTGAGTAAAATATACCAAAAAATACACTTGGTGTTACAGTGGTACCTCACCTTACGAAAGACGAACTACAAACGAAAAATCCAAGTTACGAACGTTAAATTTTGGTCTCTAGATATGAAAGAAAATTCAAGTTACGAAACGCGAAATCTCAAAAATTCAAATAATGCGCGCTCAGCCACACACATTATACGCTTTTCTCAGACTGGATTTAAACTTTTCTCACATTTGTCTCTCATTTAAACACTCAAACTTTCATAGATTTTCAACAAAATTATTAATAGTGAAGTGTGGGGGGAAGGGGGAGGGTGGACACGTGTGTGATAGCGCAGCATGACCCGGCGCGGGGCGCGAGCACCAGACCCGTGCTCAAACCGTGCCTCCTCTAGACCAGGTCTAAACCAGGTCTAAACCAGGATTAAATCAGGATTAAACCACCGCGGCTCTTGCCTGCGTTCGTTCATGTGCTTGGACTGCGTGCCGTCCCGAGGGGAGGCACATCCCCTCCCCTCCTGGCTGCTCGTCTCAGCCGTGACTCGTGAGGTACACGGCAGAGCTAGCACCAAACCAGGAAATAGACCCACACGCGGCGCTTTAATCCTGGTCTAGACCTGGTCCAGTCCAGGCTTAGACCTGGTTTAGTTCTGGTCTAGACCAGGTTTAGTCCACGTTTAGTCCTGGTCTAGTCTCTTAGCCAACAGGACACAGAACACAATGTTACACTATAAAAAAAGTTACACTATATAAAAAAAACTTGGATCGGGGCCTTGGAACGAATCAGGCTTTTTCCATTGAAATAGCGACTCAACTTACGAAACCACTTCTGGAATGGATTAATTTCGTACGGTGAGGTACCACTGTACATCGATACAGCAGTGCACAATATCGTACTGTATCATCACATTAAACGATGCGATATATCGTTATTTTGATATTTTTGTACACCTCTACTACACAGAGAAAACGCGCAGCTCCACCAAAACCCCTGTACCCACTTTACCCACTACCCTGAGAGTATTTACCATCAGCACCCGGAGACATAAACCCTTAAAGGCAAATTAACGTTTTTTTACAATCTGAGCCTTCTTTCGGCAATAAAACAAGTAGTTTTACTCACCCATAGCATTTTTCTGTCAATTGGAGCAGTATCGCAGAACTTATGTTGAGCCGTTCTGTTCTAGTAATGATCCCGTATCCTTAACATGGTGCTCGTATCATATGCTCGGGGCATTACTTTGCGGTGTCCAAATAACACAAACTTTAGCACTTTTCAAATCATAGAAGCCCGATGTCTTAATGTAAGATTTCGTTTAAAGCAAAAGTGGCCTGTAATCCGAGATTTAGCCATAGTTTCGAGTAGATGAGGAGGCCAGTGCGCATGTGTGGACTGTGCTCTCAGCTCCCGGGACCCAAACATGAAACGCAAAGCTGAAAACTATGGATAAATCTCGGATTACAGGCCACTTTTGCTTCAAACGAAATCTTTCATTAAGACATCGGGCTTCTATGATTTGAAAAGTGCTAAAGTTTGTGTTATTTGGAGACCGCAAAGTAATGCCCCGAATACAAATGCTAACGGATACGCTACAACATAACTTTCTTCAAACAGCTCCAAATGACACGAACGTGATATGGGTGAGTCAAACGACTTGTTTTATTACCGAAAGAAGGCTCAGATTGTAAAATAACGTTACTTTTCCTTTAAGACACTGTGATTAGTGTTGTCCAAGTATAGTCCAGTCCACTGTAGGGAGTATTATACCTCTGCTGGTGCAGGCAGCATGGGTCTGGTACTGCACAAAAAGGCAGTTTCACCCATTTTACCTTTGTTTGATGAAACACGAGGAGAAGAATAGAATGAATGGGACGATTTTACACTTTACTACTTGTTGCATAAAGAGTATTTTTCTGCACGGGCAGATTGATAAGATCCTCTTCCACTTATGTTTGGCTTTATGTAATTAATAAAGTAAGATACTGGCATTGGACAAAATACAGGCCTATGTGCATTTTCTTAATATTCTATTCATCAAAGGCTTTCACATCAGTCTCACATTTCAACAACAGATCAAATCAAACACCAGGGAGCTTAAAAAATACTCATTCATAAAGACCAAGTGAGGCAAATTAATTAAATGTACTATTTCCTCCAAAGTGAAGGACCAATCAGGACCTCATTATGGTAAACAAATGGAGATTAATGAGTTGAAATGCACAGTAGAGCTGTGCAATTTATGTAATTTAATCAAATTGTGAACCTGTTATTTCAGTTATTTGTCAATTATCTGCATGGAACCAGCTTCACAGCCAATCCTCAGCACTGGAACTTTTTAGTTAAATGAGAAATTGTTAAATAAATAATAACTACAATATAATTAAAAAACATAGATCAATACAACAAAAAAGTCTTGTCATATGTAGCAACATTCAGACCCTCCAGGAATTTGCGATGTTGCGATTTGCAACTTCAGCCAATCCCCGTGAATTCAGGGCGGTGTTGCAATTTTGACCAATCACTGCAACTTTCCTTGCCTGGAAGAATCCATGACTCATCGCTGTACCAGCGAGTGAGTCTGGTAACGCTTGGTCCAGAATGTGCTGCAGTTGCGCGTAGACAGACAGCTAAGTGAACCAATCAGAGATTGCGCCATCTTGATTCAAAACTGAGGCGGAACTTCCGCTGCCTAAGAGTGACTTTGCGGGCAAAGGCGGGTGCACTGACGTCACCATCTTTGAACGAATCAGAATCACGGAGTCTGTTGTTAACCGGAGGAGCGAGAGTGGAGGGAGGGTGTCCAAATGGTATCGCGCTGTAGCAAATACAGAGAGATATCATTTGGCTGGCCAGGTAACAACTTTCCCGCAATTTTTACTAATTTTGACCAATCATCTGTGACGTATTGAACGCCGACCAACTTCCTTCTGCTTTACTTCCGTGTGACAAAACGAAACTGCGGCCGTGTCCCAGTTCCCAGAGCGCACAGCTCGGAGCGCGGCCCGAAGGGGGCTCAGACTGCAGTCAAGGAGGTGCACACTTGCTCAGCCCCGACTACAGTCCGCGGACCGCTTAACGACTGCGGTCTTCAGACCGCGTGTTAACTGCGCATGGGACAAAAAAGAAGTGGGACAGCAGTCGTCGCACCGGTGTTCTGTCAAAATGTGTGACGCACATGCTCTTCGGGCCACGCTCCGAGCCGCACGCTCTGGGAACTGAGACACGGCTTCTAATGGCAAAGAAACATGTCTGCGGCGCCATTTGCCCACAAAAATAACAGCAAAAGATCGAAACACTTCCCCTCCTAGTAGTAATTTATTTTCGATGTTGGTAAGGTTGTTTTAGGACCATATCTGTGATCTCTGTGTCTTTGTATTATTCTTTGTCAGTAATAACTCAGTATTCAAAATATTACTCAATTTTAATTACAAAAAGGGAAAATCACAACTATTTATCGCAACTTTCACTTCCTCCCGCAACAAAATTGCAACAAAAACCTTAAAAGCACCGCAATGTGCAATATTGTTGTTTTTTCAATACTCCTATCGTGCAATATAGTTTTTCCAATTTTTCAATACTCTCCCTGTCACTGTTTTCATTATTATTATTATTATTATTATTATTATTATTATTATTATTATTATTATTATTATTATTATTATTATTATTATTATTATTATTATTACCCATCTTTATGCCATTCTTGCTGCATGCACTTGTCTTCTTGTTCAAACTGTCCCTATCTGGAGCTACTGTGACAAGTAAATTTCTCCTGTGTGAGATCAATAAAGTCTTATCTTATCTCTTATCTTATCTTAACTTTCATCGCAACTTTTTGGAAAAGCTCCCACAAATTCAGGCATTTTAGCTCCGCAACAATCACAAAAAATGCCCGTGAAATCCTGGGGGTCTGAATACAACAAGGGGTAAGAAGAGTGTCCTTCAAATCAGACCAGATGATGTGTTGTTTTTTAAATGTTTCATGTTCTGTGCATAACATATTGAATTGTCTTATTTTTGGTCATTTTGTTTCAGAATGAAACTGAGCACAGATGTCCTTCAGCATGACTTTATTTGTCAAAGCTTCGAAGTATTCTTATAAGTATTTGTAGCTACATAAAAGTGCTGACAGGAGTTTTAGTGTACACTATTCAGGTGTGTTAGCGTCTCGTGCTGTGTCTGTCGCTAACCCTGTCCTGACGCTTCTTTCCCTCTGTCCTACTCCCTCTTTCCTCTCTGCAGCATCCCGCCCTGTCCACTTCGTCCCCCGCTTACAACACCTACGTCCAGCCATTTTAACCCCTCTGACCCTCACCTCTCCGTTCTCTGTTGCCTTATTTCCGTTTGGTCTTGTTTAATTTTCCTCTCTCTGCTTCCGCCCCATTCCAGTGCATTGCTCTTGATTATCCTTCTTCTTCTTCTTTACTTCTCTCCTCTCTCCCCCACCACTTCCTGTCTCTCCTGCAGACTCCGCGGGGCTCTGCGTTCGGCGAAGTCACATGACCATCAGCCCTATCGGTTCCCCGGCAGCCTCGGTGTCCGCACACGGGCTCGCTCCACCTCCAGCGCAGCCTAGACCAGCCGCTGCACCGCTCCTACTCCACTCAGGTCTAGAGCACTCGCGCCGGGAACCGATAGGAGAACTGTAGACTCTCTTTACTGAACAAAGACATTATGAACAAGTTATTTTTTATATGAACTCACTGGACAAATATTTGTATGGTGCAGCACACGGAGAGCGGACTCATTGTGGATGACAAAGTACAAGTTTGGACTGAGGTTTTCTGTGATACAGGGACCAAAAAGACAGACCGCTGCTGAGGGAGAATCGTACGACAAACCTCTGTCTGATTCCACTGTCTGACATATCATTTATCACTCCCTAGGTGTTAGAGAAGCACTTTTTCCTTTCCTTTTTTTTTAAGCACAAAACCATATTTATTTATTATTTAAAGTTAGAAGCACAGTACAAACTAAGAAGCTGCTAACAAGTTTTCACACCTCCATGTACTGAAAGCACAGAGCTCCTCCTGCTCAGAGGGAAAAGGCACAAAAAAACTCAGACTTACTCATCTAAAGCTGCTCCTGATGATGTGACTGTTTGAACTGATTCTAAATTAACTTTAGTTTACGTTTACAGTAAAGTTTACTCATTATTGTGACCTTAACAATGACACAATCGAATAAAACTAGATAAAACAACATGTAAAAATATATTTAGTTGGGCCTGTATGGATGTGTATGGGCAGAAATATGTGCCACCAGAAACTGAATTTGAATCACATAATTTGAAATTGTATTTTTTAAATTTGAAATTGTATTTTTAATTTGAATCATTGCATTGAAAAATTGAATCTGAATAGTACCATTTGAAATTGAATTTATTAGTTTGTAACAGGAATCTAATAAAAGCTCTCTCGAAATCTTTCTCGAAATTCAAATTCAGTTCTCAAAATTCAAATTCGGTTCACAAAATTCAAATTCAAGTTAAAGCAGCAGACAGAGGAGTCCTGCATATCTGAGCTCGATTGCTCTTCCTTCATCCTTAAAGTACCAGGATGTTTGTCACAGTAAACTTGAATTTGAATTTTGTAAACTGAATTTGAATTTTGAGAACTGAATTTGAATTTCAAGAAAGATTTCGCGAGAGCTTTTATTAGATTCCTGTTACAAACTAATAAATTCAATTTCAAATGGTATTATTCAGATTCAATTTTTCAATGCAATGATTCAAATTAAAAAATACAATTTTTTACATACAAATTATGTGATTCAAATTCAGTTTCTGGTGGCACATATTTCTGCCCATAGATGTACCAGGATACACGTTATGATGGTAAAAGAAATACAGTGCAGACAACACTGGTCTACAAGTAAAAGGAACAAAAGTACAGTAATCCCTCGTTTATCGCGGGGGTTCGGTTCCAGAAATAACCCGCAATAAGAGAAACCTGCGAAGTAGAACAATTTTATATTTTACAATTATTCTACATGTTTTAAGGCTGTAAACGCCTCACCACACACATTATACGCTTTTCTCAGACTGGAATTAACATTTTCTCACATTTGTCTCTAGTTTAAACACTCAAACTTTCATAGATTTTCAACAAAATGTATTAATAGTGACGCGTGAGGGGGGACACGGCTCCAGGAGCCCCGCCGGACGCGCGGACGCGACGCGCACCAACCCCTTGGAGAAGTGCGCGACATGTGCTGCTCTGTCACGCATTTGTCCACGATGAACCCCTCATCAAATCCGTGACAGAGCAGCACGACCGGCGCAAGGCCGCGCATACACCGGGGCTGCGAGCACGAGATCGAACCGCGGCGCACGGACCGCGTCCTCTCAGCCCGAGCTACAAACCGAACACGCACAAATAAACACAAGAGCCGCACGGAGTGAATCCTCGTTTAGTCCAGGTCTAGACCTGGTCCAGTCCTAGTTTAGTCCAGGGCCAGTCCAGGTCTAGACCTGGTTTAGTTCTGGTCTAGACCTCGTTTAGTCCTGGTCTAGTCTCTTAGCCAATCAGGACGCAGAACACAATGTTACACTATAAAAAAAAATTGAAGAAAAAAAAAATCGGCGAAACAGCGAGGGCGCGAACAGTGAACTGTGATAGAGCGAGGGTTCACTGTAGTGACATTTGTCTTGGTTTAGGTCACTAATAAAGAAAAAGTAAGTCAGAAGTGCTGATTGGCTTTAGTTTCCAAGATATAGTATTCGGTCAAAATAAGAAATTTATGCAAAATAAGACAAAAACGGTAGTTTATCAGAAGGTCCAGTGTGTCTACAACAGTTCTATCTGAAAGTGTCTGCACATTCACATACATTCACTTTAATATGTCTACAGTTTTAACATCAAATATCTTTTGATTTCACATAAGAGAGACGCCTCGAAACTGTGTGCCCCTGATGTCTTAAGATATTTCTTGTTTATTTCTTGACGGATAAAGAAGTGCAAGTTAAATGTTTTCAAAATATAAATATTATTTTTAAGCAAAAATTCCTAAATCTATTGTATAAACAGATGCGATTTTGATGTACAGTGAACCCTCGTTTATCGCGGGGGTTAGGTTCCAGAAATAGCCCGCAATAAGTGAAATCCGCGAAGTAGGACAATTTTATATTTTACAATTATTCTACATGTTTTAAGGCTGAAAACGCTTCACCAGACACATTATACACCTTTCTGAGACTGGTATTAACATTTTCTCACATTTTTCTCTTGTTTAAACACTCAAACTTTTGTAGATTTTCATTAAAATATATTAATAGTGGGGCGGGGGCACGTGACACGCGGGCACGTGCGCGCGGGCACGTGCGCGCGGACACGTGTGTTTGTTTTGGTACCACATATCCATGCCATGTGCGAAAGTCGAGTGGAAAGCGACCTGGATATCATTTTGGGCAAGACTCAAGCCAATGCTAACAGTGCCAAACCGCTAACAGACGCCTCTAAGCACCAGTCCTCACCACAAGACCAGGTAAGACCAACCTGCGCTCACAAGAGTTGGTTGCATTTCACCCCGGCTCCAAAATCAGTCCGCTATCAATGCGTCGCCAATACTCCACAGAGCTGTGGAGTATTGTGGAGTATTGGGTTCGTCCTCTCGTCCTCTCACGGGGAAAAGCCACTGTCTCCTCTGTGCGCGCGAGTGTCCTCTCCCCGCTGCGGCTCCCCCGGACGCTCCATGTTGATTCTTGGCTCTTCCATGGTCGGCTCGCACTCTCTTCCATGGCTCGTGCAAGTAAACAAAGGCCACACCTCCTGTCACCCAGGCGCTCTCGTGAAGGAAATCTGAGACTCTGTCCCTACCATCCCTGGTCTAGACCTGGTTTAGTCCTGGTTTAGACCTGGTTTAGTCCTGGTTTAGACCTGCTTTAGACCTGGTTTAGTCCTGGTCTAGTCTCTTAGCTAATCAGGGCGCAGGACAGAATGTTACACTGTAAAAAAAAAGTTACACTATAAAAAAAATTGAAAAAAAAAAAAAAAAAATTGGGAAAAAAAATCCGCGAAACAGCGAGGCCGCGAAGAGTGAACCGCGATACAGCGAGGGTTCACTGTAAAACAGTATCATTAAATATCTTGAATACATTAGCTAACCAGCACCGTTATCAATTGATTTTCAGTTCATCTTATCAATATAAATGAGATTTTGCCACTTTTATCTCAGAAGCAGATGGAGTCCACACATTTGTAGACCAGTGTTATGTCTTTGAGATGATAAAAAGCGTTTCTCTGCATTGCTTAAAGGTGCATTGTGTTATTGCTAAAGTTGAAGGTTTGCTACTTGCTTGTCTCCATGGAGATTCTATTTCTTTGCGTGAAATGTTCCTCAGTAGAGCCTTAAACACATCTGCCTTGCATTTATTTAATTACAGTTTTATAGGTCAAAGACTTCAATATCCAATTATTTCAATACAGTGGTACCTCACCTTACGAAATTAATTCGTTCCAGAAGTGGTTTTGTAACGTGAATTTTTCGTAAGTTGAGTAGCCTGATCCGTTCCAAGGTTTTTTTAATAGTGTAACATTTTTTTTATAATGTAACTTTGTGTTCTGCGTCCTGATTGGCTAAGAGACTAGACCAGGACTAAAAGTGGAATAAACCAGAACTAAACCAGGTCTAAACCGGGACTAGACCAGGATTAAATCACCCCGTGTGGCTCTTCACTGGTTTCGTGCGGCTTTTGCGTTCGTTTGTGCGTGTTCGGTTTGTGGCTCGGGCTGCGTGTTCGCCGCGGTTCTATCTCGTGCTCGCGGTGCTCCTGTCTCCGCGCTCCTTGCGTGTTCGGCGCTAGAGCCAAGAGGCCGAGAAAGGTGCTCTTTGAGCGGGCACGACAGCGGGGTTTTCCCCGGGGCTGGCTCTGGTTCTATCCGACTTCCAGAGCCGGGGGGTTGACCCTGTGAGCCAAGAGGCCGAGAAAGGTGCTCTTTGAGCGGGGATAACAGCGGGCGTGCATCTGAGCACGCATTATTTGAATTTTTGAGATTTCGCGTTTCGTAACTTGAATTTTCTTTCGTATCTAGAGACCAAAATTTAACGTGAAGGCGTTTCGTAACTTGGATTTTTCGTATGGTGAGGTACCACTGTACTGTGAAATAATCAAGGCAAAGCAGTAACATGTCCAAGGAAAAGCAGGTTGCGGACCCTCCACCAGAAATCTGCACCTTTAAAGGGATATGCCACCCCCAGGTCAAATTTGGGCATCTCCCCACAGTCCAGAGACTAAAATAAGTGGTGGAAAGCGTTTTCCTGCTCACCCAGCCATTGTCCGAGTCTGTCGCCACTGACCGCCGCGGTATCTGCAGCTCCTCCGCCTTAGACTGGAGTCTAACGGCGCCAGAGAAAGATTTCGGCCAAAAGGAATTAATTTGCTCGATGCTTTTCCCAATTACTTTCTGTATAGTGCGCATTCATATCGAGTGCAAATAAATGTGCAAATCAACACGGAGAACTTGACTTGGTCAATTTGGGTGGGAACTATTTTTCAGTGCGGAAGAACATCGCCGAATCACGCACCACGTTGTGCAACAGGGGAACTCCCTTCCCGGTGCGTAACTGGGATTCCCCTGGCAGCGTGCTGCGTGATTCGACTGTATTCTTCCGCACTGGAAAATAGTTCCCACCCAAAATGACCAAGTCAAGCTCTCCGTGTTGATTTGCACATTTATTTGCACTCGATATGAATGCGCACTACACAGAAAGTAATTGGGAAAAGCATCGAGCAAATTAATTCCTTTTGGCCGAAATCTTTCTCTGGCGACGTTAGACTCCAGTCTAAGGCGGAGGAGCACCAGATACCGCGGCGGTCAGTGGCGACAGACTCGGACAATGGCTGGGTGAGCAGGAAAACGCTTTCCACCACTTATTTTAGTCTCTGGACTGTGGGGAGATGCCCAAATTTGACCTGGGGGTGGCATATCCCTTTAAGAGTGAAACCTGACAGCCTGAGTGATGATACCCTCTGATGATACTGTGTTCGCTGTAGCAAAGTTGTGGTTGTGGTCAGGTTGGAGTTCTCCAGCAGTGAACATCTAGCGTTGGGGACTAGAGCAGTTAAGCAAAAGATGCAGATTATAAAACGATAAGAGCATTTTTAACATTAGTCACAAATGTTAATTACTTTCCTTCAGTTCCTACTGTTCTTGAGCTCGATCCAGATTTGAAGTCTCCAGAACATATTGAGAAGACTCCCCCAGAGCATGAAGCTTGTTTATCAGTGGAGGTGTACATATGGTGCAGATGCCAGGAGCGCTTGATGTGGCGTGACAGTTTTGCTGATTTTGATTTGCACACTCCCTTTCCCCGACTGTCTCTGCCTGCGTGTTGTTCTGTGCACTGTGGAGCTCGGATATCAGCGCTAACATCACTGTGCTCAAAGTCGGCTCGACACTCACAGACGGGTACGAGGGCACCTGTATTTAAAACAAATGAAAGCACATGTGCACGTCACTGCTCTGTTCTCCTTTGCCCACTTTTACCTGTGTCTGTACATAGTGAACTACTGTAAATCTTTTGTATTGATTTGTGTGTTTTTTACTGACTTCACCAATGATCAGCGCCGACATTTGGATATGTTTGAGAACTGTGAGTGAACTTGCCAAATTAAGGGCTTTAAAGTCTAGAAAGTCTAGTCACTCTGTCCTTTCACGTGCAATTTGTTTCTTTAACTCCTTTGCAATACTATAGGGTAAGGTTACAACAGTTGTCAGTGGAGGGTGCGTGATGATCAAACCAATGATAAGTCATGTCAGTATGTACGGAAGTCGACAGACGCCATGTGCATAAGCAGTATTATTTATCCCGCGATAATTCATTCCAGATCTCGAGAAAACAAAACAGTCATTTTGAGATCTCGAGAGAACAACTGAAACGTCTTCTCTCATTCTGAATAGACACGTTTTTGGTCATTAGAATGTCTGGAATAATAATCGATCAGCTGATCAGGCAATATATTGATCAGGGGTTGACACATTACGTCTTTTAATTCGGGATAATTTCAAGATTGGTCCACGGCACCTCCGCAGAACTGAATCACGGAATAATTTTTTATTTTCTCGAGATCACAGAATAACTTTGTTTTTTCGAGATCTTGAAATAACAGTTTTGTTTTCTCAAGATCACGAATTGTGTCATTTTCTCGAGATCTCCAGTTAACTCTCTGAGTGCCGGCCTGTTTTCAGAATTCAAACCCCCAGAGTGCCAGAGGTTTTAGTGTATTTTCATTGATTTTACAAGATCCACAGAATACTGAGTTCTTTGACTATATAAACATGGCACACATTAAACTAAAGTGTAGACTCTCTTCTTTCACCTGGAAAAAAAATTATGCTTCTAACCTTTTCAGTTCTCAAGTAATTAACAGTAGAACCTAGAGTAGTTTCAGCAAAAACACTGTTTTGTGACCACAAAGTGGAGAAAACGAGCGTTTTGTGCAGAGTCATTTCGAGCAGATCAGTGATTTTGACGTCAATATTTATTGATTTAGTGACACCTCAAACATCTAAAACAACAGAAAGAGATTTTTGATGACAAAGTACATTTTTTATTTACAAATATAAGAATATAAGGCTCTGTGAATTGAAAATTCCTTCAAATCAATTGTGCCAAGAGATATTTACAGGATATAATAATATCTTTTCATATAAAATAGAACTTTGTCACAACAAAATTGAGGCCCAGAGTACAGACCCATAATAAAATCTTATATACACACACACACATATATATATGTACATACACACAAGCCCATGCATAAACCTTTACACACACACACGCACGCACGCACGTATGTACACACACACACATATACAGTATATATGTACATACACACAAGCCCATGCATAAACCTTTACACACACACACACGCACGCACGTATGTACACACACACACATAACTTCATTCATTACAATTCCCACACAGCAGCATCATGTAAACTTAATTCTTCTCATCTCATGCCTCTGAAGACGAGGATCGACTGCTTCAAGTCAGTAATCAACAGGAAGACGCTGTCGTCCTTCTGATTCGCGTCCCCTGCTTCGCGCAGCCCGAGCCAGACACGACCAGATCTCTGCCCTGACATGCCTGCCTGATCCGGCCTGTCTCCGCCATCCTCTGATCCGGGATCCTGGGTCCCAAGACCACTCAGACCGCTCCGGAGGCGCTGATCAAGAGTCATCTGCTTTTCCACGTTCCCTCGACTCGCCATCTTGCTTCTCTCGCCACTACACAGTACACAGTACACACAGTACACAGTACAGTACACAGTACACACAGTACACACTATGTGCTAATCTCTTCTTCTCTTCCGGGTCTCCGATCGGCAGATAATAATACAAACGATCGCTACCTACAGGTTGGGAGGTGTGAATTACACCTTAAAAGTTGCTCCAGGTCGTATCCTAGCGACCCCCGCTGAAAAATGTCTTTGATGTATATAGACGTCACGGCACTCAATGAGTTTTAATTTTCTCGTTATTAAGGTGATAAATAATCATTACAAACATGGCCTCTGTCGACTTCTGTAAATATGAGATCTGATCTGGTTTTCCAAATATGAAGCACTTGTTCATGTTGGCTAAAGAGGTGTTTTGTAAAGTTTACAGTGTACAGAAACTGGTTTAAAATTATAAAATGTATGCACAAAAACTAGATTTTTTTATATTATTATTTATATTTAAGGTTGAGTTGTCCAGACCTGTGTACATGAGCCATATCTCCAGTCACAGGTAGCACTGGTATGTCATCTGTTTGTGCTCCGTTATTGTCTCTAGAGTCAAAAGGAGAGAATGAATCTTTAAGCAAAGTTTGTAATGACTGAGTTTTATAAAACATTCCACTGTATTTTTTCTTATTTTACTTGAGTGTTACATCTTATGTAATCTTTGACAGATGTGTACGGTCTGAGCTGACCTTCATTATCATTTAAGTTAATCCCAAATGTGACGTCATGTTTACCAGTGTCTAACAAAGAATTGACATTTCTTGCATTTTGATTCAAAGCAGCAGAAGTGCCAAGAATAATGCCACCAGTTCTGTTTGTTCATCACATTGTTCAGAGTGACTCCAGTGTTAATGGGTTAAAACCAGAGCAGCAGCAGCATGGGGGGGGTCAGAGTACCCTCATTGGCACTAGCAGCGCCTCCATTGTGTTACTCCCTGTAAAGTCCTGTTTTAGCAGGAGAACAAACACACTGAGGCGAGAATACAAAGCAGCGCTCTCCTTCAGATCTCCACTCGGAGGAGACACGTTTCCTTTGATCCGCGCCGAGCAAAAATCCCTCTGTTTTGTACAAAAACGTGTGATGAAAACAATAAATGGATTCTGCAATAAGAAAAGAGAGGTGTCGCGGAGCTGTTTATTTTGTCAGAATGTGGCGTCTTTTGGTTTTGTGATTTTCAATCACAACAAAATAGGCACATTACATTATCCACAGATCTCTGGAATTTATTTGAATTGTGTTTCAGTGTTTCAGCTCCTGGATCTCGGTCAGAAGGATTATTAGTTATTAGTTAGTGTTTGGGTTGATGGGGGAACCCTGTAGCACCCACAAAGAGAAAACACTGACACACACGATGAATCTATAGGTGCACTGTGTACCTTTTATCTTCTGACACATGTAGCTGCTTGTTCCCATGGAGATTTTCTTAGGAATGTTCTGCAGTTTTGTCAGAAACATCTTCCACCAGCCAAGAACATATAGTATAATGCCATTCTGTAGAACATCCCCATCCTCCACCAGAAAAGGTACACAAGTACATATGTGAACAACACTGGCCTGATTTTACACTCCAGTAGATTGTTATTTGTGATCTGATCCATGAAATGGATCTTCAGAAAGGCGAAGTCCTGATACAGCAAAACGTAAGACTAATTAATTACAAACAATGCCTCAGTCTTCATGAACTTTTTAATAAAAAGAACATCTCCGTAATGGAATCCATGTGATTACGACGTTGAGGTAGGTATGAAATCACTTTCTATACAGCTGAGGTTCACACAAATACAATTATCATCAACATAGGATAAAATGTCGCTCCCACAACAGATTTACATTTACATACCACTGCAAAATGATCAGTTTTTCTCATTTTACTACTTATAGGTTTGTGTTTGGGCAAAAGGAACATTTTTGTTTGAGTCTATAAACTACTGACAACATTTCCCCCAAATTCCAAATAAAAATATGATCGTTTAGAACAGGGGTCTTCAACGTTTTTCAGGCCAGGGACCCCCTACTATATATACGGCATAGAATTGTGTTTTATATTAAATTGAGCTTAGTGTCATGTATAAACATTGCTACTCTGTTATGGTACATCCAATACAAGGAAATCATACACAGGTTAATACTGTATTTTACACTATAAAATATAAAATTATATTATTTTAAAGTGGAAAAAAAAAAGATTTCACAACCCCCCCTGCAGTAGGGTCGCGACCCCCCTGTTGAAGACCTCTGGCTTAGAGCATTTATTTGCAGAAAATGACAAATGGTCAAAATAGCAAAAAAGATCCATGTTTTCAGAGCTCAAACAATGCAAAGAAACAAGATCAAATTCATTTAAAGGCGGCACGGTGGCTGAGTGGCTAGCACTCACGCTTCACAGCAAGAAGGTTCCGGGTTCGATCCCCGGGTCACCTGGGCCTTTCTGTGTGGAGTTTGCATGTTCTCCCCGTGTCTGGGTGGGTTTCCTCCAGGCACTCCGGTTTCCCCCATCAACCCAAAACATGCACCATAGGTACTCCAGCTTAGGTCCTGACCAAACCCAAGCAAGAAGATCATGGAGATGGTCCCCGGGCACAAAAGTGTGCTGCCCACTGCTCCTAATATATATATGGTCACATCTTTATATAGCACTTTTCCACCTTCAATGAACCAATCACCCATTCACACACACGTGTACGCAGACACTGGGGGCGAGGAGGATTAAGTGTCTTGCCCAAGGACACAACAGCAGCATTCATCTGTGGGAGCTGGAATCGTACCAACCAACCTGTACCAAACAACCTCTGGGTCAGTGGATCTGACCGCTCAACCATTGATGTTTCTTATGTCAAGAGCGGGATTTGAACCGCCAACCTTTGGATCAGTGGACAAACGCTCAACCAACTGAGCTACTGCCGCCCATATAGGATGGGTTAAAATGCAGAGAAGAATTTCTCCAGTGTGAGATCAATAAAGTTGTTTCTTCTTCTTCTTTAAAACAACATAATACTAATGTTTACACTTAAGAAGAGTTCACAAATCAATATTTGGTGCAATAACCCTTATTTTGAATCCCAGCTTTCATGCTCTCCACAGGTGGTCTCTTGTTTTGTTCCCAGAGCTGTGTATGTAGGATTTACTCTGACAGCTCTGCACTGCCATCATGTGGATGACCTGTGCGCCTCACCTCCTGCACCTCCTGCACCTCCTGCACCTCCTGCAATATCTTCACATTATTTCTATTGCATTTTAATTACTTCATAACCTCATTTGTTTAGAACCTTATTAGACTTCAGCTTCTGTGGAAACCAAAACACGTCATGGGAAGTAAACCAGGAATCGCCTTTATCCTTATTATAAGACGTAATAATAAACTATAGTTAAATATTACAGATGCAGTTTTATTTCTACCC
This sequence comes from Paratrypauchen microcephalus, assembly GCA_036785185.1. Lineage (NCBI taxonomy): Eukaryota > Metazoa > Chordata > Actinopteri > Gobiiformes > Gobiidae > Paratrypauchen > Paratrypauchen microcephalus. Next base: position 574,974 of record JAVJIX010000310.1, on the reverse strand, counting down.
CAGCCTGCATGTGTGGGTAAAGAGCACTAGGTGTCGCTGTACATCCTGGTCACTGGTGTTTGCATTGCAGGAAAGGGGCCTTGGATGAGACTCTCCTTTTGTGCATCTCCTGTGAAGACATGTCCTATGCGCGGATTCCAAATGAATAGAACAATCATGCAAACTAATGAGCTCTCGGGCACCTGTGTCTGCTAATGAGCCCTAATACGGGTTTAGAACATCCCATCGTGATTCTCAGTCCCTGCTTTGCTGTGGTGTCTTTTTAACTTTGAGGAATTTGCACTCGAAATTACATCCCCCAAAAAAAAGTGATCAAAGAAGTTGTAGGCAAAAGACTGACACTAATTGCAACATACTCGCTTCTGCAGATTTTTTATTTTATTTTATACCTGCGATTTCTAAAAGCCGCAGTAACGAATGGCAGGGTTTAAATGGTCTGCAAGTCTCCCGGGGTGCAGGGTTCAAAGGATGCAGAGTTTCCCTTCCCACCTGCAGCGCGCCTCATTAAAGCACCACCGAGCCACGCCCCCCGTTAGTTCACTGGGAATCTGCAACCCCATCTATGGTTTTATAACCACAACACGGCTACGGTTTAAAAATACACCAAAGAAAGGAATTTACGTAATGTGGAGGCAAGAGGAGAAGATGCTGCTGTAGTTGTGGGAACAGACACTGTGCATGTGTTGAACATGGGCTAATTAGAAGCATTTTCACACCAGCACATAAGGTTAAATTAGAGTTTTGGCCCAGCAACCCCTCAACAAACAGCCTAATTGCGTGCAGAGAAAAAGTAATGTTCTGTATTTTCAAATATAGACTGTATAATGTATATGTCAGACCATAGAACTCCACTATATAGTCTAAACGTGCAATTTATCCACTATTTTATTATTTATTTATTTTATTTTTTTATTTGACAGGGACAGTGCAATCGGACATAGTTACAGAACAGAGTTTGCAGCTGGTGTGATGCACACAGAGTTCAGCAGATGCTAATTTTCAACCCCCGTCGAGCTTTTCTACACTAACATAAAATCTAAAGTACAACACTTATACAACTTATACAACACTTAAACACTTATACAACACAATGTAACTCCAAGTCAACCACACTTCTTTGAAATCGAACTGTCCACTTAGGAAGCAACACTGATCGACAATCACTTTCACATGCTGTTGTGCAAATGGAACAGACACAGGTGGAACTCATAAGCAACTGCCAAGACACACCCAATAAAAAAGTGGTTCTGTCGGTGGTGACCACTGACCACTTCTCAGTTCTGATGCTTTCTGGCTGATGTTTTGGTCACTTTTGATGGTTTTGCTGGTGCTTTCACTCTACTGGCAGCATGAGACGGAGTCTAGAACCCACACAAGAGGCTCAGGTAGTGCAGCTCATCCAGGATGGCACATCAATGCTGTGGCAAGAAGGTTTGCTGTGTCTGTCTATATATATATATATATATATATATATATACATATACATATATACATACACACATAAAAAACATACAATTTCATCTATATAAATACAACAGTGCAAAGACATGTAACACTCATTCACTCACTCGGATCATTCATTCACTCATTCTAACACTATTAGTTTCTCTTGAGCCAAGATTTAAGTTTAGCGGTGAACAGTTTCAACTCAGATGGACTTAATTTCTGTGGGCAGAGTTCCACAGTTTACAGCTCTTATAAGAGAAGACTGTCCAAATGACGTCTGCACTGGTGGAGTTTACACTGATAGTTTAAGGTGCCTCTTAAACTATATGTGTAAACTCCATTATTATTATTATTACTTATCTTGTTTGTATGCACTTTTTTGTTCTAACTTTCTTTGCACTAAACTACCTGGAGCTGATGTGGCAAGTGAATTTCTCCTGTTGAGATCAATAAAGTCTTATCTTATCTTAACAGTAACAGTATTAAAAAGTATTATTATTATTACTATTATTATTACTTATCATATTTATAGCACACCTGTATACTTGTTAAAGCTCATCATATATATTAATAGCTCCACTGTAGGACATTGGACATTTTACGTCCCATCAAATATTAAATAATCCACATACAAAATACTAAAACACACAGTTTCTGAGTGAATTTACTTGTCCTGAGACCAAATCTAAAAAAAACTAAGAGAAAAGAATGCTTGAAAATACTTTTTAAAATACCAAATAAGTCTGGAGTTCCCCCAAAATGCCATTTCCCTCTTGTCCCACCCCTTTAATGACCAAACTGAATCTCAAATAAAACAGTTAAAATTCAATTGAAATTTCTTGTTTTTTCTATAATTTGTTTCATTTCCATCTCTTGTAACTGTGGAACATTTGTTTTAATAGACATAATATTTCAAATAATTATTATTATTCATGGAACATGTGTCCCACAACCTGCACCAACCCTGTTACCAGAACATTTTTAGTCTGGTAGAAGAAGAAGAAAACAGAAAACCACATGATCCCCTGGACTTGACATCATCAAACAGTTTTCCAAAAGAATGGGCAGAGCAAAGGTTTATCTTCTCTTCTATTTTTCATATTTTTACAAAACAGTTAGCCTTGATTGAATGTCTCACTCTGCCTCATGCAACCCTGTTATGCAAATGATCAGAATAAGACAATTATTATTTTTCCTTTACGTATTTGCATAAATAAGTTTTTCCTCTTAATTAGCAGTAACAGCTAAACAGCTTCTCCTCCTGAGATAAAGAGAACATTAGTGCAGATCTGCAACCCTGTTACTGTGATTAGAGCAAATACAGAAATAAACCAAATAAATCATATAATAAAAATTTTACCATTGATCGTAAGCTGAGCTAATCAAGTATGTAATAGTTTATTACCGATTATTGATGAATATGTAGCAGAAAATCAGAAAAGTGAAGGTTTATTTTTCAAGAATTTTAAAGCCAAAATGTCCAATTCTGGTATGACCCAAAGACTTAGACTTAGACTCACTCATCAGATATAATATATAACAGAATGTATGAAGGGGGGGAAAAAGTAGATGAAAAGGAAAAAATAGGTGGAATAGCAACCAGGAATAGACCAGACATCATTTCATACATAAAAACAATGATAATAAGTATATATATGTAGGCCTACAAATCAGAAAAGTAGTCGTCAAATGTAAAATACAGTATCAAATAAGATGTAGGGAGTATTATATTATCTTTGGCACAAGGGTGAGTTGTACATATATATAATACATATCATATATAATCTGTTTATCCCCTACACAGATGAACAAAGTTCTCCCACATGTTCATATTGACCTATTTATTGTACATAATTCACTACAGCCACACTGTCTATATTGTGTATACTGTATATATATATCGCTTCTGATCAGACGCTAAACCTCATTTCATTACCTCTATTTATACATGTGTAATGACAATAAAGTTTAATCTAATCTAATCTAATCTGATTGCTGTTAGTGTAAATGCTACTGTTCCCTGCTTCATAACCACATGCAGTACTTATACTTCTACTATATTATGTGCAATCTGTGAAATCCTCTACTTACACCTCATTTAATCCTACCTGTACCTTTGTATTTTATTACATATTTTTTTAATTATATTATTTACCTTTTCCCCTGCACTTTTTGCAACCCTTTTTTTTTTTTTTTACTATTATTGACTACTATTATTATTATTATTGTACTATTATTATCTTGAATCTTAGTTAGTTTTTGCCATAAATGTGTATTGCGGTGCACCTTCACCCCTTTGGATCTTCACTGCGTTAATAAATCACATTTTTAAGTGTAAATTGTACGTTTCTAGACTTGAGCTAATGTGATTTTCATTGTGCACTTTTTCTGATCAGGCTGTGAGTTATTCCTGACACTTGTTGTAGTCCGCACATGCTACATTACAACATTTTTGCATGTCTTGTTTTTCACCCGCAGTCTCCTCCCACACATTCCCATGGCGACCGATTGGCTCCCAGGCTATAACCAAACTATGTTACAGAACCGTGGACAAACAGGAATCCATTTTGGTGTTTTATTCTTTAAACCTCAGCACTCTAATTTACCAGATACATTTTAGGGTGACGAAACGGGAAATCAGTGTGACACCAATAACCTCGATGAACATCTTTCTTCCTCTTTGATTCTGAATTGTTTTCTGTGTAAACTCTGACACGTGACTGGGCGACAGGTGTTTTTTTGGTATTTTTTTATGAACTTGTTGTTGGCCCTTTCCTGTTGTAACCAGCCACATTGGTCTGTGTGACTAACGCAACCAATTTTGACGAAGCGCCTTCAGGCAACATTTATTTGGGTGAGATTTGACCCATATGTCCCTCACTTCATGAATAATTAATTCACCCATTATTACATACCAACCAACGCAATGGTAAATCGCTGTAAACAGACCTGGACTGGTAATCTGGCATACCGGGCATTTTCCCGGTGGACCGACAGTCCTAGGGGCTGATGCCCTTCTTTTTTTTTTTTTTTTATTTAGAGACCGGCCCACAATTTAGGATTGAACCAGGACTAAACCAAGACTAAACCAGGTCTGAACCAGGTCTGAACCAGGACTAAACCAGGACTAAATCAGGATTGAACCAGGACTACATTAGGTCTGAACCAGGACTAAACCAGGACTACATCAGGTCTGAACCAAGACTAAACCAGGTCTGAACCAGGACTAAACCAGGACTAAATCAGGATTGAACCAAGACTAAACCAGGTCTGAACCAGGACTAAACCAGGACTACATCAGGTCTGAACCAGGACTAAACCAGGACTAATCAGGTCTAAATCAGGACTAAATCAGGTCTGAACCAGGACTAAACCAGGACTACATCAGGTCTGAACCAGGACTAAACCAGGACTACATCAGGTCTGAACCAAGACTAAACCAGGTCTGAACCAGGACTAAACCAGGACTAAATCAGGATTGAACCAGGACTAAACCAGGTCTGAACCAGGACTAAACCAGGACTACATCAGGTCTGAACCAAGACTAAACCAGGTCTGAACCAGGACTAAACCAGGACTAAACCAGGTCTGAACCAGGACTAAACCAGGACTAAACCAGGTCTGAACCAGGACTAAACAAGGTCTGAACCAGGATTAAACCAGGATTAAACCAGGATTAAACCAGGACTAAACCAGGTCTGAACCAGGACTAAACCAGGTCTGAACCAGGACTAATTATTAAGCCAAAATTGCCAGGGACATTTTTTTTTGTCCCAGTCCAGACGTGGCTATAAAGGAATTCTACAAGGTTTGAGCCGGTAGAATATGTGTAACTTGTGCTTCTTGTAAAAGTTTGAGTAATTTATTCACATACTTGGGTGTGAGGAATGGAAACAGAAGGTTGGCATTGAGCAGTTGCATAGATATACTGTGTTTTAATTATATAAAAATGGAATGGCAGATTTTATTCTGTATTGTTTTGTGCAAAGCCAGCAGCTGGCAGATGAAAAAGGAGGTAGAGAGAAAATCTATAACAGGCAGACGAGAGGGCAGTCCCAGAAGAGTGTCATGTTGCAGCCAGCGAGTGTCCTGTTCCATCTGGAGGTGGTGTCTGGAGAGACGGAGGAGGGAGGAGCTTAAGGAGGTGAGGAACTGGGGATTCAGGAGGCAGAGGGGTTTGAGGAGGTGTCTGGGGAGAGGAAGGGTTTAAGGAGATGTTTGAGGAGGTGTTCGGGGAGAGGGACGACTTGGAGGAGGTCTGTAGAGAGGGAGAGTTTGCACTGTAAAAAAGAAAGAGTTCAACTCAAATTTTCAAGGCAACCGACTGCACAGAGTTTTTGAGTTGTGAGTATCAAATTATTAAAGGTCCCATGGCATGAAATTTTCACTTTCTGAGGTTTTTGAACGTTAATGTGAGCTCCCCTACCCTGTTTAGCCCCCCCCATGGTTAAAAGTTGCGAAATGTCTAAACTGAGCATTTGCGATCCTTTTCTGCGTTAGAAAAAATCAGAGCTCAAACGGGCGATTTTGAACAAGGAAACTTATTGACGTCAGATGGAAAAAAGAAATGCAAATGCAGTTCCACCCCCGTCTGTCTGTACTCAGCGTCTCTGTAAATCACGCCCAGAGAGTTTGGACTGCAGAGGAGCTATGCAATGCGAAATACGTTTTTTTATTTGCCTGGAGGAACTTGCGAGTGTTTCTAGGCTCGGAAGTCCTTTATCTGAGCCTGTGGATATCTGAAACAGCAGTGGTTTCATTTGATTTTCTGTGGAAATGTGTTTATTTTTCAATGGAACGCTTCTCATCTCTCCCTCCGCGCAAAAACACGGAAGTGGATCAGAGCACAGCTGAGAGCTGAGAGTTTGGCCACGCCCCCACCCTCTACTATAGGCCATCTCTGTCCTCCTCATTTGCATTCAAGCAACAACGCCCATAATGGAGTGTTCAGAGAGAGAAAAATTACTCTTTCTCATCTTATTTCTGTTTCTCATGCACTGAGTGTTGATTTTGAAGGATTCATTTACAGTATTAGGGAACCATTAAGGAGCCATATAAAAGCATCAAGAAGTACCATGTCATGGGATCTTTAAAGTTGTGCGAGCTAATGATTCATTTCCATTTTCTGGGTTGCAGGGACAGCAGTCCAAGCACCAGCCCCTCCCGCAGGTGGTGGGTCCAGTGTCTGGGCAGGAGGTGGGGTAAGTGTCTTGCCCAAGGACACAACAGCAGCACTCATCTGTGGGAGCTGGGATCACACACGGTCAACCCGTCAAGAGCGGGATTTGAACCGCCAACCCCTGGAACACTAGACAAGCGACTCAGCTAGTCATTTTAAGTTCAAGTTTCTATTTTACCAACTTAAAACTGCAAATAATGCGCCAAGAGGAGATAAAATAACGTCTCGTTTCGTTTTCGTCAACATCAATGTTGACAAAAGGACTCGTTAGTCTCTTTATGACAAAGTTTTCTGCAGAGACAGCCGGCGCTTCTGAGGGGAAAAATGGTGGACGTTTCTTTTCCAAAGCCAAACCCAAAGAAAACCCTGATAAACTCCTCCGGTTCCCCCGTCGCAGCAGATCCCAACGGCAGATTATTCCAAATGAGCATGCGCAGATGAGTTGGCCTGGTCCAAACTACCGTCCACTTGAATTTGTATATCATGTCAACTCAAAATATGAATTAAGATCAACTTTTTAACAGAAACTTACAAAAGTGAGTTGAAATTACTCATTTGAGACAGTGGACGATGCAACTGGCAGTTTTATTGTCTATGAACGCTAAAATCCGAGTCATCTGAACAAATTCAAGTTGTCGTTTCTACAGTGTGAGGGGGGATCTGGGGAGGAGGGATTTGAGGAGGTGTCTAGGGGAGTTAGAGGAGGTGTGCCATAAGGAAACCACATAGATTTTCAGTGGCCTCAGTGACTGGACTAGGATCAGTGCAGTAGATCATAAAGGCTTGGATTGTACATAAAGTGTGACATATAACAGTTTGTGGTTCAGTGTTAATGCTACATGTTTTATCTGTTGTGTCATGCGTGAGACTCTGCTGTCAAGTCCATCCAAAGAACAAACATCTCCACAGAGCCAGGGGAACACAGGGCTGTACGGAGAGCCAGGCAAATGTGGATCTTTATCACAGATCTTTATCTCGGGGGCACAAATATGAAGCAAGCGAGAATGAAAAGACATTTTCCTGTTTTGTGACGGACTCCAAAGAACACGCCTGACAGTTTCTGATTTGACAGCTTCCAAAAATCACAGCTCTGTCGCAAGATTACTTTAATGTCTGAAATTTTCAAGGTTTCTGTTCTTTTCAGAAGTCATTTTGAGGATTTATCCTTGGCATTTTGGCACAGACCCAATTGTTTTCTCTGCGCAGTCTTCCTTCCAAAACACTTTTCTTTTGTACAGAGAAATTTAGTAAAAGAGAAAAATAAATGATTCTTGGATTTGTCCAGATTCATAATTTTCACATTTTTAATCTGATTTATCTCATCTAAATGTGATGTTATTTTCTTGAGTGTACCAGCAGAGTTTTATTACAAATCTAAGACTTCTCGCACACTTCTCTACAGGAGGCAACTCTCACGTCAGAGTGTACAGTACTGAGAAATTTGCAGCATGTGAAAAACAATTGCTCAATCGTCCTGCACTAGCACGCAGCACAATGTCAAATAAAATAAGCACGTCATCACTACATCACTACAAAACAGTACAGCCTTTCACATCTTCACATTCAAAGGGACAAAATGAATCATTACATCGCCTCTAATTGTGTAAAGATATTTCACCAAATCAAAATATATGGTGCTTTTGCTCTTGCACATTATACCCACTGTCCCAGTGACCCCTCATTGCACCAGTGGGGGCAAAAGGGAATTATAACTCTCAGACTTTTATATGGACAAACTGTGGCCTTCATTCACTCACATTAAAAAACATGTTTTCCTTCCCTACTTCACTCTTTTTCCAATACTTGCAAATGGGGAAGTTTATACATTTGTTTTAAAGGTCCCATGGCATGAAATTGTCACTTTCTGAGGTTTTTGAACGTTAATGTGAGCTCCCCTACCCTGTTTAGCCCCCCCCCCCCATGGTTAAAAGTTGCGAAATGTCTAAACTGAGCATTTGCGATCCTTTTCTGCGTTAGAAAAAATCAGAGCTCAAACAGGCGATTTTGAACAAGGAAACTTACTGACGTCAGCTCGAAAAAAGAAATGCAAATGCAGTTCCACCCCCGTCTGTCTGTACTCAGCGTCTCTGTAAATCACGCCCAGAGAGTTTGGACTGCGAATGCGCTAGGCAATGCGAAATGCGTTTTTTTATTTGCCTGGAGGCACGTCCGAGTGTTTCTAGGCTCGGAAGTCCTTTATCTGAGCCTCTGGACCTTTGAACAGCAGTGGTTTAATTTTATTTTATGTGGAAATGTGTTTATTTTTCAATGGAACGCTTCAAATCTCTCCCCCCGTGCAAAAACAAGGAAATGGATCAGCTGAGAGCTGACAGCGGAGAGCTTGGCCACGCCCCCACCCTCTACTATAGGCAAGCTCTTTTCTCCTCATTTGCATTCAAGCAACAACGCCCATTACGGACTGTTCAGAGAGAGAAAAATGACTCTTTCTCATCTTATCTCTGTTTCTCATGCACTGAGTGTTGATTTTGAAGAAGGATTCATTTACAGTATTAGGGAACCATTAAGGAGCCATATAAAAGCATCAAGAAGTACCATGTCATGGGATCTTTAAGCTCTCCAGACTCAAAGAAACTGGTCTCTGGGTTTTCTGTTATTTAAAAACTGGATTGTAACACTTATACACTTATACATACAAGGGAACAGTTAATCCACTCCAAAGTATGTCGCAGCCTTCATGCTGTGTAAGATAAAGTGGTCAAGATATGGTATGGGATAGAAACTTTTATAAAACCACAAACACTTTTAAACAAACCATTTGTGTCAATCAAGACAGTCTGTGGTGAGAGTCTTTAAAGGCGACAGAAGAACATTATGGCTGTTTGCTCTATCACTAAGCATTCTTCTTGACCTCTGAAATAGAAAAATGAATAGTTTATGAGGGTCAAGATTGCTCCAAATGATATTGACTAAATCCAGTTCCCATTAAATCCCACATATTACTTTGAACCAAGTGTAACTGTTGTTTTAGTGTAGCTGTTAAGCAGGTGCAGAGTGGGGCGTTTGCACATATGCACTAATGCACATGCATTCTCACACATACAGACACCAGATGTCAGCTCAATATTAATTTAGTTAAATTATAATTGTTCAGGCAGAACTGCAGTCTGACACGACCAAATTACGCATAAGCGTGCCTTATTGATTTTGTGTTCTGTGCACAGGGTGTGAAATAAAGTCAAAAGTATTACCCGGGATCAGGAGAAAGAGTGCGCTGCCACAAGAACATAATGTATACACTTAAAGCAGCTTCTCCGACATGACTAGCAATTACAGATGGCCATTGAAGACGCACGGAGATTCAATCAGGCAGAGTTGAGCCTGGTAGCCAGCGCTGGAGCGGGGTTAATGACTAGATTTGGCTGTAACCAAGCATGCAGCGTTGTGAAGGGTTGAAGGATAATGTTTGTTTAGATACACGGCTGCAGCGTCCGCGGATAATGTCTTCATTAAGTATTGATGCGCTCGCACAGGCCGCCTGATTGTATCTCCTCCAGCGGCTCTCAGCACCTCCACACCTCCCTGTGTCTGCACTTCATCACAGAGGCCTGACCCCCTCCTCAGCTCAGCCTGCACCGCTCCTTCACACCTCCCTCCCTCCCTCCCTCCCTCTCTCCCTCCCTCGCCTCCGTCTTCATTGGCTTTCTTTTCTTCTTCTTCACTTGAACATAGCTGCCCCCCCTCCCTCCGACACCACTACCCCCACCTCTCTACACACACAGCCCCTGCATTATCTTTCCCGGAAATTGCATTTCCAGCACAGCCAGGGCCCCATTATGAAGAGGGAGCGACATGCTGTAACCTTTTTAAAAAGCCATTAGTGATGCACCTGCCCCTCCCTTCCTTTCTTCACACAAACCCCCTCCACCACAGCCCCCCAGTGCTTGATCTAAGCCTGTGTACACGCGAGCCCCCCCCCCTCCAACACACACACACCCTCACACACACACACAGCCACTGTCCCCTCCGGTTCACCCTCACTGACCCCTCCCTGGCCATGTGGCACTGTAATGTTATTAAGAGCCATTATAGGCCAGCTCATGCTCTCAGGGCAGAGCACAGGCCAGATGTAGAGGGGGCCACAGGGCTGAGGGGGGGGGTCAGGTGTAAAGCACCATTTGTACAGCCACTGACAGGGAAAAGAAGGGGATTGGGTTAGCTACCCTCAGATTGGAAGCTTGTGCAAAGAGGAGTTTCATACCAAGAAGCTACCGGTCAGTACAAATAAATCTCAGCTATTTTTCTGCTCTCTCCTCACTCTTCTCTCTCACATTCTCTTCCTTTTTAATCTCAGAGACTTATTGGTGGATTAAATTTAATTACATGGATTTGCTTTGGTAAATGTGAACAATTTATAGCAATAAACCTATGATTTATTTGTGTGAAAACCACTTCCAACACCATTAAGAACAGGACCGCCATAAATTGTCCTGTTTATTTAGTGTTCATTCTTCCTCCGTGGACCTTCCCACCAGCATTTTAAACTATGATATAGTCACAGTATTTGGCTCCCAGACCCTCTCAAGTAGTTGTACATTTTTCCCCATAATGCATGCTGGAAATGTCAAGAAAGGCAACTGCTAGTTTAGCTAACTGTGGAACGGCATGTAGAAACGGACTGATTTTTCATTTCATTTTTATTTAAGCAGTTTTCTGATTTATGTTTTAATGTTGTTTCCTCATCATTATACCTGGAGTTGTGTTTTGTTTCATTCACACATGTTAAACACACAAACCCTACATACACTACAGCATCTCTACATGTATTACAGCCATTCCATTCCAGCGTCTGGTGAATTCCAACACAAACACAAAGCTGAGCTACTTCAGTTCTTGCGCCAGGAGTGGAATAAAGTCACCCAAGAACAATGTGAAAGACTGGGACTAAACCAGGTCTGAACCAAGACTAAAGCAGGTCTAGACTAGGACTAAACCAGGTCTGAACCAAGACTAAACCAGGTTTAAAATGGGACTAAACCAGGACTAAAGTAGGACTAAACCAGGTCTGAATCAGGAGTAAAACAGGGATGAACCAAGACTAAACCAGGTCAAAACTAGGACTAAACCCGGTCTGGACCAAGACTAAATCAGGACCAAACTAGGATTAAACCAGATCTTGAACCACTACTAAACCAGGTTAAAACGGACTAAACCAGGACTAAACTAGGACTAAACCAGGTCTGAACCAATACTAACCCAGGTCTAAACTAGGACTAAACCCGGTCTGGACCAAGACTAAACCAGGACCAAACTAGGATTAAACCAGATCTTGAACCAGGACTAAACCAAGTTAAAACAGACTAAACCAGGACTAAAGTAGGACTAAACCAGGTCTGCATCAGGAGTAAAACAGGGATGAACCAAGACTAAACCAGGCCAAAACTAGGACTAAACCCGGTCTGGACCAAGACTAAACCAGGACTAAACCAGGTCTAAACCAGGTCTAAACCAGGTCTAAACTAGGACCCAAGAACAATGTGACAGACTTGTGGAGAACATGTCAAGACGCATTAAAAATAAGGGTTATTGCACCAAATATTGATCTGTGAACTCTTCTTAAGTGTAAACATTAGTATTATGTTGTTTTAAAATGAATTTGATCTTGTTTCTTTGCATTGTTTGAGCTCTGAAAACATGGATCTTTTTTGTTATTTTCATTTTCATTTGTCATTTTCTGCAAATAAATGCTCTTAAATGATAATATTTTTATTTGGAATTTGGGGGAAATGTTGTCAGTAGTTTATAGACTCAAACAAAAATGTTCCTTTTGCCCAAATGCATATCTATAAGTAGTAAAATCAGAAAAACTGATCATTTCGCAGTGGTCTCTTGTCTGTAATGCAGGTAGTATTCCACTGTGGAGTCCCACCGCTCCATACAATTTCACTAGAATAATTTGGATGGTTTTCTGGATTTCTTTTGAATTAAAGACAAAAGGTAGTTAACCTGAAATCCACTCCTTCGTGACAGCTCTGGAGATGTAGACAGACTAATAATTACTAAAGGGTTACTCAAGATGTGAATGAAACAAAACACAACTCCAGGTTTCTGACGAGGTAAAGCTTACAGTTACAGGAGTCAGTTTTATGTATTATAGGACCATCGAAACTCCACGGACAAGATATGCATACAGTATTTCCCCCTATACATCCACCTATACCCAAATCTGAATATGCTTCCTACGCGTGCTATTGATTTGGGACACAACAGCTGTATGAATGGATGGATGCGCGCAGCTGAAATGTGTGCAATAGAAAAGGCAGGAATATGAGCCCAAGAAGGAGCCCGATCGATAGGTGTAAACAATGAAGTGTCTATCTCTCTCCAGCAACCCCCATCGAGGCGCTCTTATGGCAACACAAACAGCAGTGTAGCCGCAGACCGAGCTATCATCCTCACCAATGTAAACACATACTGTACACACAGACACGCACGCTGCCAAATCAAAGCATCTGCGGAACGTCGCCGATCAAAGTAGTACCCCCACCGTCCTCCGCATGTTCAGTCCGAAATATAATCCTATAAACGGCCGGAGGACTGTTGAATATTTTGTTTGCTCTCTGGAAAAAAACAAAAACATTTAAATGACTCACGAAGCAGGTGAGAAATATCAAAGCAACATTTCCACACTTTACTGAATCAGAGCAGTGGTCGTGTTCTCAGCAGCTGGGAGATGAATAACTAGTTTGTACAGGCGTACTAAGTCAAGCTTCTATCAGTGTCAGCTGTGCGTTAAATGGCCTCTTGGGAAATTTGCTCTTTGCATTCGATGTATCTTTCAGCGCTCCTCACGCCGCGTAGAGGGACTGTTCTTCAGATTTGTGGTGGGGCGAGATGAAGGGAGGTTGATTAGGGAGAAGCCCAGAGGAAACCCATCAACACAGGAGAATGTTCATCACAGGATCCCATAAACACACTCCTCCAATTACGAACATGTAGTGACATATCAGGTATGCCACTACCTCACTGTAAACGCTACTGTTACCTGTGCAATAACCCACGTGCAATACTTAGACTATACTATACTATACTATACTTATACTATACTATACTATACTATACTATACTACACTTATACTATACTATACTTATACTATACTATACTTATACTATACTTATACTATACTATACTTATACTATACTATACTATACTTATACTATACGATACTATACTATACTATACTATACTTATACTATACGATACTATACTATACTATACTATACTTATACTATACGATACTATACTATACTATACTATACTTATACTATACTATACTATACTATACTTATACTATACGATACTATACTATATATTACTATACTATATTATACTATACTATACTATACTATACTTTACTATACTAAACTGTACTATACTATATATACTATACTATATATACTATACTATACTATACTATACTATACTATACTATACTATACTATACTATACTTATACTATACTATACTTATACTATACTATACTATACTATACTATACTATACTTATACTATACTATACTATACTATACTATACTTATACTATACTATACTTATACTATACTATACTTATACTATACTATACTATACTTATACTATACTTATACTATACTATACTATACTATACTATACTATGTGCAATACCAAATCCACGTGCAATACTTATCCTCCTGGAACCCAAAGAAAAAGTGTATCTAAATTATTATTATTATTATTTTAATTTTCTATTTGGAGGTAAATGAACACCTTAGCATTTCCACTTTGTAAATTTTATTTTTATTCATAATGTTGTAACATGTCCTCTATAATGGACTGGAACAGTGTTAAATCCATGTCAAGTTAACCTAAACCTAAACCTAACAAAAACATTTTTTCGGTCGGTTTTACAGTCGCCTCAAAAAGTTTTTAGACTCCTTTTTTATTTATTTATTTATTTATTTACTTATTTACTTATTTATGTATTTTATTTATATATTTTTGATTTTTTTATGCATTATTCTTCTTCTTCTTCTTCTTCTTCTTCTTATTCTTCTTCTTCTTCTTCTTCTTCTTCTTCTTCTTCTTCTTCTTCTTATTCTTATTCTTATTCTTATTATTATTATTATTATTATTATTATTAGGGAAAAGCACTGTATGTGATAGGCACCCTATAGTGTTTGCTCTGCGTTGCCTAGCGACGTTGCCTAGCAACCCTTTGATCTTTCCTTTGATGTTCTGGTCTCCTGATTCTTATTTTATATTCCTTTCACCATGGGGAGTCTATGGCAGCCCCTAGAACCGTCTGGTAAAAAGTTGTGAAATTTGGCATGCACATTCCAGCCAGTCTCCTCATTACCCACAGCAATTTATAGGCCCCCAGCCCCAACCGTCTAGCGCCACCAGCAGGAATTTTCAGGAATTGCCTAGCAACGCACCTAGCAACCGATCTGTCTTTGATGTGTCTTTGATCTGTTAAACCTTGTTAGACCCTGTTAAACCCTGTTTCTGAGTCTGACAGGGTCTAACTACCCTGTCAGACCCTGTCAGACCCTGTCAGACCCTGTCAGACCCTGCATGCGGCCTACATGCTGAGGCCTACATGAACCTTCGGTGCTTGGCCCGACATTGCTGCTTGCAGCTATATTTATTATTATTATTAAGTTATTTATTTTATTTGTATAATTATTATTAATTTGTAATCATAGTGGAGCCACAAACTAGAGTCTATCTCAAAACTTAAAAGATGTGCACTATAAAGGACACAGATGAATGGGCGGCTCTCAGGAGGATATACTACAGTATACTATACTATATTATACTTTACTATATTAGGTGCAATACGAACTCCACGTGCAATACTTCTACTATATTATCAGGCTTGGGGAGTAACGGAATACATGGAACGGCGTTAAGTAAAAGGATCAAAAAAAAGGTAACTGTATTCCCCGAGAGTTACAAGGAAAGAAGACTCAGATTACAGGTACATTTAGTGAAAACAGGGATTATTTATCAGGATTGCAATCTGAAAGCATTTTATGTTATTTAATTTTTTCATTTTAAAGCTGGAGATGGAGGGAAAACAGAACAATCTGTCGTACACTGTGGCAGTGCTATGGAACAAACTGGGCTTCGACCGAGAAGAACGCATTTAACAGGTGGAAATTTCAACATTATTTTATTTTTAAAGAAGACTTGTGCACTTTCACTGTAGGACTATAAGATACTGTTCAAATGAGCTTTCCTCGGTTTCTTTTATAATGCACAAAATGTTATTGTTTTCTTGTTGTTATCGGATATTTGGCGTTAAAGTCGTCCAAAAGTACTTGAAAGTCATCAAGTTATATTAGTCTCCCTGAGTTCAGATGGGAATGATTGACAGGTGGATTAGCCAATCAGGGACATGCCTGGTCTGTCCGGATCAAAACAAATATGGCTGTTCACGAGGAAAAAAAGAAAGGGGAAAAAAATATCAAGGGGACAAAAGAATACCGTGGATTTGTGTAGAATTAATGAGCTAAACACTAAACGCTGTTGGTCTTAAGCCTGTAGCTCTTCACCCCTTCCACGTAGCTCTTCACTGCGGGATTTCTGAATTATACATTTTGTGCGAAATAACTTAAATTTGACGGATAAAATTCCTATAACCGTTATGTTAGCCGAGGTTTTCTATAGGCACATCTAACTGTACACGGTCTAAGACTTGCTGTAGCTCTTATATTTGCTCAGTTTCTTTCTCTAAAATTAGTATCTCTCTGGCATTTTCATTTTGTAAATGTAGCTCACTGGAAGATAAAGGTTGGAGACCTATGATCTAAGGTGACAGAAATGTAATTTTGTTCTTAATGATGGGTGACCAGTGAGTTCCTTCATTTTACTGAAAATAAACTGAATGTGATTATTTTTAGTTCTGGCTTGAGACCGTTTGTTTGTTTGTTTGTTTGTTTGTTTGTTTGTTTGTTTGTTTACAATGACAAATAACGCTTCCGTTCCATTTAGGGCCTGAAAACAGGTTTGGATCTTTCGTTTCATTTGATAAAACTGTGCCCTTTTTTCGTTGAAAATCTACGAAGGTTTGAGTGTTTAAACAAGAGAGAAATGTGAGAAAATGTTCATACCAGTCTGAGAAAAGTGTAGGATGTGTGTTATTTTAGGGACCACTGTATTTATTTTATTTAATGAGTTTTAATTTAGTTCGTTCATTTTCAAAATATAATTCTATGGCACAAAGGCAAAAAAAAAAAGCCATTATATCCTCCTGAGACCCGCCCATTCATTTGCGTCCTTTATAGTGGACATTGAGTTAACCAGTCTGTCAAAATAAATAATACATAAAAGTAACAATAAATAAAAAAAAATACTAAAATAAATACATAGAAAATAAATAATATATTAAAATAATAATAAATAAAAAACTAAAATAAATAAATAAAAATAAATAAATGGAAAATAAATAATACAGTACATAAAAATAAATAAAAAAATACTAAAATAAATAAAAATAAATGAATACAAAATAAATAATACATAAAAATAACAATAAATTAAAAAAAATACTTAGATAAATAATACATAAAAATAACAATAAATTAAAAAAAAACTTAAATAAATAAATAAATAGAAAATAAATAATATATAAAAATTATAAGAAATAAAAAAAGTAAAATAAATAAATAAAAATAAATAAATAAATGAAAAATAAATAATACAGTACATAAAAATAAATTAAAAAAAATACTAAAATAAATAAAAATAAATGAATACAAAATAAATAGTACATAAAAAAACTAAAATAAAATACATAAATAAGAAATTAAAAGGGAGACTAAAAATTTGACGTGACTGTAGAAGCTTGTCAGAGATGTTGGTCATAGTTTTTGTGAGGTTAACTTCACGTGGATTTAACACCAAAATGTCCCTGACGTCCATTACGCAGGACACGTTACGGATATGAATACAAATAAAATTAACAAAATGTAAACGCTAAGATGTTCATTTACCTCCAAATAGAAAATTAAAATAATAATAATAATAATTCAGATACACTTTTTTTTTGTCTTCAGGTCACAGGAGGATATGTAGTGTTATTTCATTTTGGTTTTGTGGCTCCCAGTGTTTTCTTTACTGTGTGAAAATGGCTCTTTGAGTGGTAAAGGTTGCCGACCCCTCCCATAGACTATATAAGTGGACATAGCTAACCATCTAGCCGTCGCGTTCCAAATAGGAAGGCACGGAGGCACTTCCGGCTCCTTCAGTTCTGTCCCTAATTGACTTTCTAATGAGAAAAGTCGCCCCTCTCTGCACTGAGCCTCATGATGTTGGTCTTAAAATGTCAGTATTAACCCGCTCTGCATGGTCCTGGTGTTTTTATTTTGCCATTTTGTCTGTAAATAAATTCCTATTCCTAATATGGACCTGGCTCCTATTCCCATTTATCAGTACAAAAGTTATTTACGAGACAACTTAAAAAAAACAAAAAAAACACACACATTTGTACATTTCACAGATAAGATTGCGCCGTAGGAAAGTCTCGGAGAACTTTCTGTCCCCCGGAGTCATACAAGGACAGCCCCATTTCCGCTGACATTTCTTTGTGGATAACCTTATTAATGCTCCAGACTCGCCTTTAAGACCAAGGGATGTCACTCATTTCCATAACAGCAATCATTTTCTCAGACAGGTTTAGCTTCTTAAAGGCACTCATTTTTACTGCCTTTAAAACATGAAAAACAGAACCAATTCATTTTAAACCGTTTGTTGCAGTCCTCAAGTTGTTTCTCACTTATCTTCTGTATTCCAAACATCATAATTATTCACTGCATTGTGTTTCTAAGCGTGCGACAAAACTTTCAGAGGTCATCACTAAGCTAACAGCCATTAACATGCCGACAGCGGAACACTTTAAACACTTTATTATCAGATACAGAAACCACACAGCAGTCTCATTTTTACCTTAACAATATTTTCTAATCTATATTATAATGGTGGTTCCTATGGAAGCCCATTCCCGCCAGTAAAAAAAAAAGAAAAAGAAAAATAAAGTTGGTTACACTAAGTCATAATTATGAGATAAAAAGTCAAAATTTTAAAAAGTCAAAATTTTGAGATAAAAAGTCAAAATTATGAGATAAAAAGTCAAAATTATGAGATAAAAAGTCAAAATTTTGAGATAAAAAGTCAAAATTGTGATATAAGAAAGTCAAAACATAATTTCGACTTTTTATCTCAAAATTGTGACTTTTTATCTCATAATTTTGACTTTTTATCTCATAATTTTGACTTTCTTATATCATAATTTTGACTTTTTATCTCATAATTTTGACTTTTTTATCTCATAATTTTGACTTTTTATCTCATAATTTTGACTTTTTTATCTCATAATTTTGACTTTTTATCTCATAATTTTGACTTAGTGTAACCAACTTTTTTTTTTTTTTTACTGGCGGGAATGGGCTTCCATCATTTCCTCATCACAAACACACCTAAAGTTTGGTTTTGTTTTGTTTCATCCACACAAATTCTTCATCTTTGGACGGTTCTTCTCTCAGAACAGAAAACACCACCTTTTTAAATGCCATACACCTTTCCTAGAATCATTTGGACGATGTCAGCCCTGGAGCTGCCAATTCCTCTGAACAAAAGGTAAAAAGTAGTTGTTAACTTGAAAACTACCGCTTCATGACATCACGAGGTGGAACTGAGCATTATGAGCATATCTCAGCATTACTCAGACACGTGTGAGTGAAACAACAACACAACTCCAGGTATGACTTCAAGCTCTTCCTGTGGTCGGTCTGAAAAGGTTTCTTGCTCAATTGTATTAATCTGAAGACAAACAGAATAGATTTTTTTAATCTTAGACGAGAAACTTCACTGTTTTCTGTCAAAAAACAAACCCAATACAGTTCCTACTTTTATCATTTCTCAGATCAAAGATATTCTGGCTGTGTTGTTGCAGCAGCGATCTTTAACTTGTTTTCTTTCGACCTGAGAAGCACTTTACTTCACTGCCCGTCTTAACGTCTCCACACCGCAATTCTGTCAAAGAAAAACGTGTATCCTTTGTGACTAATATATGGCCAAATACTGGTCAAATTTCACCAGTATTATGAGTGATGTGCCAGATATATTTTCTCGAAAAACAAAATCGATTCCCTCATCTCGTGGCGCTCTTTGGCCCCACTTTTTGAGCAATTGAAATCTAGACCGCTCTATTTACCTGCGTATACTCAATCAATCAAGACCGCGGCGAATTCTTAGCTTTTATGTTGCTGCCACCTCCCGCTGCAAACTGCCCTCAGCTGACAAACAAATGCACCATATCCGGCAAAAACGAAGCAATTCCTGTATTTATTTTTTACGTCGATGAAAAGACATTTTGCAGAGTAATCGATATTAGCCCGCGTGTAAGGAACCCCTTGAAACCGTAACAAAAACCTGCGGAGATTGGCTTACACAGGCAGCAGCGAGGCCCATTGTCCTCGCACTGTCATGTTATGTTGTGGACCACACAGGCTCGCATTATTGTCCAATTAGAATGCGGAGTGGAGCCAAGCGGGCCGGCGGAGAGGGCCGAGGACAGAGAGCGCCTGAAAGAAGCCAGGCACGCAGACAGACAGTAAATCCAATTGCATGGGCAGTGTCCAGGAAGCGGATAGTGAGAGATATCCAGGAGGAGGAAGAGGAGGAGGGGGCATGTGCGGAGGGAGGGAGGGTGGCTTAACTCTACTATACCCAGAGACTACACTCGCACACAAAAGGTCTGACAGACTGTGAGATTGAAAGGAGTGAGAGAACAGGATATCTCAGATGTACACTGAGGCTGAAAGAAAAAAAAAAGAGACCACTGCAAAATGATCAGTTTTTCTGATTTTACTACTTATAGGTTTGTGTTTGGGCAAAAGGAACATTTGTGTTTGAGTCTATAAACTACTGACAACATTTCCCCCGTATTCCAAATAAAAATAATGATTGATTAATTGATTAATTGCATTTATAAAGCGCCTTTCATGACACCCAAAGCGCTTTACAGTTCATTGTTCATTCACTCCACACTTGGTGGTTCTATTGTAGCCACAGCTGCCCTGGGGCAGACTGACACCTGTGCCATCGGCTCCTCCAACACTCACCACTTTCATACTAGGCAAAGTGGGTGAAGTGTCTTGCCTATGGACACAATAGCCGGAGCGTGGTTTGAAGGGGATGTGCGTCACATCCGGCGCGACAACTGCTGTTCCATTCCGTTTTTGTCGCATGCACAGTTTACCACAGACCACAGTCGTTTCCATGGAAATCAGGGCGTGGACCAAGGGCGTGAAAATGCACACTTCGCACACTCACATATCCCAGCATGCACTGTGCGCTACTTCTTCTATGGGAGAAAATGGAGTCGGCGGCTGCTTCCCGTAGTTGCGAGACCTGTCGCATTTCAGACGGACATGCGGTCCGCGGAGTGCACTCAGGACTGAGCAAGTATGCACCGCCTTGACTGCAGTCTGAGCCCCCTTCAAACCACGCTCCGAACCGTGCACTCTCTGAATTGAGAAACGGCTAACGACAGTTTTTGCAACTGGCGCCCCCCTGTGGCACCTGGAATTCCCAACGTCTCCCATCCAACCCGGCCCTGCTGAGCTTCTGAGATCTGACGGGATCAGGCTCTGACAAGCCGGTGTTATCATTTTAGAGCATTTATTTGCAGAAAATGACAAATGGTCAAAATAACAAAAAAGATCCATGTTTTCAGAGCTCAAACGATGCAAAGAAACAAGATCAAATTCATTTTAAAACAACATAATACTAATGTTTACACTTAAGAAGAGTTCACAAATCAATATTTGGTGCAATAACCCTTATTTTTAATCGTGTCTTGACATGCTCTCCACAAGTCTGTCACATTGTTCTTGGGTGACTTTATTCCACTCCTGGTGCAAGAACTGAAGTAGCTCAGCTTTGTGTTTGTGTTGGAATTCAACAGACGCTGGAATGGAATGGCTGTGATACATGTAGAGATGCTGATTTCAGAAAAAAAATTTAAAAAATGCAGTGTTCTCTTATTGTTTTCCAGAGCTGTATTTTTGCTATCTGCCATTTTTCTTTTTATTATTTATACATGTATTTATTTATGAATATGTAAACGCTCGCTGATAGTATCATGCATCGCTTTAAAAACCCATATTATGTTATTTTCTGATCTATCTCATCACAAATATTCACACACGTTTAACATTTTAACACAACTTTAGGCTGAGTGGGATAATACAGGAAGTGCTCCACTGTGTTTTTAAACTTTACTCATGGGATGATTTCAGACGGGGAATTGTGATCTCTACTGAACTAAAGGTAAAAGGTGCAGTTTACTTGAAAATGATCATGACATCACAAGATGGAACAGAGCATTTTGCGCTTTGGAAATGTACACAGGCTGAGAGTAAATTCCAGGTGTTTTTGATGAAGTAACAACATTGTAACGTGACTTAAAGGTCCCATGGCATGAAATTTTCACTTTCTGAGGTTTTTGAACGTTAATGTGAGCTCCCCTACCCTGTTTAGGCCCCCCCCCATGGTTAAAAGTTGTGAAATGTCTAAACTGAGCATTTGCGATCCTTTTCTGCGTTAGAAAAAATCAGAGCTCAAACGGGCGATTTTGAACAAGGAAACTTATTGACGTCAGATCGAAAAAAGAAATGCAAATGCAGTTCCACCCCCGTCTGTCTGTACTCAGCGTCTCTGTAAATCACGCCCAGAGAGTTTGGACTGTGGAGGAGCTAGGCAATGCGAAATACGTTTTTTTATTTGCCTGGAGGAACTTGCGAGTGTTTCTAGGCTCAGAAGTCCTTTATCTGAGCCTCTGGACCTTTGAACAGCAGTGGTTTAATTTTATTTTCTGGGGAAATGTGTTTATTTTTCAATGGAACGCTTCTCATCTCTCCCTCCGCGCAAAAACACGGAAGTGGGTCAGAGCGCACAGGCACAGCTGAAAAGGAAAGAGTGGAGAGTTTGGCCACGCCCCCACCCCCTACTATAGGCCATCTCTGTCCTCCTCATTTGCATTCAAGCAACAACGCCCATAATGGAGTGTTCCAGAGTGACATTTATGACTCTTTCTCATCTTATCTCTGTTTCTCATGCACTGAGTGTTGATTTTGAAGAAGGATTCATTTACAGTATTAGGGAACCATTAAGGAGCCATATAAAAGCATCAACAAGTACCATGTCATGGGATCTTTAAAGTGTCACAAGAGTCTATTACGCCTAATAAAGGACCTTTAACAGACAGACATAAATAAAATAAGAGAACCTTTATTTGTCCATAATGGGTAAATTTAGCAGCACTGGTTTTAGTAGGGAATGAATCACCAATGTTTGACAATTGGCAAACGCTTTCACTTTATTTTATTTTCCCTTTTTTTTTTCTTTTGTGAAATTACGCTATTACTGTTTTTGATCCATCCCAAATTAATAACTCTTGTTAGGTTTTAATGCTCCAGCAGTCCCACCAAACCTCGCCAACACAATTAAATCTAGAATGTATCAGTATTCACATTTTGGCATATTTTCAGTACAGCCTACTCCCATTTGGATCACAGCTCAAACAGATGTCTCCATCGAGGAAATTTTGCAGAAAAGCAGCGATGTTATTGCAGGGGAAAAATGAAAAACCAACAATGGATTTTACACATTTGTCCAGATTTGTGTGGAAATATAAACAGTTTTATCTGCTGTAACAAAGAATACACCTTTGTCTGTATTATAATAACTCACCAGCCTTATTATTATTATTATTATTATTATTATTATTATTATTATTATTACAGTGGTACCTCACCTTACGAAATTAATTCGTTCCAGAAGTGGTTTCATAACGTGAATTTTTTGTAAGTTGAGTAGCTATTTCAATGGAAAAAGCCTGATTTGTTCCAAGGCCCCGATCCAAGTTTTTTTTTTTATAGTGTAACTTTTTTTTATAGTGTAACATTGTGTTCTGCGTAGAGACTGTAGACCCAGGACTAAATGTGGACTAAACCAGGACTAGACCAGGTGGATTAAAGCGCCGCGCGCGGGTCTATTTCCTGGTTTCGTTTCGAGTCACGGCTGAGGCGAGCAGCGAGGGGGACCGCACGCAGTCTGAGCGCATGAACGAGACCCGTGCTCAAACCGTGCCTCCTCTAGACCTCCTCTAGACCTGGTCTAGATGCATGCAAGAGCCGTGGCTCTTGCATGCGTCTGGTATTAGTATTGGTCTCTAGATAGACCTGGTCTAGACCTGGTCTAGACCACCGCGGCTCTTGCATGCGTTCGTTCATGCGCTCAGACTGCGTGCGGTCCCCCTCGCTGCTCGCCTCAGCCGTGACTCGAAACGAAACCAGGAAATAGACCCGCGCGCGGCGCTTTAATCCACCTGGTTTAGTCCTGGTTTAGTCCAGGTTTAGTCCAGGTTTAGTCCAGGTTTAGTCCAGGTTTAGTCCAGGTCCAGTCCTGGTTTAGTCCTGGTTTAGTCCTGGTCCAGTCCTGGTTTAGTCCAGGTCTAGACCTGCTGGCAGCCCCGCTCCGGGTCATGCTGCGCTATCACACGTGTCAGAGCGCAGTTTTCTCCCCCCCCCCCCCCCCCCACACACACACACTTCACTATTAATAATTTTGTTGAAAATCTATGAAAGTTTGAGTGTTTAAACGAGAGACAAATGTGAGAAAAGTTTAAATTCAGTCTGAGAAAAGCGTATAATGTGTGTGGCTGAGCGCGCATTATTTGAATTTTTGAGATTTTGCGTTTCGTAACTTGAATTTTCTTTCTTATCTAGAGACCAAAATTTAACGTGAAGGCGTTTCGTAACTTGAAATGTTCGTTTGTTGGGTCTTTCGTAAGGTGAGGTACCACTGTATAGTATTATTATTATTATTATTATTATTATTATTATTATTATTATTGCACTTATATTTGTTGTGGACCTGACTTGGTTTGGCCCTGTTTTTGTCCTGGTTTAGTCCTGGTTTAGTTCTAGGTTTGAATCTATGATATGGGGGGAGTAATAAAGGGAATTGGAGTAATTAAGCTGTATCAGTAACAATATATACACATGTAGAGCTAATACCAAATAAACCTTATGGATAGTATCACTGTCACCTCTGTTACTTCTAAAATGATGTTCTTGCTTGAATTGGGTTGTATTTAAAAGCGAACTTTGCACCAGCCTGGGAGAACGGCCTGTGTCTCGAATAGTGCCGAATGTTTTTGCACGGGCACTTGTTCTGAAAAGAGAACAAAACTATTCGGCGCTGACAGCCTGTCGTCTTTGCACCCAGTTTTAGTGATGAGAAAACAAATATGCAAAGGTCGGGCCTCTGTTTTTCCCAGTTCTGGCTGTATATGCAAAGTGGATTGAGGTAATTAACGAGATGAGGGAAAGAAATGAAATATGACTCTACATTATTTTGCATTAACCAAACAATGGGAGATGAAAGTTATACTTGGGTTTATGCCAACTGTCAGAAGAGCCATGTTTTCCCTCCCTTGACATTTTCAAGTTTAATCTTCTTTCCAATCCAATTTTATTAAACGTATTCCTCACTAGAATAGGATGTCTGTGTATCTATGAGCAGTGATTCTTTTTCATAATTACTATATTAAGAAGTAGGAAACTTGGGTCTATGTGAGCCTGAAGCTTTATAAATAGCTCCTGTAGCCGTGCACATACATGAGCTTCTGGGTCCATGTAGTCGTATCTTTGGTCAGTGTGAGGCATGTAGTAATTGTGTAAGATTTGTAAATGGCACTATTATGGGATGTTAATGGACAATCTTCACCTTTGAACATTGCTCCAGAATGTGATTGTATCCTCACATCGATTTTTGTACACAAATGTTGATCTTTAATCTCTTTATGGCGCCATAAAGAAATTGCTTTGTACCGGCTCTGCCTATTCATCTATATAGTCATCTATCCGGCAGTACATGGTTATCTGCCGTGTCCTTTCATGGTATTCTTTTATCTCTGATGTGCAGCCAGCCCTCCTCACTCCAGACACGCTGACACCCCCCACCTCACCCCCCGCTGGTCGATACATGACATCATCAGCAGTGGTCATGAGCAGAGCTGTGGGCGAGGTGCACAACATGGACGACGAGCAATGCTGAATGCATTACTGTTTTTGAAATAGAATTTCTTTTTGTTTTTCTGACTGTCTGGGTTAATTGACCATGAAAAGACAATCGTAACGACATTTGTCGTCAAAGTATGGTTGAAGTAAAGTTGAAAAGTAAAAGGAAAGAAGCAGTGAACAAGTTGTATGGTGGCTTAGTCAAATGCAATAGGAGGTGTGTCACCACTTCATTTAGCAGACACTTCTCCTACACCGTACCTCAGATGGGCTTAAATTTTGGTGAACATAATCTTAAGACGTTGGAGATGTTAAATTGCGAAGGATTTTCAAATAGCCGGTAACATGACGATACGGTGGATCGATAAAGTTAGGTATGTATTGAATTTGGAGTTCTTCCTCAGACTAAAACTTCACAGGGTAATGTAGATGAGGACTACCAAGATTTTCATGCCAAATAACTGGCAGTCTGACATAGCGCCCCCATATGACAGGCCAGTGAACTGTCAGAAATCTACCGCTAGCTGAGCCCCTAACAGGAAAAATTGTCCGATATGGCTTACCATTTTTGCCAGGCACACGAAATTCGGTATGGGTGTGCGTCTCAGTAAGACGAACAAACGCAGGTGCGAGGTCCCGACCAACGCCGCTTGCGGCTTTAATTATTATTAGGCACCGAGCCCGAAGGGGGACGAGGTCCCTATTGAAGTTGCTCTGTTTCTCTATTATTATTATTCTTGTTCTTGTTCACACGCTTTTGGGCAATTTGGAGCATGTTCCCATGCTTCAAAATGAACGTGACTTTGCAGGGGCATCACGTAGGGCGGCAGCTACGCCTCCAAAAAGACCCGTCCCCCGGTGACCCCCAGGAGCTCGATAGCGCCCCCTAGCGCGTTGTCTTTCGGTACTTACTTAGTACTGCCCACAGCTTCTGCCAGGTTCTATAGCAAAGAGCGAAGGATGGGTCAAATGCAGAAGACACATTTTGTAAAACAAGTTGCAGTTATAGCCAGAACTGTAATAAGAATAACTACTATATAATAAGTGTTAGTGATTAGTAAGTATTAGCACTGTCTCATATCATTACCATTATCATGTGTATTATGACTGAATAGAATAGAGTGGAAGCTTAAATGAGGCGTTGTGCTCTTGGTGTCAGTCAGAAGAGCACAGAGCACCTGAGCCTGCTGTTACCCGTGCACCGCCTCACCCCACTTAGCAGATCAAAGCTCCTTCGTGTGAACATGGTGTGATGAAGCTTTAAACGGCGCGCTCCTGACAGCCTGATGGCTCTCATCCACACTGACGGACGGAGTGATGGATGGACAACGTGCACATGTGGGAAAGTGGAGAAGACAGTAACAAATTATAGCTTTTTTCTGCCCAAAATGTTTCAACCAGAATCGACTCAGACAAATGAGGAAAGCTACGAGTGAACAAACTTTGGTAAGCAAAGATCGCACCAATGCAAAAAACTTCAAACTAAAGATGATAAAGAGGAGGAGAGATAGTGTGGCTGCTGCTGCGGTGGAGATGGGTGGGGTTAGGGTTACCTCGTGAATCATGTCTTCTGGTGATAAACATGCAGGAAGCAGATGGTGTAAAACAGGTGTATAGACGGTGTTTGTTGATGAGACATGTAATGCACATGTACCTTGGACAGCACGTTGGATTCCTCTGTTTAGCTACAAGCATCAGCTCATGCACGATGAGCTTTGGCTCAGGCTTGTGAGGTTTATGGCTGAGGTTAGAGTTGAGGAAGGTATAGGCTAAAAAAAAGGTTTAGGTTGTAGTTAAAGGGACAGTGTGTAAGATTTTTACCCGTTAATTATTGAAATTGAAGATACCCATTCAAAAATACATTGTTTTCCAAGCCTTTTCACTTCCATCATGAAATCACAGTATTCTGTTGGACTTAGATATAGTCACATAAAAGGGGGATCTTCCCCATGCAGAGGCAGCCATTTTGAATACGAGAGCCGCAGAAGGACATTTGGGCTTCGCCTTCGGCAAAGCTCGTGGTTTTGGGTAAACAACACAAGCATGCTGCCGGATCAGACGTCGTAATGGATCTAACACGTGTTTTGGACTAAATTGTTTTACTGGATTTTATTCGCTGGATCCTTACGGACAAATTGAGACCAAGTTTATGGTGAAATACAGAGTTTGACCTGTGCAAAGCATTCTAAGGTAAGCTAACCTCGTTTTGTGCTTTTCCGTATAAAAGCCCCATGTGCTCGGGGAGTGATTATTGTGCAGGGAAATGAATTGCATAGTCAAAAAGAGGAGACTGTAAGGTTTCATTTGATGTGTAGATTGATCGGGAATGTGTGTTTTCATGCGAAAAGAAAAAAAAAAAGTGAACGAGGGGACCGTGTTTTATGTATACAGTAGTGGAGCGCGGTTCTTGCTCCGGTACGTGAGCTGTCTGCGTTACGGCGCGCCCGGGTGACCCTCGAGGTCTGCCGTAGCTAAAACAGGAAGTGCAATAGCACCATCCACCTATGCGCCACGAATCCTACACACTGGGGCTTTAAATGTAAACAGTATGTAACTTGGTGGCACATCACTGGCATGAGTCCATGGAAATAGAAAGTTAAATCATACTTCTCTTTGTAGATAAACACATTTTATGCCATAATGTGGTAGATTATATATTTTTTTATTTATTTTATTTGACGGCAACATGCCAAAGGAACAAAGGAACAACGTTTCCATGGAAACAAGCAGGAGGAGGCCAAATAAGAGTCAGGTTTGTGGAGATGCAAGCCTGCTCACAGTAATGATGCATAAAAAATATGTTATTTTTTCTGCTAAAAAGTTGCATACTGTGGCTTTAACTCAGTAATTGACGCCAAATCGCCTTATTCCAACTTACACCTTAAAATAAATAGACCTGTTTATAGCAACTGAAGTTTAGACATTACCGTAGCAACCAACTCCCATCTCTTTTGAGCTGACTGTGGAGGTAACAAACGGCCTCAATACTTCACTCTCCAATCCATTTACTATGACAGGACCATCGACCGATCTAATGACCAAACAAACCAGACAGAACCACATCGGAAACCATCCAAGATACTCTAACATGACATTCCAATTAAAACACTCTTTATATCATCTTTGCTTTTGCTACAGCTTGTGCTCAGTTCAGATGCCCATGTCGCGTGGTGAGTGTGACTTGAGTTCCTGTCACCTCTCTGTCTGCGCCAGCTGGATCCTCGCGATGCAAACGATCAAAGAGCAGAGGAGGAGACCAGATCTATGCCACCTCCGCCCACACAAGGAGAAGGAAGCTGCTCGATGTTTATGGCCAGAGTATTTCACACCACGAGACAAAAAACGCACAGAGGGAGGAGAGGAGGAGACGAGGTGGTGAGCTACAGCTTGTAATATCTCGGAGGGAGGAGAGAGGCATTTGTAAATATGTCTGACACTATAAGATGCCCGTGGTGTTTTGGGGTTTGCACAAGCTTACACTGTAACTTCTGAGGATCACATTAAAACCTGGCAGAGTGCACTTACTTTGTGTCTGTGTGTATTCATGCCGAGACAAGAGGAATTGCCGGGAAAAGCAGGGAGGGTGTGAGTCTGTGCAAAGATGTGCTACAGGACGTAATACAGAGGGTTATTGGCTGGTTTCAAAGCTTATTATACATTTCAAGAAGGTTCTTTGTTGCTGCAGGGCCTGATGCATTTGTCACCATTGATGTTTAATGTAAGCACTCAGTATTAACACTTTTGCTATAAAAAGTAAACAACAAAATGTACTTGTCATGAAAAATAGATCAAAATATGACAACACATGATAAATTAGAGTGGTTTTCTTTTATTTTCAACTGTGGAGTGTGTAACAGAATGGAAAACAAAAACAGGAAGACTCTAAAAACATGCTCCAAAATTACTGAAAAATTAGGAATGTGACAGCAAAAAATAAAAATAAAAACCCCCAAAAAAACTATAGTGTAAACTTGGTGTTTGGTCCACTCATCCCTGGGACATGTGAGACTTCCTGGTGAAGCTCAGACTCCTCGACACACCAACAGTTCCAGGAGAGAGGAACAAAAATAGTATTTTTTCACTGGGTAAAAATGACCAGTGACTAAAATATTGTTTTCACCATAAGAATTCCCTTTGAAATCAGCACTTTGTGATATTTCTTCATAACCACTGCACTAAATAAGGACAGATACACATTCCAGGACCACTCTTACTTACCTGTTCCTTACATCCTCTTACATTAAATTCATCACATTCTTACATTCCTCTTTCACTATCGCCGGGGGAAAATCACCCGAAAGCCTGTAGGAAAAAGTGGCTTTGGGGAAGGAAAACACCTGGTGTTTACACCAGACCATATCACAAGTGAGATATGGTCTGGGAGCCACCTTCGAAATATCTCGTAGTGGAGGTGTGGTTTACGATCGCCAACGGCCGTTTTGGGCGTTAGGAATGTCTATCATTGAGCGTATACGTAGCCCAGAGCCAATCATGTCAGTTGTCAGTTCAAACTACAAGTTTCCGTTTGTCTCGTCGTACGCGTCACCGTCTTTCCACCCCTCCCCCGCTCTCTGATTGGCTCCCAGAATCAGGAGAGATCGCTTGCCATAGTCGCCAGGCTGTGTTTCAGATCGGAACAAACGAAAGCAGCCTGGGATTTCCCAGGTTAGGAAACACCTACACCTTCAAAGTCATGTAAATAATTTTGTGATCTAGGGCAGGGGTCTTCAACGTTTTTCAGGCCAGGGACCCCCAAACAGATGGCGAACTGGGCCAGGGACCCCCTACTATATATACGGCATAGAATTGTGTTTTATATTAAATTGAGCTTAGTGTCATGTATAAACGTTGCTACTCTGTTATGGTACATCCAATACAAGGAAATAATACACAGGTTAATACTGTATTTTACACTATAAAATATGAAATTATATTATTTTAAAGTGAAATCAAAAGATTTCGCGACCCCCCTGCAGTACCTCCCCGACCCCCCTGTTGAAGACCTCTGATCTAGGGTTAAAGGCAATAGGTGTAATATGCACTCCTACTGAGATTCAAAGGATCTGGCAACCCAAACTGATGAGCTGTTTCTGCTTTTGGAACAGAAACTCAAAATGTCACTGCTTTGACTGCAACAGTAGCTCAGTTGGTCCAGCGTTAGCTCATTGATCCAAAGGTTGGTGGTTCAGGTCCCACTCTCGACATAAACATCATTGATAAAGTGGTGCGATTCCAGCTCCCATGACTGAACACTGCTGCTGTGTCCTTGGGCAAGACACCTTACCCACCTTGCCCCCAGTTTTGAAGGGTTATAAATGAGACCAAAATGTACCAATGTTACAAAGTTTTATCCATTAGATGTATTTATCTTTCGCCTATAGTGGTATTTTATTACTCATAAATACCTTGAAAAACATGCACTCTCATAGTGAGTGGCGTCGCCTCTCCGCAAACCTGACCTGTAACTTGAAGATACATTTAAAGGAAAAGTAACGTTTTTTTTACAATCTGAGCCTTCTTTCGGCAATAAAACAAGTAGTTTTACTCACCCATAACACTTTGGTGTCAATTGGAGCAGTTTTGTAGAACTTATGTTGAGCCGTTCTGTTCTACTAATGATCCCGTATCCGTTAGCGTGAGTGCTCGGGGCATTACTTTGCGCTCTCCAAATAACACAAACTTTAGCACTTTTCAAATCACAGAAGATCGCTGTGTCAGCGTAGACTTTTAGTAGATTCCAAAACGGCCTGAAACCCGATATCGCAACAGAAAAGTAAAGTTCAGAGCGGTGTTAGCTTCTTTTGGACTAGCGGTGTTTACAAAACAGCTGAGTTCACGCATGCGCACTGTCCTCTCTGATGACGTCATCAAATGAAACTATAGCTGCATATCGGGTTTCAGGCCGTTTTGGAATCCACTAAAAGTCTACCCTGACACAGCGATCTTCTGTGATTTGAAAAGTGCTAAAGTTTGTGTTATTTGGACACCGCAAAGTAATGCCCCGAGCACTCACGCTAACGGATACGGGATCATTAGTAGAACAGAACGGCTCAACATAAGTTCTGCGATACTGCTCCAATTGACACCAAACTGCTATGGGTGAGTAAAACTACTTGTTTTATTGCCGAAAGAAGGCTCAGATTGTAAAAAAACGTTACTTTTCCTTTAATGCCATGCTGTGGAACATTACAGGCAAAGCAGTATCTCCACGGAGACACCAGATGCAGCGCACGCTCCACGAGAAAAGTTAGATCGTGCAACTTAACTTGTAAAATCAAATTTAACACTGAGTCGTACACAGGATGGCTTCTATCTTATTTTCAAAGTGACATCTAAATCGTTTACCCAAAATTTACTATTCCAATTTGATATCATTCGCTTGTTTTCATTTTGGTTTTGTGCTTTTTGTCTTCATATTAGAGCAGATGTTATGCACCTTGCTGCACACTTAAGTAAGTTTTTCAATTCTCAAACTCTTCCCTGCACACGACTGTACTCCTCCGAGGATTTAAGCCACAAGTGTTCCTGTCTAAAACAAAGTCAACATTTTTTTCCAATTTAGTTTGTAGAAAATTGCCTATATTTATTTTGCAGGCAATTTTGAAGCTATTTCGCTCCATATCTATATACAGTCCCTGGACTTACTGGAAATTATATTGAAATATGTTTCTCCAAGCCAGGAAATATATTCATTACATGCTTGTTTTTTTTGCAACTCGTGAGAGGCCAGGATGCTACACCGCCGTAATGGACAATTTGCCGAGTGTTCCATGGAGATTGTTTATCCGGTTTTTAGATTGGATAAGTCCTTTTTTGAAGCGTGCAATCATTGGTCATGTTTGTCGATGGCACTGGGCAGCAGCAGACTGGTCACCAACTGTTACCGGACACATGCTTCTAAAAGGATGGTATGGATATGCTTCTTGTTTTATTAAATAACTGCATATGGAAATCAAATGAGCTTCACTGCTCCTGAATGTTGTCGCTAAACTTTCAGTATGATTCCATTTCTGACTCACTGGGGCAGCTGTGAGCCTTGGCTGTGGACGTTTATTGTGTGAGTGCATGGGAATAATTGGGCCGTTTCGACAAAGATCATGTACAAATTTGGCCTAGAGAATAAACAAAAATAACTTGTGTAAATCTAGATTTTGCCCCTTGCGGTCTTGACATTTCTGCCAGAAGCCGCTCTGTGTTCTGTGTTTTCCCCACAGAGCAGCGAGCACTTACTGCCAACAGACATGTTTGAACAAATGGAGGATATTTTGTGATAAACTAATTTGTTACTCAACTTGTTGTGTTTACAGATAGTATAACTACTGAAGTGTCACAGGAGAGTGGAGACGGAGAGATGTTGTGCTTCTGAGGTGGTGATGGAGGTTACATTGTGGATCCCTCTGGGGAAATATGTCCTCTGTATGTAAGGTTAAGGAATTTAATTACCCTGCATTTGACCCATCCTTCACTGTTGCTGGGGCAACCTGTCAGGAGCAGAGCGCTGCTGCAAATAGGAGAGGACTCATCCCCAGATCTTGAGCTCGTGAGTTTTACCTATGACACACGTTTTAGGTTGAGTCTTCATGCCCAAAAATGCATGCATGTGAATATGAACGATGTGCCAAAAGGTTTGTGAAAGTTAGGAATTAGATAGATGTAAATAATTCCACTTTTCATAGCCCTGAATTAACACCAAACACTAATTAAACGTGTGCTAACGGTGTCCTCACTGTCCTTATTTTAAGCTCAGTATATGCTCGGTATCTGTGTTTGTTATTAGAACAAATAAAAGTATGTGCTTGTTTGACTGAACTCTAGTATCTTTGATTAAATTCTTTCATTCCTTCTGTATCTATTCTCTCCTCTAAGCTGTTCTTCCTCTGCTCTGTGGGTTTGAGAAACGAGGCAAGGCCGTGGAGGATTGAAACATGCATCTTTGGTATCTCAGCCAAATGGAGGACTCCCAAGAAAGGATTCTTGGATCTTACATAAACTTATATCAAGATGAATTTTTAACACCCTTAACACAACTTTCTTCGTTCAGTTATGAGTTCACTTTTACCTTTCAGAGAGCTAGAGTAGAATAAAATGTAACTATACAAATTCAGTAGAGGGTAGTTCTTTTCCATAGTTCAAAGGAAAAGTAACGTTTTTTTACAATCTGAGCCTTCTTTCGGCAATAAAACAAGTAGTTTTACTCACCCATAGCACTTTGGTGTCAATTGGAGCAGTTTCTTAGAAGTTATGTTGGAGCCGTTCTGTTCTACTAATGATCCCGTATCCGTTAGCGTGAGTGCTCGGGGCACTGATTTGCGGTCTCCAAATAACACAAACTTTAGCACCTTTCAAATCACAGAAGATCGCTGTGTCAGCGTAGACTTTTAGTGGATTCCAAAACGGCCTGAAACCCGATATCGCAACAGAAAAGTAAAGTTCAGAGCAGTGTTAGCTTCTTTCGGACTAGCGGTGTTTACAAAACAGCTGAGTTCACACATGCGCACTGTCCTCTCTGATGACGTCATCAAATGAAACTATAGCTGCATATCGGGTTTCAGGCCGTTTTGGAATCCACTAAAAGTCTACCCTGACACAGCGATCTTCTGTGATTTGAAAAGTGCTAAAGTTTGTGTCATTTGGACACCGCAAAGTAATGCCCCGAGCACTCACGCTAACGGATACGGGATCATTAGTAGAACAGAACGGCTCCAACATAACTTCTGTGATACTGCTCCAATTGACACCAAACTGCTATGGGTGAGTAAAACTACTTGTTTTATTGCCGACAGAAGGCTCAGATTGTAAAAAAAAACTTTACTTTTCCTTTAAAGCGCTCATATTATAATGTTGTTTGCTTATCAAAAACACACCTAGAGTTGTTTTTTTGTTTCATTCACACATATTTAACACACTGACCCTGCATATTTAATCCGAGTTCTTCACCCTTGGAGGACAGTCATAGGAAGTGCTCTACTGTGTTTTTAAATGCCATATGCCTTCCCTAGTAGAATTTTGGCCCTGGAATCATCTTGGACAAAAGGTAAAAGGAGCTGTTAACTTTAAAACTACTGCTTCATGACATCACAAGGTGGAACAGAGCATTCTGAACTTGTAGACAAACTAATATTAAAGCATTACTAAAATGTGTGAATGAAACAAAGCACACCTCCAGGTCTGTTTTTGAGGAAGTAATAGCGTTCTAACATGGTTTAAAGCTCACAAGAGTCCATTTTGTCTACTGTAGGACCGTTAAAGACTGATGTTAACTACCTTTTAAGGTTTGTGTACAGATACAATTTTATACTGTTTTGCACGTTAACACTAGAAAGTAAATGTAAGAAAAGAATACCACTTTAGCTTTATTCAGGGATCACTGTCTGCGCCGTGCTAAAAATGTAGTGGGTGGCATACTGCAAAATGTGAACCAAAGTTTTCCTTGTCACATTTGACACAATCTTTTAAAAGAATTGCACCAAGCTTGTCAAAATATCTTTACAGTTATTTAACAGGTCTCCAGATTGGCGCACTCTGTTGGTATGAAATTATCCAAATTCCAATAAACATAATATGAAAAACAATGATTGACAGATTTCCAAGAACCATTGGACAAGCTGACAGTAATGTATAAAACACTGGATTTACCAAATATGTATATATGACAATGTAGAATGCAAACCAGTCAGGCAAAGTACCGAAAGATGTGCTAAAAACGCCCTTTGCACTACAAATTTGCACAAACTAAAATGACTACAGTGGTACCTCACCTTACGAAATTAATTCGTTCCAGAAGTGGTTCCGTAACGTGAATTTTTCGTAAGTTAAGTAGCTATTTCAATGGAAAAGGCCTGATTCGTTCCAAGGTTGTTTTTTTTTATAGTGTAACATTGGTTCTGTGTCCTGATTGGCTAAGAGACTAGACAGGACTAAACGTGGAATAAACCAGGACTAAACTAAACCAGATCTAGACCAGAACATGTCTCCGCGCTGCTTCCGGAGTCGTGTCTCCCCCCACGCTTCACTATTTAATACATTTTGAAAATCTTGCATGTTCGGCCCTAGAGCTAAGAGGCCGAGAAAGGTGCTTTTTGAGTGGGGATAACAGCGGGGCATCTGAGTGCGCATTATTCAAATTTTTGAGATTTCGCGTTTAGTAACTTGAATTTTCTTTCGTATCTAGCAGGGCTCTCAAGTTTTGAGCGGGGTCGTGCGTGTGACTGTAATTTCCGAGGACCGGGGGGGGGGGGGGGGGGTGGCTTGAATTGCGTGAGAAATGCCGTGTGAGCGTGTGAACACGTGCACGAATTGCGTGTTGAGAGCCCTGTTTGTCTAAAGAACAAACTTAAACTACAAAGCAACTAATGAGAGTTCTATAAATGAAGTTATTACCTGATGGTTCTCCGTTTGTTTTATCATCACTGCACTTTGTCAGTGCGCGCTGAGAGGGGCGGGGAGGAGGGACCGGGGCGGGGGGAAGCGGGACATTTTTAACGGATTCATGTAAGAGTCTGGTTAATGCACCGGGCCCGCGGCGAACCGCGTCTCACCACGGGCAGTTCGGCTCTGGGCCGTAAGCCGTCGGGGGGGACACGTTACGCACAGACGGAGACACCGGGACCGGAGTCGGTGCGTCTCAGAGGAGACGTGGCACCGGGACTGAGGCTCAGGACTGCCCGGGGGACGGCGCGTCTGCTCCGGCCTCCGCTCGGACCGCACGGTCGGGAGCGGAGGCCGGAGCAGACGCGCCGTCCCCCCCCCGCTCCCCCAGAGCTCCCCCGGAGCAGGGGGAGGGGGCGGCGCTGAAAACGCGCGGAGCCTGCATAAACTAAGCCACACAGACCGATTTTCTGGGCACAAAAAAATAAAAAATAAAAAAAATAACACAAATCAGCATGAGAAATGCCATGTGTGGCGTGTGCGCGTGTGAATACGTCGAATTGCGTGTGTCACACTCTCAATGCGTGAGCCTTGAGAGCCCTGTATCTAGAGACCAAAATTTAACGTGAAGGCGTTTCTTAACTTGGATTTTTCGTATGTAGGCTCTTTCGTAAGGTGAGGTACCACTGTACTTCTGAAATATTTTTGAGGCGGTAATTACAGTCAATTGAGCTAAATATGAGAACTTTTCATGACTTTGACAGATGTCTGAATAAACAATACATTACAGCTCGTGTTGATGGGGGCGCTCCCTATTGGACACGAAAGAGGACATTTTGATGTTGTAAGCGTGAAATAAAGTCCTGGTTGGAGAATGCTGAAGACGTGGGGAGCCATTTGACGCCGTCACCCCTGCTGCCCCGCTCTACACCAGATGAGACCAGGAGGCAGGCAGCAGCGGGGGGTGGTGGTCATTGCGCCTCTCCCCCTTCCCTCCTCCCCACGTGTGTCCTCAAATGTACAGTAGCGTGTAATGTATGTGCCTTTGACTTTAATCTCATGTGTCAGTGCAGCCCCCGGGGCCAGCTCGCTTCTATTCTGGAAGTGTCCACCATGTGAGGGCTGGATTTTCTGCTCCCCTGTGTCCCCCCACCGCTCTCCCTCCTGACACCGCCACCCCGCTGCCACGCTGCGCTCCTGTTGCCTGGAGAAAGAGGCACGTTATCCAACCAGCGTACAGACCTGCTGTTTTCATTCCTGTGCGTTAAATTAGCCATTTTATCTTATCTGATGTGGTTGCAGTGAATTAGTTGTAAATTCAGTATAAAAATGATAAAAAATGACTGCTGTTGCTAATATGCTGCTCTTAAGCTATTTGATTTCACTTCATTTCCAGCAGGTGCCAGCAGAGGGCGACAATTTAGGCAATTTTTTTGGTTTTTAGTAGTGCTGTCAGGTGATTTAAAAAAAAAAATCTAATTAATTACAGGATTTGTAATGAATTAATCTAATTAATCACATTTTAAGAGTGTGAGAGATGGAGAGGGAGAGAGTGAAAGAGAGAGGGAGAGATAGAGAGAGATTGTGAGCGATTGAGCGAACGAACGAACAAACCCACTTTGCGATTGAGTTTGTCAGTTTTCAAGTGGTCGCTTTGCTCATTCGTTTCCCAAATTCTGCGAGCGTGGTTTGGTGGTTTGGTGGTTTGGTGGTTTGTTGAATTTCGCACTATCACCGGTAACGATGGAACTTGTCCGGACGTGTTTCGCGTTTAAAGGAAAAGTAACGTTTTTTACAATCTGAGCCTTATTTTGGTAATAAAACAAGTTGTTTTACTCACCCATAGCACTTTGGTGTCATATGGAGCACTTCCGGAGATGTTTTAGATTTGCGATCTCCATCATGTGAGTTCTCGGGGCACTTATTTGCGGTCTCCAAATAACACAAACTTTAGCACTTTTCAAATCATAGAAGCCCGTTGTCTTATCCTACGATTTCGTGTGGTCAAAAGTGGCCTGTAATCCCAGATTTATCCATAGTTTCGAGTAGATGAGGACGCCAGTGCGCATGTGCGGAGTCACAGCTTATTTTGCTCTCAGCTCCCGGGACCCAAACATGAAACGCAAAGCTGTAAATTATGGATAAATCTCAGATTACAGGCCACTTTTGATTCAAACGAAATCGTAGACTAAGACATCGAGCTTCTATGATTTGAAAAGTGCTAAAGTTTGTGTTATTTGGAGCCCGCACGGGGCATATTACATGCTTGGGGAATATATTATATGCCCCGAGCTATGGCTAGAAGTTGCGCTAGGCTAACGCTAATCTAAAACATCTCTGGAAGTGCTCCATATGACACCAAAGTGCTATGGGTGAGTAAAACAACTTGTTTTATTACCGAAATAAGGCTCAAATTGTTAAAAAAAACCTTACTTTTCCTTTAAATGATCCGTCAGACTGGAGCAGCCTCAGTGATCGGAAAATAATTTTTTACAAAAGCTACAAATCACCGCATTCTTGTCGATCGTCCCGTCTTCGGTCTTTTTATAAATAAACTTGCCGTTCAAAGGTCCTGATAGCGATTTGCTCGCCGTACGCCAAATTTAAAATGCGCGTGTATTGAATTGCCGCTCATAATTAATTGCAGCCCTAGTTTTTAGTTGTCCCTGTGAGTAGCTGTTGTCCTGCATTTCTCTCAGAGCCCTTTTTATCCTTTATTATTAAAGTTACATGTTTCAAAACCACAGTAACATTCACAAAGCTCTCAGAAGGCACACTGGGGGACGTGGGCACGGGAACAAACATCATCACATCACTGGGTCCAAGGGCTAAGGGACCTGAAGGTACCTGTGGGAAGTACAAGGGGGCCGAGAAGGAAAACAGGGGGAGTGAGGGTCCAGAGGGAACAGCGGAGGAGGGTAGGGGTCAGAAGTCCAACTGAAAGATTGTCCAATCAAACCAGTAACCGGCCTCTGACCAGATCAAAGTGAGCTGGCAACCCTACGTATAAATACTTTAAGACACGTGCTTCAAATGATTTATTTTCTCCATAAAAATATTTGATATGTGAAAAAGTTGCTTAAATTCTTCATAGAGAATAAATTGTAACGTAAACTTTATATTAGCAATGTAAATTCTGACCTATAGCTCAAATTGCTAATTCCTAATTCCAAAACGTTTGTCTGCTTTTAACAATGCTGTAACGGGGTTTTCTCATCACTAAGAAAATCTCTGTTTTCACCTACCCCCTATCTCTGC
This sequence comes from Paratrypauchen microcephalus, assembly GCA_036785185.1. Classification (NCBI taxonomy): domain Eukaryota; kingdom Metazoa; phylum Chordata; class Actinopteri; order Gobiiformes; family Gobiidae; genus Paratrypauchen; species Paratrypauchen microcephalus. Next base: position 535,639 of record JAVJIX010000310.1, on the reverse strand, counting down.
CCACTGTTCTGTACTTAATTATTATTCAAAAAAATCAAACTGCGTGATACATGTAGAGTTCAGAAGTGTCACACAGCGATTCCTCCACAGTAGAAAGTTGAAAATCTGCTGCTTGATAAAGTGAAACGTTCTGTAGTGATGAACAGGAAGTCAGTGAGTTGGTTTCTATTATGAAATCCTTTTAAATCAATAATCTATATACCTGGGAAAAATGCATAGGATTATTGGATTGAGAAACGGACACGTGCAGCAATTCAGCCGCAAGTGTGCTTATATAGCTCCATCGGAATAAAAGGACAGATATTTTCAGCTTTAGTCGGTAATGAGAAAACTGGTTGTCAAGGATATTGCATTCTTTCTCTCCAGCCAACCGCAGTCGAGAACAATAAGGCAAAGGAACACAGGTACACTGTCTGTAAAGTGTCATCTTTTCACTCTGCAACAATGTCACGCAGCCTTGAAGAGTTTATAACAGGGTTCGTTTCACAATTCACGTGTGCATTCAGAATACTGCGCTGTGATGTCAGTCCTCACACCACACATGATTTGTGTTCATTTTTTACTATTACAATTCCCTCTTTGTCCAAATCCTGCCCTGTTGGAGAACACACACATACTAGGATGTGTTGTGTTATTTGGAATGTGCGTTCACACATTCCAAATAACACAATTATCAATGTGATTGAAACAGTGATGTTCTCTGTGGAACGAGTCTGTATTGACTGGATACAGCCTAAAGCAGGCATGTATTTCAGGTTTTCCAGGCATGTGCTGGAGGATTGAGCATCAGTCTTAAAACATTAACGGTAGCCTAAAGCTGCAGCTAGGTGCTCCTGACCTGGATCCTCACCAAGATCTAAAGAAGAGTCACTATTGCGTTTCAATTGGCAGAGAACAAATGTTCTCATTCAGTTCTATAGGCTTAAATGTGTGTGACTGGAGTGTTCAACTTTCCCCTTTCCCACCAGCACCTCCAGGGCTCACCCTGTGGGTGCAGAGCAGGTGGCCTGCTGGCAGCAGGGCAGGGGGGCAGAGAGGGGGCAGAGAGGGGCACAGGGGAGCTTTGAGGGTGGGGGTCTTTGGGAGCTAAGCCAGGCTCTGTGCATAATCAGAGCAGGTCTTTGTTTGTGCGGTCCGTCTGCGGCGCGTGCACTGCATACAAATGAGAAGAGCAGGAGCGGTTAACCTGCAGCTAAATATAGCCCCAAGTCTGAGGGAGCAGCAGGTCCAGAGCAGGTCCAGAGCAGGTCCAGAGCAGGTCCAGAGCAGGACTATCCCAGAGCACAGGACGTCCTGAAGACCATGGGCCACACCACACATGTCTTTGTTGGACTTTAAGTATTTTTTTAATTCAAGTTTAATAGGTTCTTGCAACAATTTGTTTATATCTCCAATCTCAAACAACTTGTCACCATCTCGTATGTGATATTATTTCCCAGTTTATGGCTGGTTACTATTCCAGTTTGGGCATGTCACAACTAAATAAACTTCCATTGTGTAAGAATGATTGAATGTTCGGCTTAAGGCTGCCGCACATGACAGGAGAATTTGCCCAATTTTGGCTGCGATTTGCTTCGCCCCGAGTTCAGGGAGACATGACCCAACGTTGTGTCTTCGTGTGCGATTTTGAAGTCGTTGCGCTCCTCGTGTGTGTGTGTGTGTGTGTGTGTGTGTGTGTGTGTGTGTGGTGTCAGTGTGACTCTGAGCTCCTCTGCCAGATCAGAACCACCAAACATCAGCAACGCTATGGTAACAGCCAATAAAACAGAGCGTCAGGGGCAGACGGAGTGACAGACACAGAGGCACAACATAACAACGTACAAACTCAGGATATAGCGAAAATAATGAGAAGACATCATTACTCACCAGTCGTAAAGTGGTAAATTTAAAGTGCAGCATCTCATCCACATTATCCATAGAAACTGTCTTTAAATAATGACATCCAGTCCACAAAACCACACTAATCCAGCTGGAGGCGTTCTTTGGAAGTTAAAAGGCCAGAGTAGTTCCTCACATGTCTGTTTACGTGGAGGTGAAGCTGCACGTTGGCGATAGTGACTCTACGTCCTGTGTACTTTACCACCAGCATTCTGTGCATTAAAAATCATGTTTCTGAAGTATTGCACCACATTTCACAAATAATAATAACTCAGTTTCGACTAGACGTGCTCTGGTTCCTTTGAACACTTAAAACTCTCAGCTGACGTGACATTTGACGTAAGTCTCATACAGGCCTGGACTGGTAATCGGGCATACCGGGCATTTTCCCGGTGGGCCGACAGTCCTAGGGGCCGATGCCCTTCTTTTTTTTTTTTTTTTCACTTAGAGACCGGCCCACAATTTAGGACTGAACCAGGACTAAACAAGGACTAAACCAGGACTACATCAGGTCTGAACCAGGACTAAATCAGGTCTGAACCAGGACTAAAACAGGTCTGAACCAGGACTAAATCAGGATTGAACGAGAACTAAACCAGGACTAATCTGGTCTAAATCAGGACTAAATCTGGTCTAAATCAGGACTAAACCAGGATTGAACCAGGACTAATCAGGTCTAAATCAGGACTAAATCAGGTCTAAATCAGGACTAAATCAGGTCTGAACCAGGACTAAATCAGGATTGAACGAGAACTAAACCAGGACTAATCTGGTCTAAATCAGGACTAAATCTGGTCTAAATCAGGACTAAACCAGGATTGAACCAGGACTAATCAGGTCTAAATCAGGACTAAATCTGGTCTAAATCAGGACTAAATCAGGTCTGAACCAGGACTAAATCAGGATTGAACGAGAACTAAACCAGGACTAATTAGGTCTAAATCAGGACTAAATCAGGTCTAAATCAGGACTAAATCTGGTCTAAATCAGGACTAAATCAGGTCTAAATCAGGACTAAATCTGGTCTAAATCAGGACTAAATCAGGTCTAAATCAGGACTAAATCAGGTCTAAATCAGGACTAAATCTGGTCTAAATCAGGACTAAATCAGGATTGAACCAGGACTAATTATGAGGGGCCGGTCTAAGCCAAAAATGCCAGGGCCGTTTTTTTTGTCCCAGTCCAGACCTGGTCTCATAAGATTCTCCTTGTGTCTGTGGTGTACGCTTTTTGTAGCGTGTTTAAAAATCGTTTAAAAACAAAAAAATCCTGTGGTGTGTGGCGGCCATTAGTGTCAGAAACATTATAACAGCATGACAAAGGTGAGTCCAAGCTGAGAATATTGCAGAAACACTGAAATTCATCTGTTCCTTTTTGTATCTTATCAAACATATTTTGGGGTTTTATTCTATTATTTTTGGTGCCAAATTCTGAATTCAATCCTGACTGCGATGTGTAAGGTTTAAGGAGATTATACCTTATACACAGACGCAAAACAAGGAATATTAGAGCACAATCTCAGTTATTAGTAAAAATTCATTTTCATTTAAGTATGACGTTAAACCTGGCTGCAAAATGAGATCTTTGAGACACACCAGCCACTCCACTGTTCCCGTCCAAATCGTAAATGTAACCAGATTTAATTTGGTTAGCCTCAGCCATTGTGCATCTTCTAATTACCCTCCCTCTTCACCAGTTTCCATCTACACCAATGTAAACCAGCGCAAAGCTTTGACACAACACGGAGCCAGCTGAACCGCGCTGACGTTTGTTCTGGCGCCGATATGAACTGAGACGGGGCCAAAAGTGAGCGAATAAATAAAAAGCACATAGGAGGAAGCGGCGGAGGATGGAGGGAGGGAGGAGGGGGGGACGAGAGTGGCGAATGAAAGATAGGGTGAGGGTGTTTAATAAAGCAGCTATCCGGAGCGGGGAGTAATGGGGGAGCGGGTGGGGGGGAGCGGGGGATGAGAAATGTGCTCATACCGGGGCGATCCGAGACGACTACCAAACAGCAGACACGAGACAGGACGTAGAGAGGGAGCGTGCGGTGGGATGGGGGTTTCGAGCTGCCATTCACAAAGAGACTATAGAACGGAGCGTGCGCGGGCGACATGTATTGGGAATGTTTGGAAATTACTCACTTGTTGAACTCGGCGAAACCTCAGGTGGCGTCAGCGCTGGACAGTTATTCACTATTGACCGGCAGTATTGTTCATTTACAAATTCACATCTCGTCCGACCTCGAGAGCCGAGCGAGATTGGGCCCGGTTAGTGCTCGGGTGGGAGACAGATGAGGGAGCAGGTGCTGCAGTGGGGCTAACTGTTGTTGTGTCCTTAGGCAAGACACTTCAGCCACTCTGCCTTGCCTGGTGTAAATGTGTGTGAGTGATGAGTGGTGGTGGTGGTTGGGGGAGCAAATTGGCAGCTTGGTGGCTCGAATAGTATCACCATCAAGTATGGAGAGAATGAATATCCACAAAACTGTAAAGTGACTGGAAAAGTACCGTATTAGCCCTGTTCTTATTATATACAGTAATCCCTCGTTTATCGCGGGGGTTAGGTTCCAGAAATAACCCGCAATAAGAGAAATCCACGAACTAGGACTTTATATTTTACAATGATTCTACATGTTTTAAGGCTGTAAATGCCTCACCACACACATACGCTTTTCTCAGACTGGAATTAACCTTTTCTCACATTTCTGTCTTGTTTAAACAATCAAACTTTCATAGATTTTCAACAAAATTTATTAATAGTGAAGCGTGGGGGGGAGACACGGCTCCGGGAGCCCTGCCGGATGCACGAGGAGAGCGGAGACATGAGTCACTGGATCCGCAGGAAGCACCACGCTCATCCAACGGCACTGCCACGTCCCGCGATGCGACGCCCACCAACCCCTTGGAGAAGTGTGCGACACGTGCACCCCTCATCATGGTCAAATCCGTGACAGAGCAGCACGCGAGGCCGCGCGTACACCGGGGCTGCGAGCACGAGATCGAACCGCGGCGCCCGCGTCAGCCCGAGCCACAAACCAGCCGCACGAAACCAGCAAAGAGCGGCACGTTGTGGTTTAATCCTGGTCTAGACCTGGTCTAGTCCTGGTTTAGTTCCAGTCTGGTCCCAGTACCCCCCGCGTCCCCCATCTATCAATCGGCAAAGGTCTACAGTCTCTTAGCCAATCAGGGCGCAGAACACAATGTTACACTATAAAAAAATAAATAAAAAAAATCCGCGAAACAACGAGGCTGCGAACAGTGAACCGCGATAGAGCGAGGGACCACTGTATATTCTATTATATATTATTAATTAATATATATAATTAATAAATATAATATTAATATAATATATTATATTTTCTGCCCTGTTGACTTTTGCCTCTTAATGGAACAACACAAAGAAAGTGAAAGTAAATTAAACTTCAGATTAACCCTAGATCACTGTCGCCGGGTGATTTTCACTCGAGCAAAATTATTTACAAGATTTTGAATATGTTGCATTTTTCTGAGTGTCGTGGGTCCCTGGGGAGCTTCACCAGTGTTTTTGACGTCTTTGAAGGTGTAGGTGTTTCCCTGCCCCAAAGCCACTTTTTCCTACAGGCTTTGGGTGATTTTCCCCCGGCGATAGTGAAAGAGGAATGTAAGAATGTGATGAATTTAATGTAAGAGGATGTAAGGAAGAGGTGAGTAAGAGTGGTCCTGGAATGTGTATCTGTCCTTATTTAGTGCAGTGGTTATGAAGAAATATCACAAAGTGCTGATTTTTCTTATGGTGAAAACAATATTTTAGTCACGGGTCATTTTTACCCACTGAAAAAATACTATTTTTTGTTCCTCTCTCCTGGAACTGTTCGTGTGTCGAGGAGTCGAGGAGCTTCACCAGGAAGTCTCACATGTCCCAGGAATGAGTGGACCAAACACCAAGTTTACAGTATCGTGATTTTTTATTTATTTATTTATTTTTTTTAGGAATTTTGGAGCATGTTTTTAGGGTCTTCCTATGTTTTATTTTTTATTTTTTTCATTTTGTTACACATGCCACAGTTGAAAATAAAAGAAAACCACTCTAATTTATCATGTGATGTCATATTTTGATCTGTTTTTCATGACAAGTACTTTTTGTTGGGTATATTATATCGGGTAAAAATTACCAAACAAAAGTGATTATGTTACTTTTATAGCGAAAGTGTTCTGGGGTTAAGTAATTTCAATGGAGAATTTGAGAAAACATTTGCCTCTAAAATATGGTATAAAGTAGGTTGAATTGTGTAAAATGGTCAGGTCATGTGCACTGATTCTCTGGGCTCTGGGGGGCTTTAAAACAGCGTTGTCGCCCATATAATATGAAGTCCATATATTTACTGTTAAGATAAGAAGCCTCATGCAAAATAATGCAACCCGAATGACCGTGGTGGTGCCCACAGAAAGTCCCAGAAAAAGGTCAATAAGACTAATATATTATTATAAATATTTCAAAAAAACATTAAACCATAATTCATTCCCATTACTCATCTGTGGTAAGATATTTCTGTAGCTATAGCTGCCATGGGTGTGACTAATGGAAAGGCCAACAGCCTCTCCGACCACCAGTCACTGTTCCATCACATTTGGCAACAGGTGAAGTGTCTTGCTCAAGGAGATGGCAGGTCACTGGTCAGAGCTGGAATTGAACCGGTCAACCTTCTTCTATTGGACAACCATAGACTGTATAAATGAATGGACATACAGCTCTGGAAAGACCACTGCAAAATTATCAGTTTTGTAGGTTTGTGTTTGGGCAAAAGGAACATTTTTGTTTGAGTCTATAAACTACTGACAACATTTCCCCCAAATTCCAAATAAAAATATTATCATTTAGAGCATTTATTTGCAGAAAATGACAAATGGTCAAAATAGCAAAAAAGATCCATGTTTTCAGAGCTCAAACAATGCAAAGAAACAAGATCAAATTCATTTTAAAACAACATAATACTAATGTTTACACTTAAGAAGAGTTCACAAATCAATATTTGGTGCAATAACCCTTATTTTTAATCACAGCTTTCATGTGTCTTGGCCTCCACAAGTCTGTCACATTGTTCTTGGGTCCTAGTTTAGACCTGGTTTAGTCTTGGTTCAGACCAGGTTTAATCCAAGTTTAGTCCTGGTTTAGTCCGTTTTAACCTGGTTTAGTCCTGGTTCAAGATCTGGTTTAATCCTAGTTTAGACCTGCTTTAGTCCTGGATCAGACCTGGTTTAGTCCCAGTCTTTCACATTGTTCTTGGGTGACTTTATTCCACTCCTGGTGCAAGAACTGAAGTAGCTCAGCTTTGTGTTTGTGTTGGAACGCAACAGACGCTGGAATGGAATGGCTGTAATACATGTAGAGATGCTGATGCTGATTTTTTCAGAAAAAAATGCAGTGGTGTCTTATTTTTTTCCAGAGCTGTAGCTAACGCACCATCCACCGCATTCATTTTGGTATTAAAATGTTCATATTAATACCAATATTTTGTCCCTAAATCAAGATGTATGAACAGTAGTAACAGACCGATCCAGTGCCTGCTTTCCTCGTCACTCCAGCTAGGGTTAGCAACAGGTTGACTGACAGCCTCAATCAATCGCCGTCTGCCAAACCAACGGTGCAAGTGGAGGAAGTGTGCACCTTCAACAGCCTCACCCCTGATTGGCTCTTTGGTTTCACGCTCGGATTTGCCAAATATGATCCCTGGTTACAGATAAGCTGCTATAACTTCTCGCCTCGCTGAGCTTCATTTGCTTGCAGCCGAATGCTGTTGGTGATGTCACACTTCCTTAGTCCACTTCTGTTATACCGTCTGTGATGACAAACAGAAACCACCTGAGCCAGATGGTGAAGAAGTATTTGAATTGTATTGTACTGTTCAGGATTTGGTATCAGGCGTACTCCATCTTTGGTTAGTAAAACTTTCTTGTACAGTGGTACCTCACCTAAGAAAGACCCAACAAACGAAAAATCCAAGTGACGAAACGCCTTCACGTTAAATTTTGGTCTCTAGATACGAAAGAAAATTCAAGTTACGAAACGCGAAATCTCAAAAATTCTAATAATGTGCGCTCAGATGCACGCCCCGATACGTAAATACACTTTATCAACACACACGGGTTAGGTTCCAGAGGTGGCCCGCGGTGGGAGAGGTCCACGAGGTAGGACAACTCTGTATTTTGCAATTGTTCTACATGTTTTAGGGCTGTAAATGCCTCACCACACACATTCTACGCTTTTCTCAGACTGGAGTTGGGCTTTTCTCGCATTTCTCTCTCGTTTGAGCACTTGAGCGTGGGGGGTAGGGTGACCATTCGTCCGGATTTCGTCCGGACAGTCCGGTTTTAGAGCTGTCTGTCCGGCCGTCTGTCACGTGTCCTCCTTTTTTACGTTTTGTCCTCCTTTCGTTGCATAAATCGTCATAAATCCCCACCCATTATTTACACTTGCTACTCTGCGATGTTCGCCGTTTCCCAATTCAGAAAGTGCACGGTTCGGAGTGTGGTCTCAGTCTGCAGTCGAGGCGGTGCATACTCGCTCAGCCCTGAGTGCAGTCCGTGGACCGCATGGCCATCTGTGCGATGGAACAAGTCCCGCCTCAGCTCAATGAGCCGGGTGGTCTGCTCCTTGTTCCCTAAAGACAAATATTATTCTATTGCGACTAGTAATACTTGGAATTCCTGTGCGCGACATCCGAAATGCAGAATGTGCGAGCAGTGCACATTCTCAGCGCACATTCTTTGTTTTCCCCGAGGGAAAACAAAAAAAAAAAAACAAGGTGTCCTCACTTTAGGGCCTTTGTCCTCCTTTTTGGACACAAGTGTCCTCCTTTCCTGTTTCATGCCGGTGGTCACCCTAGTGGGGGGGCAAGGCTCAATATAGCGCCGAACGTGCGAGGGGAGCGGAGACACAGGATTACTATCAACACATCATCAGCAGGGTAAAACTCACCTGTATAAACCACGTTCCCTATTAGTGAGTGAACAATCCAACGCTTGGTGAATTCTGCTTCACAAGAGGAAGAGCCGACATCGAAGGATCAAAAAGCGACGTCGCTATGAACGCTTGGCCGCCACAAGCCAGTTATCCCTGGAGAGGTGCGCGACACAGTGCGAGGCCGTGCGTTTAGACCTGGTCTAGACCTGGTTTAGTCCACGTTTAGTCCTGGTCTAGTCTCTTAGCCAATCAGGACGCAGAACACAATGTTACACTATAAAAAAAACAACAACCTTGGAACGGATCAGGCCTTTTCCATTGAAATAGCTACTCAACTTACGAAAGATTCACGTTACAAAACCACTTCTGGAACGAATTAATTTGGTAAGGTGAGGTACCACTTTATGTTGATGCTTTGTTGCACTAAACACTGAGCTGTAACAGTTTGACATGCATTCCCCCAACGCATTTGACCGATGTCCAAGCGCGCTCAGGTCGCCCCCTCTGGCCGGAGTAAGCATCACTTCCCCAAACCCCCTGACCCAGGCCTAAACCCCAACCCCTCTCCTCTTCCTTCAGCTCCTCCTCCTCTTCCTCCCACCTGCTCCGAGTGATAGATATGAGGTCAGCGCTGCTCCCCCCTCCCCTCCGCTCTGCCTCCTCCATAAAATCCACCCCATGTCAGCAGCGTAAAGGCCCTATCGTGATGGACTTTGACAAATAATAAAAACGTGATGAATGGCGTTGCAGTCCCTGCTCCGTGCCCACCTCGTCAGCACCTATTATGCAATGATGGAGCAACCGCGAGCTACTCCACCGCATACTCCTTCTGCCTTGCACTGCCCAGGGAGCTGAGCTGTGTAATCCCCCCCAGGATAAGGCTGGCTTTTGGGGCAGATTTGGGAAGCGGAGATCCCTTCTGAAGCTGCCAGTCTTCAGCTGTGGAAATTCGATGCCTCGAAAGTCCCGCGGGATCGGATTAGGCAGGATATATAGCCAGTCACTCAAGTCTATCCACTCCGCACACCATTCTAGAGCCGTTATATACATTATACATAGGGGAGAGGCAAATGTCCATCAATTTCAAATGGCAAATGATATTTTTTTTGAAAAGCAGAGCGCTGGTTAAACTGGCCACGACAAACGGCTTATGGTAATCTCAAGAACTAAGGGTCTAAACTGCCGTGAAAGTGGACGTTTTAAAGGGAATTATTCATAGTCGGAAGCAAAAATCTCAAGATAGAAAGGCCAAATCCAAGACTAACCCAGAACTAAAGAAGTTAAAAAGGGTGAGGTTAGATGGGGTAATGACAAATCGCCAAGGCAGACCAGACTTCTAGTATTTTTTGACAGTAGTAAAAAGCAGGGCTAAACCTTTAAGAGAGGACCAGACTAGACGAGGGGGAACACCAAATTCTGATGCCCCCTCCCCAGTCCAAATCTGGATAAATGCTTGACTAAATATAATATCAGCTACAGCAGCCAACACTGAAATGCCTGAATAAAGACTGAAATTAAACATCAAGAAACAAAACTGTATTTGTCATGTTCATGTTTTGGAGTTATTATTGGTGTATCTTATTCCGTTAGTGCAGTGTGCCCTGTCTGTTGATTGTTTTCCCTGCCCTAATATACCCTTTATACCCTTATACCCTCCTCTGCCCTTTGTTCGTCCATTGTCATTATTAGTCATGTCATGCCAGTTTGGATTTTTGGATTTTGGTCAGTTCTTTGTTTGTTACAGTGGTACCTCACCTTACGAAAGACCCAACAAACGAAAATTTCAAGTTACGAAACGCGAAATCTCAAAAATTCAAATAATGCGCGCTCAGCCACACACATTATACGCTTTTCTCAGACTGAATTTAAACTTTTCTCACATTTGTCTCTCGTTTAAACACTCAAACTTTCATAGATTTTCAACAAAATTATTAATAGTGAAGTGTGTGGGGGGGGGAGAAAACTGCGCTCTGACACGTGTGATAGCGCAGCATGACCCGGCGCGGGGCTGCCAGCAGGTCTAGACCTGGACTAAACCAGGACTAAACCTGGACTAAACCAGGACTAAACCTGGACTAAACCAGGACTAAACCAGGACTAAACCAGGACTAGACCAGGTGGATTAAAGCGCCGCGCGCGGGTCTATTTCCTGGTTTTGTTTCGCGTCACGGCTGAGGTGAGCAACGAGGGGGACCGCACGCAGTCTGAGCGCATGAACGAACGCATGCAAGAGCCGCGCTGGTCTAGACCTGGTCTAGACCAGGTCTGGACCAGGTCTAGAGGAGGTCTAGAGGAGGCACGGTTTGAGCACGGGTCTCGTTAATCCACCTGGTCTAGTCCAGTTTTAGTCCAGGTTTAGTCCAGGTTTAGACCTTGGTCTAGACCTGGTATAGTCCAAGTTTAGTCCTGGGTCTACAGTCTCTACGCAGAACACAATGTTACACTATAAAAAAAGTTACACTATAAAAAAAAACTTGGATCGGGGCCTTGGAACGGATCAGGCTTTTTCCATTGAAATAGCTACTCAACTTATGAAAAATTCACGTTACGAAACCACTTCTGGAACAAATTAATTTCGTAAGGTGAGGTACCACTGTATTTGGGTCCTCCCTCTGTTTCTACATGACAGTATTGTTGCTTTTAGAATGCATTTACATTAGATTTTATTTTATTTTATATAAAGGGTCAAGCTGGGCAAACCATATATCACATTTGAACTTCTCTCTTCCTCCATGGCGAGTATTCTCAGGTTCAACAATAACCTGGGACCTGTAACAACGTTTCAATATGCACACGAAGCAAACTCTCCGACATAAGTTCAGCCACCTGTTTGTCTCCATGGAGATGATTTTGTTCTGCATGACCTGGACTGTTCCACTTTTCTCTATATGGAGACGGAGTGTGTGGGTCAGATCTGTGGAGAGGCAGGAGAGACGCTTCTTAAAGGAAAAGTAACGTTTTTTTACAATCTGAGCCTTATTTCTGTAATAAAACAAGTTGTTTTACTCACCCATAGCACTTTGGTGTCATATGGAGCACTTCCAGAGATGTTTTAGATTTGCGATCTCCATAATGTGAGTTCTCGGGGCACATGTTAGCGGGCTCCAAATAACACAAACTTTAGCACTTTTCAAATCACAGAAGCTCAATGTCTTAGTCTACGATTTCGTTTGAGTCAAAAGTGGCCTGTAATCCGAGATTTAGCCATAGTTTCGAGTAGATGAGGACGCCAGTGCGCATGTGCGGAGTCACAGTTTATTTCGCTCTCAGCTCCTGGGACCCAAACATGAAATGCAAAGCTTTAAATTATGGATAAATCTCAGATTACAGGCCACTTTTGACCTAAACGAAAGTGTAGACTAAGGCTACGTTCACACTGCAGCCTGAAACGACCCAAATCCGATTTTTTTGCCTCTATGCGACCTGTATCTGATCTTCTAATGACAGTGTGAACGACACAGATCCGATTTTTTCAAATGCGATCCAGGCCACTTGGATATGTGCTCCTAAATCCGATACATATCCGATCTTTTGACATGCGACTTCAGTCTGAACGGCCAGGTCGCGTTCATCCGACCTGGGTGTGTTTCCTCCAATGAGAGTGGTACAAGTAGGCGTTCACAAATGTGCACAAACGTTCTTCTCGTCATGCGAAAATAGTATATAAACTCGTATCAGTGAAGCGGCGAAGCACGTAGCATACTTCCGTAAACATTGAGCGCGTTCGCTGCGTGTGACGTCATCGTGTCCTCCAAGGCGCATGCGGGACACTTTTGGGGAGTTTAGCGTTCACACAGGAGATCACATACAATTCGCATTTAACTGGAAATGTGAACGGGCTCGCAAAAAAATCGGATTTCACAAAAAAATCGGAATTGAGCATTAAGCCCTGCAGTGTGAACGTAGCCTAAGACATTGAGCTTCTGTGATTTGAAAAGTGCTAAAGTTTGTGTTATTTGGAGACCACACAGGGCATATATTACATGCTCTATGCCCTAAGAACTCACGTTACGGATATAAACATCTCTGGAAATGCTCCATATGACACCAAAGTGCTATGGGTGAGTAAAACAACTTGTTTTATAACCGAAATAAGGCTCAGATTGTAAAAATTATCCTGTGGAACATTGCAAACAAAGAAATGATCATCAAACGACAAGCATGTAGCAGCCCAGAAAAAGTGACATATGTGTAAGATACTTTTCAGTGAAAATAAAGGGCAGGAACAGTAAATTAGAATAGATTGGTGTCTCTGCTGCCTCTGTCAAAGAGATCCCATTACGTGCTTTTTCATATCTGTATTTATTTGATAGGGAAATGACATGGGTGGAGCTGTGTACAATAACACACTGTGATTGGCCCCGTTCTCTATGCAGCATGTCAGTACGTGGGTGGATTGCTGTGCGTAATTTGGAAAAAGTTAATTATTCTGACGCGGTCACGTTCGGGGCAAACGGCTTTCAGAGTGCACCTCTCCAAGGCTCCGGGCTGACGTCCCGTAATAATCACTCCTCTTCTCTGCGCCTATTTTCCCTTCACTTAAACCAAGGTTACATCTGAATAAGCCACGCAATTTAGTCCCATTTGTGAAGTGGAATTAAGACAAAAGGCATATGGTGAAGTGAGGGGCCCTTCTGATTGGCTGCTTTCAATTAGTTAACGCGTGACATGGCCAATAGTAAAAGAAAAAAAGCTGGATTTGGTGATTCGGGGAGCCAGTCTGTCGGAGCTGTCACTACGTCTTGATCACCGACACCGCGTTGGCTCGCCTCGCCCCTTTGCCACGCTTGATTCGCACAATGAGAGGGAGGTGGGAGGAGGTGCTGGGGAGGCTCGGAGGGCAGGGGTAGTAGCAGTAGAATCTGTGATTAGAGTGAGAAAGAAAGGAGAGGAGAGTGCGTTTTGTTGCTGTTGCTCTTGGCGTTGGTGTCTTCCAGTTCCCGGATCTGAATTTGTTCCGTTTTCTGCGCGTATCTTCTTCTTCTCCCCAGCTGTAGTAGAGTTCCAGAGGGGGGCGTTTCCCCGTTCCCCAGTGTTCCAGGGCGCACCATTCTGCGCGTAATCGCCGAACATCCAAGTGCCAGACTTCCAACAATGGGTAAGTATTGAGACACTGCTAGATAGAACGATTATCCATGTTGCGCTATGGTTTTGCGCGCTCATTTGGCTAAACGCGTGGACAATATGGCCCCAGTGCGCTACGGACAGCTGTCAGTGTGGTCAGGTGGATGTTTTCTCTTTTTTCTGCCCATGTTTGAGCTGCTGAAATGATCAGAAGGCGCGCGTGTACAATGGCAGCTCTGTTGTCACGCCTTGTCAGTCATTCATTTTTACGCACAGTGCCACAGCCTACAGGACTACAGGGTTGGAGTTGCTTGTTGCTTATAAAAAGTACTTTCTTTGTTCACTCACGCTTTCTGCAGATGCTTAAATATTTAGAAAAGAAACAACGGGGGTTTTTTGCAGCTTGTTTTGGCGTTTTATTGTTGTAAATAAGCCAGTTGGCGATGCGAGATCAGAAATGTTGCATTCCAAATTCTCTTTTAAGTCCAAGTTTTTTCCTTTTCCTTTCAAATTCCCAAAGCTAGATTTGTACTCTGAATAAACCAGGCGCTTTTATTTCTCTTGTATCCTCTTTGCAACAACCTCCCCTCGCGTCCTCCCTCCTGAATCTCCTGAATCCGAATCCACTCAACAACATCGCCTCATTTTTTCCCTCTTCCAAACAAACTGGACACATTCACGCCCATAGCCCAGTCCCGATCGATTGAATTTACACCGTTTGCAAGTCAGGGCAAAGACAGCGCCGTATTCCAGGCAGAGGAGGAGGATTTCAGGTGTCGGAGTGCGGTGTGGTGTGGTGTGGTGTGGTGTGGTGTGGTGTGGTGTGGCGCTGCGCTTTTGCTGTGCGGAGCCCCCGAGGCACATTGGCAAAGCATGAACTCCGTGAACTCATTCCTTGTCCATTAAATTCCTATTGATCAAGCAGCGGAGGGAGACATAAAGTTCCATCTCGCTGGGTTCCACAAGAGGGAGGAGAGGAGGAGATTGGGCTGAAGGAGCGCGGGGAATGGGGAATGCATTAGCGGGGATGGATGGATGGGTGGATGGGTGGATGCTGGGGAGGTGGAGGACCCTTTGATTGTTAAATACTGATGTAGCCCTATAGAATCAGCATCATACATATCATACAGATGTGATTTTGTTTGCATTGTTTGGCTTTGAAGGAGTTGGACATGGGATTTTTCCCCAAACTGCAAAACTGCAACACTTTAAAATGCCTTAAAAGTTGAGTTGTTTTTTTTGGAAAATCATCAATACTGTCAAGGGTCTTATTATGAGAACATAGAGCTAACTCCAAAATCTTTTCAAATTCACAAATGAATCAAGTGGGCGTAGTTATGGAAACCCCAAATCGATTGAAATCACATTACAGCTTCTCTTCCAAACGATTTCTCTACTTAAAATTCAAAATTATCTTCGGAATTTCCTGCACAAGTTTAACAACCAGCCATGAATCAGTTTTAGGAAATGTTAGCACGCCCTCAATATTCTTTTTTCGGTCTTTATCTTTAGTCTTTATCAGGAAAATTCAGAAATGCCTTGCCCCCATGCACAGAATCGCCTTTGGACGTGAATGGGCACTAATTAAGTCGCACCCACCTCGCCTACCCTTTCTCCATAAAAGACACCAACGACCAGGAAATGGCTCTAAATTCAAGTTGCTGATCAATCCCCACCCCACCACCCCACCACCCCTCCACCCTCCATCCATCCGCCCCCTCCTTACTGCTCGCTGACCATGGATTTATCGATCTGGGCGTGGGAGTGGCCATTTGAAACACATCTAAATGCAGGGTTGACGCATAACATATTTCGACCGCTGATCAGCTTCGATTTATTGCTTGTTGCGTCTCCACGTAGCGAAGTTTTTTCATTTAACGTGCGCTAAAAGGAACATAACGGTCAGATACAGCCTTTTACGAGCCCATATGGAAAGCGGCGAACAGACTTAAATCGTAATAATGAACATTTATTAGGAGTCGCAGGGTCTGTCGCGATTCGATACCGCACACTACACATGTGTCACGGTATATTATCACGACACATGTCATAACCAACATATATTTTAGATTTTCGACAATGTCAACAACAACATTTCTTTGTTAAACCAGTACTTCAAGTTTCCTTCAACAAAATTGTAGTACTAAAAAAAAACCTCAGTATAACGATGCTGTATCACCTCATTTAGTATCACGATATATCAATATTTGGATATTTTTGCACACTACTACTTAATTAACACTATAACTCTGAACTTTTTAACTTAACTTCTCAAACAAAAACTGCACCTCCAGCACACATTCCGCTTATTATCTATATTTATATTTGTATTCAGGGTCTGATCTGGACCTGGATCTCCTTAATGTCAACCTTGGACCCCCCAGAGGCTTGGAGGTCCTGCGCATGTATAACAAGAAACAACCGTGTAGTTAAATATTTATAACGCTCTGATATGAAACCATGAAGCAGGCGGTTGACGGCTCAATACGTCCCGTTGTATCTTCGAAAAGTATTCTGCTGTTACGTAAATAATGATTAAAAAGTAACGTTCCTTTTAAATTCTCAAAGCTTAGATCTGGGGTTTGCTCAGTATTGTCGTTATTTGATTAAAAGTATCTAAAGACAGCAAAAAAACCTGGCTCACTGCGATATAAAGCAGTTACACTAATTATGATAGTGTGGCCAACGTTGCTATAGAACAAATCTCTTAATATATTTTGCATTATCTTGATAACATTATTTTAGCAGTGCACCAAGAATATGCTGAAATATACCTCTAATCTTGTAGCCCCAAAGCACAAAAGTACAGAAATATCATTGGATACACATATTTTTAAACATAATTGATTACATACTTGAACAAAACAAAACAACTGGGATCTATATTATCTATTTTCCTTCCGAAGGATTTGACATGGCAACGGTTCTCTGTTGTTACGCAATTCAAATCGATGTAAAAAGAAAAAAAATAAAATCTTTTGTATGGGGAAAGGAAAGAATCATTTGAATCATCTGAAACCTAAGAATTCTGTGTGATATAGTGGAATACAAAAGTACAGCATGGTGCTGCAGGCTTCTAGTAATTCAAACAGAACTGTAAGAATCCTTTTCCAATTTCCAATTACCTCTTTGATCATAAACTATTGATGTATTGAATGTCCGAGCTGGTGTGTTCCTTCACCTCCCCACGAGGAGAAATCCAATTGGTGGACAGGTCATAAAGGGGCTTTTGTTCGTAATGACTGCTGTTTGGTCCTCTCCCTCATTAAACCTCTTGTTCTATAAAGTCCTTTTTGTTGCTTTGCTCGTCGCCACGGCGCAAATACAAAGAAATCAATTCATTTCAGTAACTTTGAACAATGATCGCGCCGTTTTGATCTGATTTGCGAGTGCTTTTCTTCGGCGTGTTGCTTTGAGTTCGTGTGTGTCTCTGTGTGTGATCGTGGTGAGGAGGGGGGAGACTTCCATTTAGCGGCAGCGCAGAGGCACCGAGGCGTCCGCTGGGAGCTGTCCCCGGTGCTGATCCATGGCCCTTCAACATCGGCCCCTCCCGCCCGCGCTCCCGGCCCACCCTGTTGATTGACATGCACATGCTAGCCCTTATGTTAAAGCGATGAGCGCACAAGCTGTTTTCTAATAACGATAACGGCGGGTAATAGGGGTTTTACGGTTCGTTTTATTTTATTTTTTACATTACAGCTGAGTTTTTTTAGAGTGATGGAAAATGAGGATTGTTGCCATAGCGATTGACAATTTAAAAGGAAATATCCCGTTGAATGTCAAAATGTTATATTTGAAGCACTATAATACACAAAAGGGTGGAAAAATCAAATCAAAACTGCAATTAGATATGCAATTTATGTTTGAATAGTAAGTTTAACATTTGACAAAACTGAAATATGAATTAGAGATTGTCATGGGTTTCAGAACATGTTTTCTTGAGGTCCAAACTACAAGAATATTTCTGTGTAGCCGTAACAAAGACCACCACAACCGCTACTACTATGAAAATCCTGTGTGGAATTGTCATTTACAATACAAAATATGCAAATAAACAAGCTATAATTGACAATGAACGCGTTTGCCAGCCTTGTCCGATCCCCTGACTCCCGGCGTGCTGATTGACGTCCGTTTCGCCGGGCTAATGGCTGCATAAATGTATGTTGAGCGCGTGTTTCGGGGGAGGCGCGAGGGGTGGGACCTGCCCATCCTCGGAGGGCCTGGGTGGGGGGTGGGGGGGGGGGGGGGCACGAATGAGCAGGAGCAAAAACAAAACATCTGTGCGCTCGCGTGCTGTAATTGCTCTCCCTTTAGAATTGTAAGGCATACATTGACATCTGTTTGATAATTGGCTACCCTGGCTCGGCAGCGTGTGTCATGCTAAATGCAGGTTTGGTGCAAAGCGAGAGCAGAAGGGGAGGGGTGCGAGAGAACATGTGTGTGCGTGTGTGTGTGTGTGTGTGTGTGTGTGTGTGTGTGTGTGTGTGTGTGCGTGTGTGCGTGTGTGTGCGTGTGTGTGTCGGTGAGTAGTTTTCACATTCTGGGGACTAAAATCTGTACACACTTGTAATAACACTGCTCGACACATCTTTGGACTCGATCTGCTTCCGAGATAAAAGTGGCTAAATCTCATTTATATTGATAAGATGAACTGAAAATTAGGGGTGTGCAAAATAATCGTCATGACACTAACTTTCACAATATACTGCATCGATTCTTGATGCCAAAAATCGATTATTATTCATTAATAATGTATTAATTATAGGGCTGGGAATATTAACGCGTTAATCGCGATTAGATTAATGTAAGTTATGATCGCGAACAATTTTTTTAATCGCGATCAGAGTTTGCCAGCATTTTCCGCAATTCTACCATCCATATGCAGCTCATTTGGTTGTATTAATTAAACTATTTTGAGTTTGCTAGTATTTTGTTCCTTCTACGCGTCCGTCGGCAGCTCGAGCGGGCTTCAATCATTTATTTACAATTTCTCAAAGTAAGCACTATTACTGGTTCATTGTTACTTTTTCCTTTCTCTGCACTTTTTTGAAATAAAAAAAATGGTGAGAAATACTTTGCATTGTGAGTTTAACTTTAGATTCGAACGGTCTTACTGCAAGATATCCATTTTAAACATGCAAAATAAATCACGATTAATCGCGATTAACTATGAAATTTCTGAGATTAGTTGCGATCAAGAAAATTAATCGTTTGACAGCCCTAATTAATTATGAATATTTTATTTTATTTGAAAGGGTATTGTTTGTTATGATGGTCGCTGCCTCCAAAATGGCAAATGTTTGAACATCATTTTTTGTTTTAGAAAAAATCCTCTGCACTTTTTTTGTTATTGGTTTGGTTTATTTGTTTTGGTTATTCAATAAATTCAGTTATGAATTTTTTTTGTTTTGTTGTTTGTTTGTTTCATTCATAAAGTATAAAAAGACATCAACATTTGCGATAACAATACAAAATATTGAATGAAAGGGAGCAGAAAGAAGAGTTATCTTATGTTATCTGCCCCCTCTTCCCTTTTCCAAACACCAACACCGATAGTGACTGTAAAACCTTTCCTCATTACATTCCATTTCAATCACAATTATTAATCAATTGTAAACATAAAGCTTCATTTTCAAGTGTAACAATTTAGTTTTCTCTTCCATACATACACATTACATTGGATTTGATGTATTTTTTAAATGCCATTATTGTACTTGATTCTTTGATTTCTTTGTCAAGATTATTCCATAAATTAACCCTTTAAATTGTATTGTCTTGTTCTCATCTCAAACAGTCTTTGAATATTTACAGGAAACACTCTGCACTTTGCTTTCTACATGACTTTGAGGAGACTTAATTGAGTTGCTCAGAGTTCTGTATCAGTTGAAGACACGACCCAGATACACAAACACTGATATTTAAGTTATCCTCTTTGTTTTGGTACATTTTCACTGAAGTATGTCGAATATATTGCAATGCATCGCAATAATTCAAGTATCGTGATGCATCGTGATAGTATCGCATCGTGGCAAATGAATCGTGATTCGAATTGAATCGTGACTTCTTTGCCAATACCCACCTCTACTGAAAATCTATTGATAACTGTGCTGGTAGCTAATGTATTCAGGATATTTAATGATTTTGTTTTACATCAAAATCCCATCTGTTTATACAATAGATTTAGGCATTTTTGCTTTGCTTTTTAATTTGAAAATATTTCACTTGCACTTCTTTATCTGTCGAGAAATAAACAAGAAATATCTTAAGACATCAGGTGCACACAGATTCAAGGCATCTCTATTATGTGAAATCAAAAAATATTTGATGTTAAAACTGTAGACATATTAAAGTGAATGTATGTGAATGTGCAGACGCTTTCAGATAGAACTGTTGCTTGTAGACACACTGGACCTTCTGATAAACTACTGTTTTTAACTTATTTTGCATAAATTTCCTATTTTGACCCAATACTATATCTTGGAAACTAAAGCCAATCAGCACTTCTGACTTATTTTTTCTTTATTAGTGACCTAAACCAAGAAAAAATGTCACTACTTTTGTTTTCTGGAAGCATTTTGCTTGTAGACCAGTGTAATAATAATTACTATATTTATCATATTTATCAGAAACATATTTGATATTTATCTTGTGTACAGTTTATTTGCACTACTGGGAAATTTGTGTGGTTTTTTTTTGTTTTGTTTTGGGGTTTTTTGGGTTATATAATGAATTTTAAACCATTAGAGGTTGCATTAATAACTTCTTTGACTCATTACAAATGCAAATTAAAGAGTTTCATTCTGCTTTGTTCATGTTCTTTTTTTTTTTTTTAACAATACTGTACATTTAGAATAGTTTTTGTGGTGTGTTCAAATGTGTAATCCTGACAGGCCACACTTGGGGACTCATAATCTGGTGGTATAAATGGTTTAATATTCAATCAAAATAGGTTAAAGTCAGTTATATAGTTAAGGTAAGGACCAAGTCAATGTAATGTCACAATGTAGGGACTAAAATCTGTTCACACACTCAAATTATGGGGACCCACCTCCCTTATGTGGGCAAAACAAGTCCAAGATCAACCTGAGGGACTTTTCACGCAACCTGCTATAACGTTCAGATATGGGATAAAGATAGATAGATAGAAAAGATATAAAATAGAAGATATAGCAGTCCTTCCTCAGCTAATGTTCTGTCTCCAGGAAACAAATGCACGTCAATGTAATACCCCCCAAAAGGACGGCGACCTCACATACGTGTGCGTGTGTGTGGTGGGGGGTTGTACACATCACCGGGTAGTAGCGGGGGACGCTCGGATTTGTTTTCGGAGCACTCCACAGGTCTCTAGCGGGCGCGCGTTTGCTGTCATTGTCTGTTGCCGTAAAAGAAAAACTGGTACCTGAAGTGGCTGGTGCAGCGTTGATGCTTTTCCCAGCCTGCATTTAGCCTGACAGATCCAAAAAATATAAGTGCTAAGTGTCAAGTGACTGTTTACAAGCCCTTTCTCTCTGCCTCGCGCACACCCCTCCCTCCTGTGCCTTGGGGGGTTTTCGTCGGCACTGATTTGGAGCCACTGAGCCAGAAGCCATATTAGCTGCTTCCGCAATTTGTTCAGAGCTTTAGATGGAGGAGAGGCCGTCAAATTGCATAGATAAATACGATGAATAATTGATGCAGCGCGTGGTGGGGAGTAGACAGGCCGCGGTGTATTCTCCCAGGGTGTGAGAAGTACTAGGCAGGCGCTCTTTGCAGTACTTTAGATCTATCTTCCTCCGTGTGTGGCTCCCAGGACTTAAAGACTCCTCTTGTCTGAGCTTCAGTGGTTCAATCAGATCCATTATCAAACCAAAGAGTGGAAGTCCTTAGACAGAGCACGGGGAAAATCGAGATGAATCCAAAAATGGTTACACATTTCCACATACTAGTACAGTATATTCTCTTATCTGTCGTAGGTTAACTATAATTCATATTTGTGGCATAATATTGGACATGATTGGTGTGTACAAAAAGGAATCTGACTGAAAACTCTTTGCAGGAACTTGGAGCTATAAATGAATGCTGCTAGGGAACTTTTTGGAACGAGGGCCACTTCATGGTGTCTTCATGGAGGTGCTATTGCTGCGTCAGTTGCTAAACTTGCATTGAAAAACATGCACTTTTCTGTAGATCTGACATGTAACTTGGCCTGGTGGCATCGTGGAGAGAGGTGAGTTTAAATACCGCCCTGTGAAACATTCTAGACAAACAATAACAGCTCCGTGGTACCGAAAAGTTGCATCTTTAAAGATCCCATGACATGGTACTTCTTGATGCTTTTATATGGCTCCTTAATGGTTCCCTAATACTGTAAATGAATCCTTCTTCAAAATCAACACTCAGTGCATGAGAAACAGAGATAAGATGAGAAAGAGTCATTTTTCTCTCTCTGAACAGGCCATTATGGGCGTTGTTGCTTGAATGCAAATGAGGAGAAAAGAGATGGCCTATAGTAGAGGGTGGGGGCGTGGCCAAACTCTCCGCTCTCAGCTCTCAGCTGTGCGCTCTCTGATCCATTTCCGCGTTTTTGCGTGGAGGGAGAGATGAGAAGCGTTCCACTGAAAAATAAACACATTTCCACATAAAATAAAATTAAACCACTGCTGTTCAAAGGTCCAGAGGCTCAGATAAAGGACTTCCGAGCACTCGAACGTGCCTCCAGGCAAATAAAAAAACTAGGGGTGGGAATATTAACGCGTTAATCGCGATTAATCGCGATTAGAGTTATGATCGCGAACAATTTTTTTAATCGCGATCAGAGTTTGCCAGCATTTTCCGCAATTCTACCATCCATATGCAGCTCATTTGGTTGTATTAATTAAACTATTTTGAGTTTGCTAGTATTTTGTTCCTTCTACGCATCCGTAGGCAGCTCGAGCGGGCTTCAATCATTTATTTACAATTTCTCAAAGTAAGCACTATTACTGGTTCATTGTTACTTTTTCCTTTCTCTGCACTTTTTTGAAATAAAAACAATGGTGAGAAATACTTTGCATTGTGAGTTTAACTTTAGATTCGAACGGTCTTACTGCAAGATATCAATTTTAAACATGCAAAATAAATCACAATTAATCGCGATTAACTATGAAATTTCTGAGATTAGTTGCGATCAAGAAAATTAATCGTTTGACAGCCCTAAAAAAAACACATTTCGCATTGCCTAGCGCATTCGCAGTCCAAACTCTCTGGGCGTGATTTACAGAGACGCTGAGTAGAGACAGACGGGGGTGGAACTGCATTTGCATTTCTTTTTTCGATCTGACGTCAATAAGTTTCCTTGTTCAAAATCGCCCGTTTGAGCTCTGATTTTTTCTAACGCAGAAAAGGATCGCAAATGCTCAGTTTAGACATTTCGCAACTTTTAACCATGGGGGGGGCTAAACAGGGTAGGGGAGCTCACATTAACGTTCAAAAACCTCAGAAAGTGAAAATTTCATGCCATGGGACCTTTAAAGCTTCACTTCGTACGTTTTCTCGTGAAGGGCCTGCCATCTGCTTGTCTACATCAAAATGTTCTCAAGTTATGGTGTTAAACTTGTGGGACACCACTAGACCAATTTAAAAGTCAGATCTGTCCCTCTCGTAGTACAAATGCAAATGCTTTTCAAGGTATTTCTGAGCAATAAAAACACCTGTAATTACATCAACGCAAGACAGGACTTGAGTGCCGTACTGTGGAACTTTCTAGGCAAAGCTAATGAGACAAATAAGCGGCGCACCGTCCATCAGAAAAGTTACACATTGCATCATAAAGCTCGGTACTCTGAAACCTGCTTTATCTAAATTGAGGACACGTATTGGATTCATTTCATCACTAATACTTTGTGGTCACATGGACACGACATGCCGACTCCACTCACCAACCAGAAACTGGAAACTCTGTCAGTTAGTGTTTGAGAAAGTGCCCGGCCTTACAAACTAGATTCCAAATATCATTTTACTACTACCGTGTTACTGTATACAGAATTGCCCGATCTATACAGTAATGGCTTCTAGTTGCATTGTGCGACTGTTGGGAAGTGCTTGCATTCTGAGTGTATGGAATTAGATGTTCGCTCCCATGAGATCCAGCAGTGTGGGGGTCTTCTTCTCATCCTCCTCCTCCTCCTCTTCCTCCCTAATGCTGCTAATGTTAGAGCTTATGGCGAGCAGGGCAGAAGACCAGGCTTGTAAAGACGTCAGGATTGGGGATTTGAAGGCTTTTGAAGCAGCCTGTATACTGTCAGGATACAACCTCCTATCAAGAAGACAGTTTATCCCTCAGAGGAAAAACATGGCTCCTAAAGGAACAGCACTACAGTATAGTCAACCAGTCAAACGCAATTAGATCAAAGAGGCAGAATCTTTTAACTGCTGTTTTGCTGTATCCGATTTTAGGTCCTCAACCCAGCAGCAAGGACAGGGGTGGCGATCTACGCTCTGGTCAGTTACGAGAGATAGTAAAAAGCTAATCTAACGCTGATTGGGCTGAATTAGTGCTAAGCGGTGTGCTAAAATATTTAAATATCGATATGTATTTGGGGCCAAGCTGCGAGGAACCCATAGTGTTTCTACTGATTCTTATTATTATTATAAAATATTCTTCCGCCTCTGGGAGTCTATGGCAACCCCTAGAACTGTCTGGTAAAAAGTTGTGAAATTTGGCATGCACATTCCAGCCAGTCTCCTCATTACCCACAGCAATTTATAGGCCCCCACCCCCAACCCTCTAGCGCCACCAGCAGGTCAAAGTTGCCCTCTAGGGCCACCAGCAGGTCAAAGTTGCAGGTTTGATTGGCTGTCACGACAAAACAATAAGAGATATAAAAAAATCCAGGCATATTTCTGATGAGGCTCAGTCCAAAGATGCTATGTACCAAATTTGAGCAAAATTGGTCCAAAATTGAGGGAGGAGAAGCATTTTGAGTGTTTTTCATAAAATTCAAAATGGCGGACGTGTGTGAAGTCATATGGTGACGTCATATACTGCGTTGGATTTGGCTTGGCCCAAGGAGTCCAGGGATGCCAAGTTTTTGAAAATTGGACATACGGTTCAAAAGTTACACGCAGAAATGTACCTGAAAATTCCTTCCATCATCAAATTCCGTCATCAAATTGACGTTTCAGCTCTCTCAATGAAACTTGGTGCGCAATGTACCATCCATACAGAATTAGCCATACCAAATTTGGTGCACAGTGGCCACTAGGGGGCGCTACAACATGCAAAAATGTGTTTTGGGCGAAGACTGATCCAACGCACCTCAGTAGCGGTTTAATAAAGAAATATTGTTGCTAAAATGGATTTGGTTCTTAAAAAACAGCAACATATGTCACAGATGATCATGTGCAGTAAATCTATTATGGTATTTATCTTGCCTGGAAGAATCCATGACTCATCGCTGTACCAGCGAGTGAGTCTGGTAACGCTTGATCCACAGAATGCGCGTAGAATGTTGCGCGTAGACAGACAGCTAAGCGAACCAATCAGAGATTGCGCCATCTTGATTCAAAACTGAGGAGGAACTTCCGCTGCCTAAGAGTGACTTTGCGGGCAAAGGCGGGTGCACTGACATCACCATCTTTGAACGTATCAGAATCGCGGAGTCCGTTTGTAACCGGAGGAGCGAGAGTGGATGGAGGGTGTCCAAATGGTATCGCGCTGTATAGGAAATACAGAGAGTGATCATTTGGCTGGCCAGGTAAGTATTTATCGCCATATCGTGATAATATCGTATCGTGAGCCAAGTATCGTGTATTGTATCGAGTTGCGAGGGAACCTGTGATTCCCAGCCCGATCATGGACAGTTCAGAATTGATTTTATTCCATTTCAGGGCGGCAAGGTTAATCAAAAAAACAATCATTGACATTAATCATAATCGCAATTGGGATGGACGCAATTAGGCCTGTCACAATATGAAATTTTAGAGTGCGATATATAAGACAATACAGATGATAATAACAAATGATAATATGCCACTGACACAATCGCCCTAAAGCAGGATTATCCCCAAAACAATTCTAAAAACATGAGCGGCAATCAGTAAACAGTCGAATGAAGCACTTTAGTCGTTAAATTTACAGTCCCAGTGTTTACATTCATGTTGTGTCCTGTTGGTCCATTAACATGCTCTGTCCCAATCAAATAAAACATTTAAATTTAAAAACAAAAACAGATCTCATCACAGAACAGAGAAATAATGAGAAGTGCATAGATAAAGTACCCATGATAAATACTCGTATAGCAATACCTGTCAGAAAAATCTCAATTCCATATTATTCCCAAATTGTCCACTTATACTGTGTGAATTTAAAGGAAAAGTCACGTTTTTTACAATCTGAGCCTTATTTCGGTAATAAAACAAGTTGTTTTACTCACCCATAGCACTTTGGTGTCATATGGAGCACTTCCAGAGATGTTTTAGATTAGCGTTAGCCTAGCGCGACTTCTAGCCATAGCTCGGGGCATATAATATATTCCCCGAGCATGTACTATGCCCCGTGCGGGCTCCAAATAACACAAACTTTAGCA
Organism: Paratrypauchen microcephalus; assembly: GCA_036785185.1. Classification (NCBI taxonomy): domain Eukaryota; kingdom Metazoa; phylum Chordata; class Actinopteri; order Gobiiformes; family Gobiidae; genus Paratrypauchen; species Paratrypauchen microcephalus. Next base: position 509,213 of record JAVJIX010000310.1, on the reverse strand, counting down.
CTTTTCAAATCATAGAAGCTCGATGTCTTAGTCTATGATTCCGTTTGGTCAAAAGTGGTCTGTAATACGAGATTTATCCATAGTTTCGAGTAGATGAGGAGGCCAGTGCGCATGTGCGGACTGTGCTCTCAGCTCCCGGGACCCAAACATGAAACGCAAAGCTGTAAACTATGGCTAAATCTCGGATTACAGGCCACTTTTGACTCAAACGAAATCGTAGACTAAGACATCGAGCTTCTATGATTTGAAAAGTGCTAAAGATTGTGTTATTTGGAGGCCACACGGGGCATATTACATGCTCGGGGAATATATTATATGCCCCGAGCTATGGCTAGAAGTCGCGCTAGGCTCACGCTAATCTAAAACATCTCTGGAAGTGCTCCATATGACACCAAAGTGCTATGGGTGAGTAAAACAACTTGTTTTATTACCGAAATAAGGCTCAGATTGTAAAAAACGTGGACTGTGTACCTGCAAAGGCTTTTTACCTCACGATGGCGGTTGAATGAGCTCAAATTGCTGTAAGTTAGTCTTAGGATACAAAAATGTCCAGCTTGATTTCAAGTTTAAGGACAAGGCTTGACAATACAGATTTTAATATCACAGTTATAAAAAATAAAGTATTTTATTTTAGTATTTAAGTTTAATAATAAGTTTTGATACTTCCTTACTGTAAAGGCGGTAACTGAAATTCTACTGAACATATGTGACGAGCCACGGAAAAACCAGACACAATTCGTCCCGGAGGCGTCTTGTTGTTACAGATTCTGAAAGTGTAGATTCTAAGCTTTCCAACGATGTCTATGGAGTGAGAAAGAGGACAAAATAACGTGTATTCACAAGAAATTAATCCACGCAAATAAAATTAATCCACGCGAATAACGTGTCGTCATGCATATTTTGGATATACACACGTCTTTGGTTGTAGCTGAGCATAAAATAAATATTTGCAAACTCTAAAATGAGGTGTTGTGTGTTTGATATTTGTCAGAATACAAATCGAAAAGTTACGACATCGAAAAGTTACGAGTACTGTCTTAAAGGAAAAGTAACGTTTTTTTTACAATCTGAGCCTTCTTTCGGCAATAAAACAAGTAGTTTTACTCACCCATAGCACTTTGGTGTCAATTGGAGCAGTATCGCAGAACTTATGTTGAGCCGTTCTGTTCTACTAATGATCCCGTATCCGTTAGCGTGAGTGCTCGGGGCATTACTTTGCGGTGTCCAAATAACACAAACTTTAGCACTTTTCAAATCACAGAAGATCGCTGTGTCAGCGTAGACTTTTAGTAGATTCCAAAACGGCCTGAAACCCGATATCGCAACAGAAAAGTAAAGTTCAGAGCGGTGGTAGCCTCTTTCGGACTAGCGGTGTTTACAAAACAGCTGAGTTCACACATGCACACTGTCCTCTCTGATGACGTCATCAAATGAAACTATAGCTGCATATCGGGTTTCAGGCCGTTTTGGAATCCACTAAAAGTCTACCCTGACACAGCGATCTTCTGTGATTTGAAAAGTGCTAAAGTTTGTGTTATTTGGACACCGCAAAGTAATGCCCCGAGCACTTACGCTAACGGATACGGGATCATTAGTAGAACAGAACGGCTCAACATAACTTCTACGATACTGCTCCAATTGACACCAAAGTGCTATGGGTGAGTAAAACTACTTGTTTTATTGCCGAAAGAAGGCTCAGATTGTAAAAAACGTAAATTTTCCTTTAAGTACGAATACGAATTTCTCAGATGGAAGAAAGTGGACAAAAATACGTCATCGGTTACATCATCACGTCATGCCGGCCGAGACTGTTTAAAGTCTGCAGCAGTAAAAAAAAAAAAATTCTCTGCGTAATCGCGACGCTGATCGACTTTTCTTCTGCTGACGCATGTGACGTGATGACGTAACCGATGACGTATTTTCGTCCACTTTCTTCCATCTGAGAAATTCGTATTCGTACTTAAGACAGTATATCCAAAATATGCTTGACGACACATTATTCGCGTGGATTAATTTTATTCGCGTGGATTAATTTCTTGTGAATACACGTTATTTTGTCCTCTTTCTTACTCCATAGATGTCTTACGCATGGAAATCTGAGAACATTTGAAGAAGTTGTGGCCATTTGACTGCTTCAAACGCGATTTTCTTGTTTTCACAAATCCCGACACGCGGCGTATTTTTTGTTTTTATTATTATTATTAGCATCTAGAAACTGGCTGCCACGTGTTTCGTACTCTGCCCCATGGCACCTCAGCGACACTAGAAAGTCATGAATAACGTAGCTAATAATACAGTGGCTTTTTGTATTTATAACATCTTCACGCGCGCCCGATCAATATGACTTTACATCACAATCCCACTGCTCTTTCACATCCTACTCACAATGCACGCTTTACTCCCAGGACGGAAATACTTTGTTCGTATAGTGTGACTTCTGTACCGCCGCATGCCCATACGCTTCTATCAGACTACGACCTCCTCTAAATAAGACGGCGTTTTATCTTTCCCTCCGCCAGCCTCGCCTTTGAAACATAAATAAAAAAGAGTGGTATTTCTCTGGCAGAGGTGTTTGGAATAATAGCAGGAACAGGAATCACTTCTTTCATGTAATGTCTTTGCCGTGCGGAGGAGCGCGCCTTCGTTTGATGGAGGGATGGGGGAGGAGGACGGAGGAGGGCGGGGACAGCTTATCTCGGCCTGACACAGTTAATCATGAGGCAAAGAGAGCGTCTGTCCGAGCCCTTCTGTACATACACCTCCTCTGCTCTCTCTTTAGTCTCTCTCTTTAGTCTCCTGCTCTCTACTCTCTTTCTAATCTCTCTCTGTAGTCTTTTTCTCTCTTTCTAATCTCTCTCTCTCTCTGTAGTCTTTCTCTCTCTAGTTACTCACCCTAGTCTCTCTCCCTCTAGTCTCTCTCTCTCTCTAGTCTCTCTCTCTCTCTAGTCTCTCTCTTTAGTCTCTCTCTCTCTCTAGTCTCTCTCTCTCCCTCTAGTCTCTCTCTCTCTCTCTCTCTCTCTCTAGTCTCTCTCTCTCTAGTCTCTCTTTAGTCTCTCTCTCTCTAGTCTCTCTCTCTCTCTCTAGTCTCTACTCTCTTTCTAATCTCTCTCTCTCTGTAGTCTTTCTCTAGTTACTCATCCTAGTCTGTCTCCCTCTAGTCTCTCTCTACTCTCTCTCTATTCTGTCTCTCTGCTCTCTCTCTAGTCTCTCTCTCTCTAGTCTCTCTCTCTAGTCTCTCTCTAGTCCCTCTCTAGTGTCTCTCTTTAGTCTCTCTGTCTAGTCTTTCTCTCTCTCTCTAGTCTCTCTCTCCCTCTAGTCTCTCTCTTCCTCTTGTCTCTCTCTCTCTAGTCTCTCTACTTTAGTCTCTCTCTCCCTCTAGTCTTTCTCTCTCTTTCTAATCTCTCTCTCTCTCTGTGTGTAGTCTTTCTCTCTCTAGTTACTCACCCTAGTCTCTCTCCCTCTAGTCTCTCTCTCTCTATTCTCTCTCTATTCTGTCTCTCTGCTCTCTCTCTAGTCTCTCTCTACTCTCTCTCTCTCTAGTCTCTCTGTAGTCTTTCTCTCTCTAGTCTCTCTCTAGTCTCCCTCTCTCTAGTCTTTCTCTCTCTAGTCTCGCTCTCTAGTCTCCCTCTCTCTACACTCTCGTCTCTTTCTCTCTCTTTAGTCTTTCTCAGTCTAGTCTCTCTCTCCAGTCTCCTTCTCTCTTGCCTACATCTAGTTGCTCTCTCTCTAGTCTTTTTCTCTAGTCTTTTTCTCTAGTCTTTTTCTCTAGTCTCCCTCTCTGGTCTCTGTCTCACATCTCTCTCTCTAATCTCTCTCTCACGTCTCTCTCTTGTCTCTTTCTGGTCTTCAGATTGTTGATACAATAGCTGAAAAATGTTCATTTGCTTTTGCTTGTACAAGCTGACTCTCTCTGGTCTCTCTCTAGTCTATGTGATCTCTCTATGACTCTCTCTGGTCTCTCTCTGGTCTCTCTCTAGTCTATGTGATCTCTCTATGACTCTCTCTGGTCTCTCTCTGGTCTCTCTCTAGTCTATGTGATCTCTCTATGACTCTCTCTGTGTTCTCTCTCTGGTCTCTCTCTAGTCTATGTGATCTCTCTATGACTCTCTCTGGTCTCTCTCTGGTCTCTCTCTAGTCTATGTGATCTCTCTATGACTCTCTCTGTGTTCTCTCTCTGGTCTCTCTCTAGTCTATGTGATCTCTCTATGACTCTCTCTGGGTTCTCTCTCTGGTCTCTTTCTAGTCTATGTGATCTCTCTATGACTCTCTGTGTTCTCTCTCTGGTCTCTCTCTAGTCTACAGTATGTGATCTCTCTATGACTCTCTCTTTGGTCTCTCTCTGGTCTCTTTCTAGTCTCTCTCTGGTTTGGTCTCCAAATTGGCCAATACAATTTCTGAAAAATATGTAATATCTTTTCCTGGAACCACCCAACAGTCTGTGGTCTCTTTGTCTTTCTAATCATTCTTTGGTCTCTTTCTCTCTTTTATCTCTCTCTGGTCTCTCTTCAGTCTCTTGTTGTCTCAGATCTATCTTGGCTTACACAATACCTGAAAATGGCCTCTGTCTCTCTTTCTCTCTTTGGTTTTGCCTCTTTCTGTTTTCTAAATTCATGATTTGGGGACCATTTGCTTAAATATTACATTGATTTTAAAATTAAAGAGACAAAAATATTGAGAGATGGCAATATTTTGATCATGCATACAAATGTTATAATAAACACACCACTATATATATATATATATATATATATATATATATATATATATATATATATATATATATATATATATATACATGCACTTTCACTCTTTTTTTTTACTGACATTTTTAAATAATTGAATTTTGTTGTAATTAATGATTGTAGCTTTAAAACCCATTACGTGTTCCCCATTGTGTATCTTTCCTCATTATCTTCACCTTACATAGGTTGGCGCCATGGTAACCAAGGCACCCTGGTCTAATGAGCTCCATCCAGTAGTAATGACATTATCAACATACAGCTGTAGGCGGAGTCATATGTTTAGAGATGGAAATGAGTGTGAACAAAGCCTTTAGAATGAATTGGGTTGCAGTGGTTACAATAAGGATTACTTTGTCATGTGGACGAGGCAAATTAGATTATGAATCCACGTGTTAGCCTCTTTACCTGTACGGAACCCCTTTGTGAGCAGACAGACCACAGGGAATGAAAACAGGAGCTGTGTAACATCAGTTTATAGTTAACAGAACTGTTCTGCACTCATGAGTATCAAACAGATCTAAATGTCTTTGTTTGTCCATCTACATTACTACAGAATCTTGTACTTTTGATTCAATATCCCAGGCATATATTTATTTCTGCTTGAAAATAGCACCACATGTAGCTAGCCTAATGTAATTACTAGGTTATCTCGACCACACACAAGGTATTAAGACATATTTATATATATATGGTGATTTCACACAGTAAAGTAAAACCTTAGTGCATATGACAGGTTGGACTACTCATTAACACACAGTTCATAAACAACATCATTATCAAATATGACTTCTGTTCTAATATGATTAGACGTGGGCAGCAGATATGAGCACATTGTACAGTCGTTATGATTAGACAAAAGAAACGACACCTTCACTTTACTAAATGAATGTTTAAACTACACTGGTCTACAAGCAAAATGCTTCCGGAACAAAAGTAGTGGATTTTTTCTTGGTTTATGTCACTAATAAAGAAAAAGTAAGTCAAAAGTGCTGATTGGTTATAGTTTCCAAGATATACCTGTAGTATTGGGTCAAAATAGGAAATTTATGCAAAATAAGCCAAAAACAGTCGTTTATCAGAAGGTCCAGTGTGTCTACAAGCAACAGTTCTATCTGAAAGCGTCTGTACATTCACATACATTCACTTTAATATGTCTAGAGTTTTAACATCAAATATTTTTTTGATTTCACATAAGAGAGATGCCTCAAAATTGTGTGCCCCTGATGTCTTAAAGGGATATGCCACCCCCAGGTCAAATTTGGGCATCTCCCCACAGTCCAGAGACTAAAATAAGTGGTGGAAAGCGTTTTCCTGCTCACCCAGCCATTGTCCAGGTCTGTCAGCACTGACCGCCGCGGTATCTGCAGCTCCTCCGCCTTAGACTGGAGTCTAACGTCGCCAGAGAAAGATTTCGGCCAAAAGGAATTAATTTGCTCGATGCGTTTCCCAATTACTTTGTGTGTAGTGCGCATTCATATCGAGTGCAAATAAATGTGCAAATCAACACGGAGAGCTTGCCTTGGTCATTTTGGGTGGGAACTATTTTTCAGTGCGGAAAAACACAGCCGAAGCACACACCACGCTGACAGGGGAATCCCTGTTACACACCAGGAAGGCAGTTCCCCTGTTACGCAGCGTGGTGTGTGCTTCGGCTGTGTTTTTCCGCACTGGAAAATAGTTCCCACCCAAAATGACCAAGGCAAGTTCTCCGTGTTGATTTGCACATTTATTTGCACTCGATATGAATGCGCACTACACATAAAGGAATTGGGAAACGCATCGAGCAAATTAATTCCTTTTGGCCAAAATCTTTCTCTGGCGACGTTAGACTCCAGTCTAAGGCGGAGTAGCTGCAGATACCACGGCGGTCAGTGGTGACAGACTCGGACAATGGCTGGGTGAGCAGGAAAACGCTTTCCACCACTTATTTTAGTCTCTGGACTGTGGGGAGATGCCCAAATTTGACCTGGGGGTGGCATATCCCTTTAAGATATTTCTTGTTTATTTCTTGACAGATAAAGTAGTGTATCTCAGAAGCAGATCGAGTGCTATCAGAAAAATCCTTTCTTTGTTGCTTGTTGCTTGCTTTTTGTTCTTTACTTCCCATTTAACTGAGGTAAAACTATGATAAATTCTACATATTCTATCCGTCCAAACCAAGAAGTGGTTAGAAAAACATGCACACATTAACTTTCATTTTTCCTTCTATAGAATTGCATTAGTCTGGATTCTACCTCTCCATATCTCCATGTGGTGGGTCTTGTCTCCCGTGACGTAAACCCTCCACTGTGCCGCTCGCTGATAAACGCGCACGCCGGCAGCTCACGCACGCTTCCACACATTTGGTGAAAAAAAAAAATGTAAAAGCTCCAACTTTATTGCACCCCGGTGAGCGACGGTACAATGACTATTCATGCAGACGCAGCAGTCCATCACATGTTTCCGGAATAGTGTTTCTTTCTGTTTGTTGGATACAGTGACTGCGGCAGGAACACAGCGTCTCTTCCAGTTTTATTAATATCTCTTGGTCTTTCCCAGGACGTAATAATATACGATTCAAAAACAGAAAAACAAATGCTGTGCTATTTTACCGGTTCATGCTTGGAGTTTGTTTTTGTTGTTTGTTTTTGGTCTGTTTTGTCAGTTATATAAATGTGTCCTATGCCAAATGTTGCATGGCCAAAAGAAAGAAAGAAAGGGCAAAAACATCTGTCCAGTGTTACGTATTCTTAAATATTCATGTTTAAGTCGGGGTCTCGCCGACACTTTGGAAGACGTCGCTTGTTTTCATAATCCTTTGTCAAGTGCAAAGACGCTGCTCCTCTAAATGTGAAAAGTGTGTAACTTTTGTGGTGGAGGGTCTGCCACCTGCTTGTCTCCTTATAGATGTTACTGCTCTGCCCAGAATATTCCACAGTATGGCATTAAACTTATCACCATGCTAAATGACCGGTTTTAGGGTATATTTTTAGTAATAAACCACTTGTAAGTAGATAAATACAAGATAGATTAATGCCATACTGTAGAACATTCTAGGAAACATCTTCTTTGCCTCATGTGGAGGAGTTCAAGTATGTCGGGGTTTTGTTCACGAGTGAGGGGAGGATGGAGCGTGAGATTGACAGGAGCATCGGTGCAGCGTCGGCAGTGATGCGGTCGCTATACCGGACCGTTGTGGTGAAGAGGGAGCTGAGCCGAAAGGCGAAGCTCTCAATTTACCGTCGATCTACGTTCCTCCCCTCACCTATGGTCATGGGCTTTGAGTAATGACCGAAAGGACGAGATCGCGGATACAAGCGGCCGAAATGAGTTTCCTCCGCAGAGTGGCTGGACGCTCCCTTAGAGATAGAGTGAGGAGCTCAGTCACACGGGAGGAGCTCGGAGTAGAGCCGCTGCTTCTCCACATTGAGAGGAGCAGCTGAGGTGGCTCGGGCGTCTGTTCTGGAGGCCTCCTGGACGCCTCCCTCAGGAGGTGTTCCGGGCATGTCCCACAGGGAAGAGGCCCCGGGGAAGACCCAGGACACACTGGAGGGACTATGTGTCCCGGCTGGCCTGGGAACGCCTTGGGGTCCCCCCGGAGGAGCTGGAGGAAGTGTCCGGGGTGAAGGAGGTCTGGGAGTCCTGCTTAGACTGTTGCCCCCGCGACCCGGCCCCGGATAAGAGGAAGAAAATGGATGGATGGATCTTCATGGAGACAAGCAAGTGGTGGACACTTCTCCAAAAAAGTTACATAGTGCAGCTTTAAGGAAAGACTAAACTCAATGAAGGGCTCCAGTGTTTTTATAACTGCCATTTCCATTTAGTAAAAGGAGCTCTCAGGACCAGAAAGGTTGGACAGTCCTGCTTTATTAAACCTCTGTGTTTTTTTGGATAAGATGATTACAACTGTAAAATGTTAATAGTGTCTAAACGGAAGGTTTTATGAATGACCACACCGGGAATGTTAAATGTTGTTCATTTCAAATTGGGATTCAAAAGACTTTCATGAACACGCCTGTTGTGCATTTGATCTGAACTCATCACTGAGGTATTTTCAAGGCTGTGGCTTTGATTAAAATCATTCAAAATTCTGTTGTGGTGCCTGTTCTGCTGCCGTGCTTTTTCTTTCATTTCATTTTGTGCACACTCTAAGGATGGGGAAAAAAAGAAAGACAGAAAGAATTTAATTCATTTAAAAGGTCAGATTTGGTCATATATTGAATTTTTCTAAAATGAATTTGGCGTCATTTCAAACTAGTGGAGCTGAGTGCAACAGGTGTGTATCAATGATAGTGACAGTCTAAATGGAGCGTTCAAATTAAAAAGTAAAATAAAAACTACCGTATTTTCCGCACTATAAGGCGCACCTTCAGTGAATGGCCTATTCTAAAACTGTTTTCATATATAAGGCGCATAGAATAGAAGCTACAGTAGTGGCTGACCACGGTAGCCATGATTAACCAATATTGATCCATATATAAGGCGCATCGGATTATAAGCCGCACTGTCGGCTTTTGAGAAAATTGAAGGCTTTTAGGTGCGCCTTATAGTGCGGAAAATACGGTAGGTTAAAAGAGTAAAACAGGTAAAAGTTTAATTTAAAGATCCCATGACATGGTACTTCTTGATGCTTTTATATGGCTCCTTAATGGTTCCCTAATACTGTAAATGAATCCTTCTTCAAAATCAACACTCAGTGCATGAGAAACAGAGATAAGATGAGAAAGAGTCATAAATGTCACTCTGGAACACTCCATTATGGGCGTTGTTGCTTGAATGCAAATGAGGAGGACAGAGATGGCCTATAGTAGCGGGTGGGGGCGTGGCCAAACTCTCCGCTCTTTCCTTTTCAGCTGTGCCCTGTGCGCTCTGACCCACTTCCGTGTTTTTGCGCGGAGGGAGAGATGAGAAGAGTTCCATTGAAAAATAAACACATTTCCACAGAAAATAAAATTAAACCACTGCTGTTTCAGATATCCACAGGCTCAGATAAAGGACTTCCGAGCCTAGAAACACTCGCAAGTTCCTCCAGACAAATAAAAAAACGCATTTCGCATTGCGTAGCTCCTCCGCAGTCCAAACTCTCTGGGCGTGATTTACAGAGACGCTGAGTACAGACAGACGGGGGTGGAACTGCATTTGCATTTCTTTTTTCGAGCTGACGTCAATAAGTTTCCTTGTTCAAAATCCCCCTTTTGAGCTCTGATTTTTTCTAACGCAGAAAAGGATCGCAAATGCTCAGTTTAGACATTTCGCAACTTTTAACCATGGGGGAGGCTAAACAGGGTAGGGGAGCTCACATTAATGTTCAAAAAGTGAAAATTTCATGCCATGGGACTTTTAATTTAAAGCTAAACTAAATATATATGTTTGGAGTTTACTTCTAAAAATATGGGGGCCCTAAAACAGAATAATGCCTCATTCATATGATGAATAAATATGACTAAAACTGATTTATAAACAACTATAGACCAGTAAAATACTTGCAGGAATCCCGTGTAGAGGCGTCATTAGTGGTGTAGCATTACTCTTTACTTAAAGGTCCCATGGCATGAGCTCAAAAGGGGGATTTTGAACAAGGAAACTTATTGACGTCAGCTCGAAAAAAGAAATGCAAATGCAGTTCCACCCCCGTCTGTCTGTACTCAGCGTCTCTGTAAATCACGCCCAGAGAGTTTGGACTGCGGAGGAGCTACGCAATGCGAAATGCGTTTTTTTTATTTGCCTGGAGGAACTTGCGAGTGTTTCTAGGCTCGGAAGTCCTTTATCTGAGCCTGTGGATATCTGAAACAGCAGTGGTTTAATTTTATTTTCTGTGGAAATGTGTTTATTTTTCAATGGAATGCTTCTCATCTCTCCCTCCGCGCAAAAACACGGAAGTGGGTCAGAGCGCACAGGCACAGCTGAAAAGGAAAGAGTGGAGAGTTTGGCCACGCCCCCACCCTCTACTATAGGCCATATCTGTCCTCCTCATTTGCATTCAAGCAACAACGCCCATAATGGAGTGTTCCAGAGTGACATTTATGACTCTTTCTCATCTTATCTCTGTTTCTCATGCACTGAGTGTTGATTTTGAAGAAGGATTCATTTACAGTATTAGGGAACCATTAAGGAGCCATATAAAAGCATCAAGAAGTACAATGTCATGGGACCTATAAGGTATTGCTGTATTCAAATACTTTATATTCCAATAGTTGGATCATTTGTAATCCAGTAAATAACTCTTGGCCAACAAAGCGAACTTCCAGATCTGTCCTCTTAGTGTGTGGGACGCAGATATGAGGAACAGGCGGAATATTCCAATCCAATTATTAGCCTAATTGAGAAGCCCAGCCAAGCGTGCTTCATCATACATTTCTATTGCTAAAGCATCCTCCACTGCAGCAGCCTTGTGTCTTCCTTCTCCTCTCATTTGCAAAGACTAATCATCCTAGTTATTTAGACAACAGCATGTCCCTTCAGGGCCACCGTAGGTCCGGGTACTATTATTGCACGAGATCCTGTTTTTGCACAAAATGATAATAGGCATAAGTAGTGTTCTGTAATATCCAACACAGAGAAATAAAGGTCCATAAATAATGCATGCGCTTTGAATGTAGACATTTCCTGCTTGAATAGTTAATATTTAATCATAAATATTATATCGAGTAAATACATTAGAATACAGTGATATCAGAAAATGAGGCGTAATTGAGTTTAGCGCACTCACATTTTATTTGACTTGGAGATATGGAACGTTTAGTCAGCAGCAACCTGTCTGTTGAGCAGTCGATTCTTTTATTATAATGTCATGGTTCTGATTTAGACTGGATTGGTTCATATCTGGTTGAATTCTTGCACAGATCTAATGTAATCGTGGTTCAAAAATGAATTAAAATGAAGTACTGTGCAGTGATAGCTTATATGTTTGTCTAAATCTCTACTTATAGTGTCTCTTTTGGTCAGTCTTCAATTAAAAAGTGTAAAACATTTACATATTTACAATTCATGTGTGAAAATAAATGAGTTTAAAGCAGGACTGGACTGGGACAAAAAAACGGCCCTGGCATTTTTGGCTTAGACCAGCCCCTCATAATTAGTCCTGATTTAGTCCTGGTTTAGTCCTGGTTCAGACCTGATTTAGTCCCGGTTCAGACCTGATTTAGTCCTGGTTTAGACCTGATTAGTCCTGGTTTAGTCCTGGTTCAACCCTGATTTAGTCCTGGTTTAGTCCTGGTTCAGACCTGATTTAGTCCTGGTTTAGTCCTGGTTTAGTCCTGGTTCAATCCTGGTTTAGTCCTGGTTTAGTCCTGGTTTAGTCCTGGTTTAGTCCTGGTTCAGACCTGACTAAACCAGACATGATTAGTCCTGGTTCAATCCTGGTTCAACCCTGATTTAGTCCTGGTTTAGTCCTGGTTCAGACCTGATTTAGTCCTGGTTTAGACCTGATTAGTCCTGGTTCAATCCTGGTTTAGTCCTGGTTTAGTCCTGGTTTAGTCCTGATTCAACCCTGATTTAGTCCTGGTTTAGTCCTGGTTCAGACCTGATTTAGTCCTGGTTTAGTCCTGGTTCAGACCTGATTTAGTCCTGGTTTAGACCTGATTAGTCCTGGTTCAATCCTGGTTTAGTCCTGGTTTAGTCCTGGTTTAGTCCTGGTTCAATCCTGGTTTAGTCCTGGTTTAGTCCTGGTTCAGTCCTAAATTGTGGGCCTGTCTCTAAGAAAGAAAAAAAAAAAAAAAAAGAACGGCATCAGCCCCTAGAACTGTCGACCCACCGGGAAAATGCCCGGTATGCCCAATTACCAGTCCAGGCCTGGTTTAAAGAAATGGTTCCCACCCCTCATGCATTTGTCTGCTGTCTTATTGTAAATATTAATTAATTTGTCAAATATTAATGATCTTGTTTGTTTATTTTTTACTTAACCCACTTTGCCACTAGTGTCTGTGACGGGTGAGCGGTTCCTTAATGTAAAGTGTTTTGAGTGCGCTTTATAAAAATGTGACCATTTACTAGTATTTTTTGAATTATTTTCTTTATTTTTTGTTTCATTTTCACCCCTTGTTTTTAAAGTAGTTTCTGTAGAAAGCTCATTGAAACTCCATACGCCCAACAGCCCATGACTAGTGCAGGTCCTATTTCTGTTTACCAACTGTACTCTTTGTCAGTCGCCAAAACTCTCCCACTCCTACGTCACCATATTGACTCTTATCTTCTCTTTCAGGACACGGACTCAGCGCCACGACTTTTCCCCCACCCTTCCCTCCATCTCCGCTGCGTCTAGCCCAGGACGAGGGACGTTTCTGGGGTTTCTGGGGACACCTGAGGACGTGGGGAGAGCAGGTGGAGGGAAGCCAGGTGGTGCTCCTCATGCTCCCGTCTCGACCACGGGTATTCTTGGGTTGATAATACAGATGTCGATGTTATTGCTTGAGAATACGCGTAGCTGAGCGGAAGCCATGGCTACACACCCGTCTTCCTCTAACTCGTAAAAACTTCTTGTTGTGGGATTTCTGTTTTCGGCAGAGTACCAAGGACACTATCTTGCATCATCTTCAGTTTGCTTGTTTTTTAACCTATGCACCCATCAATATGTCTGTACTTTGTTTGGTATCAATGTGACTATGAAACTATGAAACTTTTCTTGTAAAGACTTTTGCCATCTGCTTGGGTCTTCCACAGTACGACAATAAACTTACAAGAAGCAGGTTAGATTTTATATACTTTATTGATCCTTTTCAGATTTGTTTTTGTTGCAGTAGCTGTTTTACAATAGTAGAAAAAACACAAGATGACACCATTAGGTCAGGTTCCACGTCAGATCTGTGGAGACGCAAGGATTCACAGTAAGGGTGATGTTCGCTTCGATATAATGCAAGACGGGTCAGTTTAGTGCAATGCTGTGGAACATTACAGCCAAAGCAATCCGATCCAATCTCTGGAGACATACAGGACGTCAAGAAAAGTTACACATTGGACCTTTAAATGTCCTTGTGTGGAAGCAAAGGGAAGCTTGAATGGACATTACACTGTTAAGTAGAGAGTTCGAACATACCCACGTTTTCAAAGTTCAAAGTCGGCTTTATTGTCAGTCAGACCCTCCAGGAATTCAGGGCGGTGTTGCAATTTTGACCAATCACCGCAACTTTCCCGCAATTTTGACCAGTCATCGGCGACGTATTGAACTCACGTCGACCAACTTCCTTCTGCCTTACTTCCGTGTGACGAAACGAAACTGCGGCCGTGTCCCCAGTTCGGAGCGTGGTTTGAAGGGGGCTCAGACTGCAGTCAAGGCGGTGCACACTTGCACAGGCCTGAGTGCACTCCGTCTGCGAAATGCGACAGGTCTCGCAACTACGGGAAGCAGCTGCCGACTCCATTTTCTCCCGTAGAAGAAGTAGCGCGCGGTGCATGCTGGGATATATGAGTGTGTGAAGCGTGCTTTTTCACACGCCTGGTCCACGCCCCGATTTCCATGGAAACGACTGCGGTCTGTGAACGCGTGTTAACTGCGCATGGGACAAAAAAGAAATGACGCACATGCCCTTCAAACCACGCTCCGAACTGTGCACTCTGGGAATTGGGACACGGCTTCTAATGGCAAAGAAACATGTCTGCGGCGCCATTTGCCCACAAAAATAACAGCAAAAGACCGAAACAGTTCCCCTCCTAGTAGTCATTTATTTTGGATGTTGGTAAGGTTGTTTTAGGACCATATCTGTGATCTCTGTGTCTTTGTATTATTCTTTGTCAGTAAGATGCGTGAAAAGTCCCTCAGTCGTCCAGGTAGAATCCATGATCAAAGGAGAAGTTCAATTTGTCAACTGGACAAAGTTTGTTTGGTTGAAAACGTTTCGCCGCTCATCCGAGAGGCTTCGTCAGCTCTGGTTATTGTACTGGTTAGACCCTGCTTATATCTAGCTGCCGGGAGGCGTGTCTGACAATGACAAAAGCTCTGAAAACGATCCCCCTAATCTGTCTCTTTGTTTTTCAAATTACTCTGACGGCTGTTTCAACCCCCTATTCAACGTCTAACGACCCTCTCCACCCAAACAGAGCCAGGGCAGAGGGGTGGAGAGGGTCGTTAGACGTTGAATAGGGGGTCTTTGTCAGTAATAACTCAGTATTCAAAATATTACTCAATTTTAATTACAAAAAGGGAAAATCGCAACTATTTATCGCAACTTTCACTTCCTCCCACAACAAAATCGCAACAAAAACCTTTCATCGCAACTTTTTGGAAAAGCTTGCGCAAATTCAGGCATTTTAGCCCGCAACAATCACAAAAAATGCCCGCGAAATCCTGGGGGGTCTGGTCAATTCTGCCATAGGTGTTCAACATACAGTGAATCGAAATTTTGAAGACAATACAAAAAGTATCTAAGACAAAATCTAAAATCTAAAAGCAGTGCAAAGAATAAATAAATACCTATTTACAGGTGTCCAAAATGTGCAAAGGAAGACGCAGCAGTGAAATGTGCAGTAATATGCAATACAAATGTGCATTGAAAATAAAAAATGTACACACCCACATGTTTTTTTCTGATAATAATAATAAATTAAATAAACATTTCTGTGTACTCCTAGGAGTTTTGCTTGGTAACAGTTATGAATTCCCTAGTGTGAAAATGTTAAATCTAAAAAAAATTGACAAACTGGGGAAACGTGTGTGAATGTTTTTTGCAAAATTCTTAAATAAAATGATTGTAATTTAAGTGCACTATGTAACTTTTTGTTGAGGGTCTGTCACCTGCTTGTTTCTATGAATATGTCATTACTTTACTTGAATGTTCCACAGCTTTATCTTGCATTTATTCAATTACAGGTGGTGTTGTAGCTCAAAAAGGACTGCGTGTGGGGTCGCCTCGCCACAGATCTGACCTGTAACTTGGTCTGGTGTGGTTTCCGATGGAATAATTGTATATATTATCAACTTTTGTGATTCTTTATTCTTTAGAAATGAAGTTTTAAATGTGTACGTGACTTGTAATCATGTTTTTGAGTTGCAGAAATGTCACAGCTGATAGATGCCATATCTGGAATTACTGTATCTTACAAGTGTTTTTTGTTTATGTTTTATCGCTGTCCTGCCACGTTTCCCCCCACCCCTTTAGGGCAGGGCAGCGGGTGTAACTAGGGTTGTGAAACTGAATAAATACGCAGCGGAGAGCACAGAGAACCAGAGCGCTCAGAGCAGATTGTGCCAGAGCATTTGTGATCTGGGCTTTTCTCTCTGATCGTTCTCCGCTTGCAAGTGAAAAACCTAATCTGTCTTGTCTTCCTTTCCTTGTTTACAGTATATGTTGGGTTTACCAGCACCCATCAGTTTCCATGAATATAGAAAGGTTCAATACCATACTGTGAAATATTCCAGAGAAGGCAAGAGCATCTCCATGGAGAAAAGCGCTTGGCGGAGCCCCGGAAAAGTTGAAAGTTGAAGAAATAAGCACCTTTAACTACTCAGATTGTATTGATTATGTAAAAATACGCACTGTTTTCACTGCTCTCATGATAAATAAACTTTTATACCCACACACACCCAGACTCCTGCCTCTCTGTACCACTCTCGGACACCATTTATTTGACCCAAACAGTGTGGATCTCCTCCCAGTCTTTACATACGCTCCTCCCTCACGTGCATCGGTTACCTTTTTAGCTTCCGATTGCTCATCCGCTTGACAGGTGCCCTTATCACAGTGCGCCTCGGTGGAGGAGCGGGGAATCCAATAACGTGGCACACAAGAACTCCACTCTCCCCTGCTCCCCCATGGCCCTCTGCGTGTAAGGTCGCAGTCAAAGAGCAAATCCAATATGGAGACAGGCTGGGGCCGCTGGTGAGGCTGCTGGGGATGGGGATGAGGCGAGGGGGGAACTGTGGGGATATAGGGGGTATGGAAGATTCAAAAGCCGGGACTTGAATGGGTGCGCTGTTTGCAGAGCTGCCTGAGGGATGGAAGTGGAGAGACAATGGACTATGTAATGAAGTGTGTAAGGGAAAGGCAGGAGGAATCACAATGGGCTATGCCAGACTGTCAAAATACGAGATAGTAAAATATTGGATGACTGTTTAAATCAATTCTAGGTTTGTTAAAGGTTCAATATTATGCAAAATTGACTCTTATGTGAGGTTTAAGCCACATTATAATGGTGTTACCTCATCCAGAACATACCTGGAGTTGTGTTTTTTTGTTTGTTTTTTTCATTGACACGTTTGAGTAGTTTGTACATCTCCAAAACTCAAAATGTTCCGTTCCATGTTGTGATGTTCAAGATAACAGCTTCTACTTTTCATTCAGTATTGAGATTAGTCATTCCAGATGTGAAATCATCCAAATGATTCTAGTGAATGCAGTTTGAAAACACAGTGGAGCACTTCCTGTATTACCATGTGACATCACAAGGTGGAACAAGTTCAAAGTTCAAAGTCAGCTTTATTGTCAATTCTGCCATATCCTCCTGGAACCTGAAGAAAAAAAGTGTATCTAAATTATTATTATTATTTAAATTTTCTATTTGGAGGTAAATGAACACCTCAGCATTTACATTTTGATAATTTTATTTTTATTCATAATGTTCTAACATGTCCTCTGTGATGGACGTCGGGGACATTTTGGTGTTAAATCCACATGAAGTTAACAACCTAACAAAAACTTTTTTTTTTTTTTTGATGACCAACATCTCTGACGAGCTTCTACAGTCGCCTCCCTTTTAATTTCTTATTTTAATTTTTTTTTATATATTATGTATTTTTTTTAGTATTTATTTACATATTTATTTATTTTTATGTATTATTTATTTATTTATTTATTATTTTTAGATTTTTTTTTTTTTTACATTTTTAGATTTTTATTATTATTTTTTAAATCATAGCGCAGCCACAAACTAGAGTCTCAAAACAATTAAAAGATGGTTAACTCTATGTCCACTATAAAGGACACAGATGAATGGACGGGTCTCAGGAGGACATGTGGTCGACGTACAGTGAATCTCTCTGGCCAAAGTGCCAAAAGACAGTGTACAAAATACAATATAAAGACAACACAAAAACTATCTAAGACAAAATCTAAAATCTAAAGTCTAAAAGCAGTGCAAACAATAAATAAATACCTATTTACAGATGTCCAAAATGTGCAGTGTGCATCAAAAATTGTGCAATGGTAAATGCAGCAGGGAAATGTGCAATAATATGCAATAGAAATTAGCATTCTTGCTATAATCTGGCATGTTTACACTGCAATGCTGCAAATGTTCATTAATATGCACTGTCCCTATTAAATAAAGAATGGTCTGTTTTCGGAAGAACTCAGCTTAACTATGCAGGGTTTGTATGTTAAACATGTGAAGGAACCAAAACACCAGTCAAAACACCAGTCAAAACACCACACATAACGACACATATACATCACATAAATAACATAAATAATAAAATAGCTTAATATGGTCCCAATTTGAAGTGTGGCTTGACAACAGGCTAACAGTGCGTAAATAATTGTCAATAAAAACAATTAAGTGAATTTTTGTATTTTTTTTTTTTTTTTTATGTTGATGATGAATAATACAGGAATAAATGGTGTGACATTCGTGTAAAAGCTGGGGATAACAGGCACATTGTCACGTACAAAAAACAAGTAAAAAGTTTAAACAGCTCTGGAAAAAAATAAGAGACGACTGGATTTTGTTCTGAAATCAGCATCTCTACATGTATCACAGCCATTCCATTCCAGCGTCTGGTGAATTCCAACACAAACACAAAGCTGAGCTACTTCAGTTCTTGCACCAGGAGTGGAATAAAGTCACCCAAGAACAATGTGAAAGACTGGGACTAAACCAGGCCTGAACCAAGACTAAACCAGGTCTGAACCAAGATTAAACCAGGTCTGAACCAGGACTAAACCAGGTCTGAATCAGGACTAAACCAGGTTAAAAATGGGACTAAACCAGGACTAAACCAGGACTAAACTAGGACTAAACCAGGTCTGAACCCAAACTAAACCAGGACTAAACTAGGACTAAACCAGGTCTGAACCAAGACTAAACCAGGACTAAACTAGGACTAAACCAGGTCTGAACCAAGACTAAAGCAGGTCTAAACTTGGACTGAACCAGGTTAAAAATGGGACCAAACCAGGACTAAACAAGGATTAAACCTGGTCTGAACCAAGACTAAACCAGGTGTAAACTAGGACTAAACCAGGACTAAACTAGGACTAAACCCAGTCTGAACCAAGACTAAACCAGGACTAAACCAGGTCTGAATCAGGAGTAAACCAGGGATGAACCAGGACTAAAGCAGGTTAAAAATGGGACTAAACCAGGACTAAACTAGGACTAAACCAGGTCTGAACCAAGACTGAACCAGGACTAAACTAGGACTAAACCAGGTCTGAACCAAGACTAAACCAGGACTAAAGTAGGACTAAACCCAGTCTGAACCAAGACTAAACCAGGACTAAACCAGGTCTGAACCAAGACTAAACCAGGACTAAACTAGGACTAAACCAGGTCTGAACCAAGACAAAACCAGGACTAAACTAGGACTAAACCCAGTCTGAACCAAGACTAAACCAGGTCTAAACTAGGACTAAACCAGGTCTGAATCAGGAGTAAACCAGGGATGAACCAGGTCTAAACTAGGACCCAAGAACAATGTGACAGACTTGTGGAGAACATGTCAAGACACATGAAAGCTGTGATTAAAAATAAGGGTTATTGGACCAAATATTGATTTGTGAACTCTTCTTAAGTGTAAACATTAGTATTATGTTGTTTTAAAATGAATTTAATCTAGTTTCTTTGCATTGTTTGAGCTCTGAAAACATGGATCTTTTTTGTTAATATTTTTATTTGGAATCTGGGGGAAATGTTGTCAGTAGTTTATAGACTCAAACAAAAATGTTCCTTTTGCCAAAACACAAACCTATAAGTAGTAAAATCAGAAAAACTGCAGTCATTTTGCAGTGGTCTCTTATTATTTTTTTCCAGAGCTGTATTTTTGTAGCGTCTCTGTATTTCTCATCAACAGGTACAAGGTGTGTGGACATATTACTGTGTGCATGTCTTTTGTAATTCAAAACAGATGCGTCAGTGTAAAGCCCTGTCTGAAATGTCAAAGTTCAATCGTGCATGCATATTTAGATTTGTTTTTCACAGCACAACACTTTTAAAAAAGAACTGAACGCACAAATATACTGCTGCGCTACTCCACCTCTGAGTACAGGTCCAGCGTCTCCATGGAGATAGACAAGTTTAATATGCTGTATACTTGCCCATTACCAGCAGAGCAATGGAGAAGGTCTAATGGACAGTTTTCCATGCACCTTTTAAGGGCTCATATTATGCTATTTTCTGATGTAAATTAAGTCATGTTTTTCCCTGGAGTTGTGTTTCATTCACACATGTTTAGCGCACAAACCCTGTAATTTGGATCATTTCAGCCCTGGAATTGCCAATCTCTACTGAACAAAAGACAAAATGCCGCTGTTAACTTGAAAATTACCGCTTCATGACATCATGAGGTAGAACAGAGCATGTTGAGCTTTGAAGATGTATGAAACAAAACACAACTCCGGTACGTTTCTTGTTGATATAATCCAGTGCTTCTCAAATAGTGGGGCGGGGGCGCGGTGTGATGCCAGGGGGGGGCGCGTGTGACCCTGGGAAACATGCTTTTTGCCGTACTGTACTAGAACTAAGTGTAATTCCACATCAACAACAGTAGTTGGCAGTGGCGCTCTCATTGTAGCTCTGGGGCAGGGGTGGGCAACCTTAAATACGCGATATACAGAACAGACTCACCATCAGCAGGACATCCTCTGTCACAAAAAACACGTATATTCCACTGAGTCGTGTCCTTTAGTCCGACAGAAGCTGACGCATCAGCGGCACAAGGAGAGAGCAGTTTTTTCAGCGCTTTTAGTTTATGCAGTGTAGTTTTAAGTTTCGTTTCTGTAAAATGTAAACAAATGTGCGCAAAGATGCATTGAAAACACAATATTTGAGTCAGTTGTTGGAAGTTTCTTCCTTTTTTTTGTTTTAATGTTAATAAAAGGATACAATGTTATGCAGAGGTGTACTAATAGCAATTTTGTAGACAAATAATACTATTTATAGTCGCGCGCAGGAAGGGGGGGCGTGACATTTTTTTCTTCATCCTAGGGGGGGCGTCACAGAAAATAATTGAGAAGCACTGATATAATCTAACATTCTCTCATAGCCGATCACTCCACTCTGATTTTGTTTTGATCTTGTTTTATATGTTTTATTGTATTGTTTGTTTGTGCTTTTATTCATTTTAACCTTGTGCAGTGTCCTTGGGTGTTCTGAAAGGCGCTTTTAAATAAAATGCATTATTCTTATTATTATTATTAACATTCTAACATGGCTCACGGGAGTCAATTTTACATATTATAGAACCTTGACAGCTCCATTGTGAACCTGGGCCAATCAGGATTGAGTCAGGAAGGGCATCTGGTTTAGTATGTGATAAGCTGGAATGCCTAGATCAGGGGTGTCAAACTCATTCTGGTCCAGGGGCCGTATCCAACCTACTTTGATCCCAAAGAAAACTCACAGCAAATATACCCCAAAAATAGCAACAAGTCCAAATATTTGTGCAGAGAAACACAAATCTATTACAGAAGTATTTTTTATTTGATGAACTCTTTCTTTTACAAAATATTATAATATTATGAACAACCTGAAACTTTAAGAAAAATGCAATTTCAACACAAACACACAGGTTTCCCATTCCCCTCTGTGAACAAATAGGAGTTAGTACATTTTTCTTAGAAAATCCTGCACTCTGCGTCCACTTTTCTCATTTTTGACATTTTGCTGATGAGGGCGTCACGTCAACAGTCAAAACGATGGTCCGTTTGGAAAGAGGCGAGTCTTCATTTGTGCTGCTCTGGTGGGAGGGGCCACGTACAGAGACGCTGCTATGCTAAACTGCGCAGAAAAGAGGCGCAGAAAATTACCAATATTTTAAAGATCCCATGACATGGTACTTCTTGATGCTTTTATATGGCTCCTTAATGGTTCCCTAATACTGTAAATGAATCCTTCTTCAAAATCAACACTCAGTGCATGAGAAACAGAGATAAGATGAGAAAGAGTCATAAATGTCACTCTGGAACACTCCATTATGGGCGTTGTTGCTTGAATGCAAATGAGGAGGACAGAGATGGCCTATAGTAGGGGGTGGGGGCCTATAGTAGGGGGTGGGGGCGTGGCCCTCACTCTGTGACCCACTTCCGTGTTTTTGCGCGGAGGGAGAGATGAGAAGCGTTCCATTGAAAAATAAACACATTTCCACGGAAAATAAAATGAAACCACTGCTGTTTCAGATATCCACAGGCTCAGATAAAGGACTTCCGAGCCTAGAAACACTCGCAAGTTCCTCCAGGCAAATAAAAAAACGTATTTCGCATTGCGTAGCTCCTCCGCAGTCCAAACTCTCTGGGCGTGATTTACACAGACGCTGAGTACAGACAGACGGGGGTGGAACTGCATTTGCATTTCTTTTTTCGATCTGACGTCAATAAGTTTCCTTGTTCAAAATCGCCCGTTTGAGCTCTGATTTTTTCTAATGCAGAAAAGGATCGCAAATGCTCAGTTTAGACATTTCACAACTTTTAACCATGGGGGGGGGGGGCTAAACAGGGTAGGGGAGCTCACATTAACGTTCAAAAACCTCAGAAAGTGAAAATTTCATGTCATGGGAAAATTAAAATATAATTAAAATATTTTAGAAAATCAGCCGAGGGCCAGATTAAAGGTCTTGGAGGGCCAGATCTGGCCCCCGGGCTGCATGTTTGACACCCCTGGCCTACAGAGAACATTAAGCTATAGAGCCAACCCATAACTTCTAAATTATTGATAAAATACATAAAGGACCTCAGTGTACTTTGCTTTTATAAAGGCATAAGTTCAAATCTGGTGGCATATACAGAACGTACACCACACTTAAACCAACCCACTCATCCCTTCCCAGGCATAAATATCAATTACCACAGTGGGATCTTTTTGGGTGGTCCTCTCCATCCGTCTGCCTCCTCCGCCTCTGCACAGGGCCCTGGCTCATATTAGTGTTACAGTAATAGGGTGTAATAAGATTATTCAAATCCCTCTATTTGGCTGAGGGACGATGTGATTCCGGGCTCATCCCTTTGACAGTGTGTGTGTCTGTGGGCTAAAGCCGATTTGTAACGCTGCTCCCGAGAGACTGCGCAGCGGCCCTGTCTCTTAGCACAGTGTTAGCGTGCTGGGCTAATTCTGCTACAAGCGCCAATTAAAGATAACATCCACCCATCTGCCCACACCCATTACCTGCTGCACCAGTCTGGCTCAGATGGTGTAGGAGGTATTCACAGTTAAACAGACCTGCCTCCAACTACAGCTCTGGAACAAAAAAATATTACTTACTTTATTCCATCCTTGCCTGCACTTTTCTTTCTTGTTCAAACTGTCCTGGAGCTACTGTGGCAAGTAAATTTCTCCTGTGTGAGATCAATAAAGTCTTATCTTATCTTATTAATTGAAATTATGTTATTTTAAGATCTACAACTTTGGAAAAAACAATAAGAGAGCACTGCAAAATGATCCGTTTTTCTGATTTTACTACTTATAGGTTTGTGTTTGGGCAAAAGGAACATTTTTGTTTGAGTCTATAAACTACTGACGACATTTCCCCCAAATTCCAAATAAAAATATTATCGTTTAGAGCATTTATTTGCAGAAAATGACAAATGAAAATGAAAATAACAAAAAAGATCCATGTTTTCAGAGCTCAAACAATACAAAGAAACAAGATCAAATTCATTTTAAAACAACATAATACTAATGTTTACACTTAAGAAGAGTTCACAAATCAATATTTGGTGCAATAACCCTTATTTTTAATCACAGCTTTCATGTGTCTTGGCATGTTCTCCACAAGTCTGTCACATTGTTCTTGGGTCCTAGTTTAGTCCTGGTTCAGACCTGGTTTAGTCCTAGTTTAGTACTGGTTTAGTCCCATTTTTAACCTGCTTTAGTCTTGGTTCATCCCTGGTTTACTCCTGATTCAGACCTGGTTTAGTCCTAGTTTAATCCTGGTTTAGTCTTGGTTCAGACTGGGTTTAGTCCTAGTTTAGTCCTGGTTTAGTCCCATTTTTAACCTGCTTTAGTCTTGGTTCATCCCTGGTTTACTCCTGATTCAGACCTGGTTTAGTCCTAGTTTAATCCTGGTTTAGTCTTGGTTCAGACTGGGTTTAGTCCTAGTTTAGTCCTGGTTTAGTCCCATTTTTAACCTGCTTTAGTCTTGGTTCATCCCTGGTTTACTCCTGATTCAGACCTGGTTTAGTCCTAGTTTAATCCTGGTTTAGTCTTGGTTCAGACCTGGTTTAATCCTTGTTTAGTCCTGGTTTAGTCCCATTTTTAACCTGGTTTAGTCCTGGTTCATCCCTGGTTTACTCCTGATTCAGATCTGGTTTAGTCCTAGTTTAGTCCTGGTTTAGTCCCATTTTTAACCTGCTTTAGTCTTGGTTCATCCCTGGTTTACTCCTGATTCAGACCTGGTTTAGTCCTAGTTTAGACCTGGTTTAGTCCTGGTTCAGACCTGGTTTAGTCCCAGTCTTTCACATTGTTCTTGGGTGACTTTATTCCACTCCTGGTGCAAGAACTGAAGTAGCTCAGCTTTGTGTTTGTGTTGGAATTCAACAGACGCTGGAATGGAATGGCTGTGACACATGTAGAGATGCTGAGTTCAGAAAAAAAATGCAGTGGAGTCTTATTTTTTTCCAGAGGTGTTCACTCATCAAAAACCTACAGAGTTGTGTTGCGTTTTGTTTCATTCACACATGTTTAATGCACAAACCTGCATATTTGGACTCTGAAATTGAAAACACTCTGTTCCACCTTGTGATGTCATGTGGCAACACAGGGAGTGCTCCATTGTGTTTTTAAACTCAAATACACCAATTGCCAGTCTTTATTGGATTAAAGAAAGGTAGAAAGGCTGTTAACGGGATCCATTTTGATGATGCATTTTGAGCTGTGGAGATGTACAAAGTAATAAAGAAGGAGAAATCCAAACACATAATGTGAAGAGGGAACACTACTCACAGCACAAATGAAGTGTTTTTCAAGGTATGTTCAAAACAATGAATAGAATAGAATTTAATACTCTTAATAATCTCTTAGATATTATGTTTGAACATTCTAAAGCATAAACACCTCATATTCAAGGCCAATCTTTCATGAAGTCTTCAAAGAACTGTTAAAACAATATGATTTAAACTGCAGTGGGGTGATGATCAGCTTTTACCTGGGGAGTCACCACTTCTCAACAGATACTGTAGATTTGTATGTTGTTGTTTTTTTGTCCAGACGTGTTGCTTAATAGGAGAATTAACGTTTTTTACAACCTGAGCCTTATTTCGGAAATAAAACAAGTTGTTTTACTCACCCATAGCACTTTGGTGTCATATGGAGCACTTCCAGAGATGTTTTAGATTAGCGATAGCCGTAGCGCTAATATATGCCCCGTGCGGTCTCCAAATAACACAAACTTTAGCACTTTTCAAATCATAGAAGCCCGATGTCTTAGTCTACACTTTAGTTTGAGTCAAAAGTGGCCTGTAATCCGAGATTTATCCATAATTTACAGATTTGCGTTCCATGTTTGGGTCCCAGGAGCTGAGAGCGAAATCAGCTGTGACTCCGCACATGCGCACTGTCCTCCTCATCTACTCGAAACTATGGATAAATCTCGGATTACAGGCCACTTTTGACTCAAACTAAAGTGTAGACTAAGACATCGAGCTTCTATGATTTGAAAAGTGCTAAAGTTTGTGTTATTTGGAGACCGCACGGGGCATATATTAGCCGAGAACGCTAATCTAAAACATCTCTGGAAGTGCTCCATATGACACCAAAGTGCTATGGGTGAGTAAAACAACTTGTTTTATTACCGAAATAAGGCTCAGATTGTGAAAAACGTTAATTCTTCTTTAACAGGTTTTGGTGCCTTAATGCGTAAAGCTGCGTAACAAGTGAAAGTTTATGTTTGTGTATCTTAAACAGATAAATGAGGTAGTTTTGTATGTTACACTTTCCAAAAACAGTGGTGGAAAGAGTATTGCAAATTTGTACTTTAGTAAATGTGAGGTTACATGGCTACAAATGGACTCAATTACAAGTATAAGTACTGCGCTTGTAAAATACATATGAAAAACACTACTTGGAGTACTTAACCAATTCTGTGTGTACACATTTTCTTTTCTTTTACAAAGCATTTTCATAGGAATAGAGAAACTGAGTAATTTAAACCAATACTATAACAATTCTAGTATAAAAATTCTAGTTTAAAAATAAAGCCATAAAGTCATATTTTTATTGGGTTTTATGTTTGGATAACATGGTTAAAAACCTCAAAACAATTGATTTGGCATAATACCGTATCCTTAATGGTTGTTGTCAACATTTCTACAGCTATGGCAAAAGGAGAAATTCAATTAATTAGAACTCAGAAAGCCCAGAAACAAGACAACAGAGAATCAGAACCCAGGAGAAAGTTTGTAACTGTTCCTTACCTGGCCGGCGTTTCTGAAAAACTACAGAGGATTTTCAGACCACATGAAATCCCAGTCTATTTCAAACCCACAAACACTTTAAGACAAAAACTGTTCCAGCCAAAGGACAAAACACCGAGCCACAAACAAAAGTAATGTGGTCTACTCCATTCAGTGTAGTGAAGACTGCAGTGAGCGCTACACTGGAGAAACCAAACAGCCACTTCACAAGAGGATGTACCAACACAGACGGGCGTGCCAGAGTGGACCGTCATCTGCCGTACATCTTCACCTAGAAGCCACGGGCCATTCTTTTGAGGACAGTGAGGTTCAGATCTTAGCCAGAGAAAAGAACTGGTTTGAGAGGAGGAGTGAAAGAGGCTATTTTTGTCAAGAAAGAGAATCCTTCTGTGAGCTTTCAGAAAGGGATCGGAGAAAGGGCATCGACTCAAGATTGAGGTTATTAGCATTTAATGTTGAATTAGGCAGAACACAAACGTAAATGGCATCAGGACATCTTTCTGTTGTCTCATCGTGTCCCCATCACACGAACATCTTGTCTCTCCCCCACACACTGGACACATACAACTGCTGTCTTAAAGGTCCCATGGCATGAAATGTTCACTTTCTGAGGTTTTTGAACGTTAATGTGAGCTCCCCTACCCTGTTTAGCCCCCCCCCCCCCCCCCCATGGTTAAAAGTTGCGAAATGTCTAAACTGAGCATTTGCGATCCTTTTCTGCGTTACAAAAAATCGAAGCTCAAACGGGCGATTTTGAACAAGGAAACTTATTGACGTCAGCTCGAAAAAAGAAATGCAAATGCAGTTCCACCCCCGTCTGTCTGTACTCAGCGTCTCTGTAAATCACGCCCAGAGAGTTTGGACCGCGAATGCGCTAGGCAATGCGAAATGCGTTTTTTTATTTGCCTGGAGGCACGTCCGAGTGTTTCTAGGCTCGGAAGTCCTTTATCTGAGCCTCTGGACCTTTGAACAGCAGTGGTTTAATTTTATTTTCTGTGGAAATGTGTTTATTTTTCAATGGAACGCTTCAAATCTCTCCCCCCGTGCAAAAACAAGGAAATGGATCAGCAGAGGGCTACAGCGGAGAGCGGAGCGTTTGGCCACGCCCCCACCCTCTACTATTGGCCAGCTCTTTTCTCCTCATTTGCATTCAAGCAACAACGCCCATTATGGACTGTTTAGAGTGAGAAAAATGACTCTTTCTCATCTTATCTCTGTTTCTCATGCACTGAGTGTTGATTTTGAAGAAGGATTCATTTACAGTATTAGGGAACCATTAAGGAGCCATATAAAAGCATCAAGAAGTACCATGTCATGGGATCTTTAAATACAGGTCTGTGGAATGCAAAAGTTAGCCAATAACAGGAGGGGAGTCCACCTATTGGAGGGTCTTTGAGTTACACAAACACAGCTTGAAATGGAAGGAGAAAAACAGGTAGATACAATTACACCCAACCAGGATAAAAGGAGAAATTCAATTTGTCAACTGGACAAAGTTTATTTAGTCGAAAACGAGCTGCTTCGTCAGTTCTGGTTCGAGTGCTGATGGACACTGCTTATATCTTACTGCAGGGAGGAGCTAACTGTACTGACATTATTCTGAAACTATCTCAACTATTTGTTTTTGAGTTTCTGTCTTTTGTTTTTCCAATTCCTCTGGCGTCTAATTTAGCATAGCTATTCAACCCCTAACGACTGTTTCCACACCTCTGGCCCTGACCTGTCTGCCCTATTGTCTGTTTTGACTTCGGTTTGAGAATGGAATTATAAATGGGATGCACCCAACCAGCTAAAACCTATTTTAACATATGGACACACTTCTCAGTACTTGAATTCAGAGAATATTAGCAGGTACAGAATACCCTTTAATATAAGAGAATCAAATATCACACTTCCTGGAACAGAAATGGAGTTCTCAGACATCATTTGTCTCCATCTATAACTCTATCCTCAAACCTAAATCAAACATACCTGCAAACTAGTCACCTTTCGGCGAAATTCAACGTTTTGATCCCAAAATGGGTCACTTGTGTGAATCGTGTCGATCCGAAGAGTGTTTTTCTACGTTGTCTACGTCTGCGTTGCCGAACATTTGGTTTGTCGCTAAATAAAACAGTAACGGTGCGCATCTTTTCCATTGGAGTTCTGGTTGCCAGTCCTCGCTTCTGAAAATTCCATAACAGTTAGGATTCAGAGTCACCTTTTTTACTGAGTGATCTGGCAACCTCATTTCGTGAAAGGATCTGATGAACGGATCTGGGCCAGTCTGTCTGAATATACTCTGTGGATGAACGGATGGAAAACTTGTCTTTGGATTAAGGATTTTGTTGCTGTTACATGCTTTGAGGTAAGTTTTGCAGTGCCAGAAATATGTACATGAATGTATTTTTTTAACATTATACGTGCTGAAAATTAATATTATGCCAGCTAACTGCATAAAACAGCTGCAGATGTAAATGCTAGCTGCTAGCTGCTCTGTCGTCGGATATGAGAGTTGAAAACGAACACAATTGCTTAGTGCGTTGCCTGGAGAATGTCCCTGTTCACATTGGATGGTTTTCAGATACAGAAAACACCCGATCAGAAACAAGGCAAAGAACCGCAATTCTGGTTTAGACCTGGTCTAGTCCTGGGCAGGGCGCACTGCGCTCACTCAACGGCACTGTGCGCTGTTTAAAGGTCCCATGGCATGAAATTTTCACGTTCTGAGGTTTTTAAACGTTAATATGAGCTCCCCTACCCTGTTTGCCCCCCCCCCCCCCCCCCCCCATGGTTAAAAGTTGCGAAATGTCTAAACTGAGCATTTGCGATCCTTTTCTGCGTTAGAAAAAATTGGAGCTCAAACGGGCGATTTTGAACAAGGAAACTTATTGACGTCAGATTGAAAAAAGAAATGCAAATGCAGTTCCACCCCCGTCTGTCTGTACTCAGCGTCTCTGTAAATCACGCCCAGAGAGTTTGGACTGCGGAGGAGCTACGCAATGCGAAATGCGTTTTTTTATTTGCCTGGAGGCACGTCCGAGTGTTTCTAGGCTCGGAAGTCCTTTATCTGAGCCTCTGGACCTTTGAACAGCAGTGGTTTAATTTTATTTTCTGTGGAAATGTGTTTATTTTTCAATGGAACGCTTCAAATCTCTCCCTCCGTGCAAAAACACGGAAATTGATCAGCTGAGAGCGGAGAGTTTGGCCACGCCCCCACCCTCTACTATAGGCCATCTCTTTTCTCCTCATTTGCATTCAAGCAACAAGGCCCATTATGGAGTGTTCAGAGAGAGAAAAATTACTCTTTCTCATCTTATCTCTGTTTCTCATGCACTGAGTGTTGATTTTGAAGAAGGATTCATTTACAGTATTAGGGAACCATTAAGGAGCCATATAAAAGCATCAAGAAGTACCATGTCATGGGACCTTTAAGGGGGCCGCGAGGTTACCGGTAGTTTGTCACCTTTTTCAACCCTCATGAGTTTGCAGGTATGATCAAAACAAACAAAGAAAACAATAGTGCAGCAGGTCAGGTCCAGATGTGTGAAAACACCATTATGGTCCTGAATGGTTCTGCTAACAAGACCCAAACTCCACTCCCACTGCAGATCTAACAGGCCCACCTAACTAACAGAACTAAACAAGTAGGTGTGGTAGTCTCAGAGTCATTTCATTGTAGTTCGCTCCTCCCTTCAGGCAGATATAAGCAGTGTCCACCAGCGTCTGACCAGAACTGAAGAAGCAGAAGAAACGTGTTCGACCAAATAAACTTTTGTCCAGTTGACAAATTGAATCTCCTTTTGCCATGAATTCTAACTAGACACATTTCTACAGCTATATTACATTCATATTGATGTATTCTTAATATGTGTATGCTACCATCTTTGTTTTGCACTCTCCTTCCACCTTCTGTTCTGTTTCCACTTCCACAGCATCTTTGTATTTGACTCTGGTGATCACATTTGCACACTGGCCCTCCACCAGACTGCTGCAGAACAAACTGAATTAGTCATAACTGCATCGTAAAAAATATGCAGCAGTGTACAGTGCATATATCCACTCCTCCATCGGCCCTGAGCCTGTGCGGGCAAACGGGTGTGTGACTTCACTGCTTTGATTCTTATTAACATCATATTTAAGCTCAAACTGCTCCTGTCCCGAGATTCTGCATGTTCACTGAAAAAAGACAAAAGACCAAACTAAAAAAGCTTTGGTAAAGGGGTAACTTTTCGGTTGGGGGTCAGTCACTTTCTTGTTTCTACGGATATGTCATTGCTTTGTCTGGAATGTTCCACAAAATGACATTAAAGGAAAAGTAACGTTTTTTTACAATCTGAGCTTTATTTCGGTAATAAAACAAGTTGTTTTACTCACCCATAGCACTTTGGTGTCATATGGAGCATTTCCGGAGATGTTTTAGATTAGCATTAGGTTAACGCCGTTAGCCTAGCCTAGCGCGTTAGCCTAGCGCGACTTATAGCCATAGCTCGGGGCATATAATATATTCCCCGAGCATGTAATATGCCCCGTGCGGTCTCCAAATAACACAAACTTTAGCACTTTTCAAATCATAGAAGCTCGATGTCTTACTCTACGATTTTGTGTGGTCAAAAGTGGCCTGTAATCCGAGATTTAGCCATAGTTTACAGCTTTGCGTTCCATGTTTGGGTCCAGGGAGCTGAGAGCACACTCCGCACATGCGCACTGGCGTCCTCATCTACTCGAAACTATGGATAAATCTCGGATTACAGGCCACTTTTGACTAAATGAAATCGTAGACTAAGACATCGGGCTTCTATGATTTGAAAAGTGCTAAAGTTTGTGTTATTTGGAGCCCGCACGGGGCATATTACATGCTCGGGGAATATATTATTATTCCCCGAGCATGTGATATTATTATCACTACTATTATTATTATTCGATTTATTACTTATTTTTTTAATTATTATTATCACCTATCTTTGTGCCTTTTTTTGCCTGCATGCACTTGTCTTCTTGTTCAAACTGTCCCTACCTGGAGCTACTGTGACAAGTAAATTTCTCCTGTGTGAGATCAATAAAGTCTTATCTTATCTTATCTTATTATACGCCCCGAGCTATGGCTATAAGTTGCGCTAGGCTAACGGCATTAGCCTAACGCTAATCTAAAACATCTCCGGAAATGCTCCATATGACACCAAAGTGCTATGGGTGAGTAAAACAACTTGTTTTATTACTGAAATAAGGCTCAGATTGTAAAAAACGTTACTTTTCCTTTAAGTAGATCTACCGTGCATGTTTTCCATCACAGGTGGTTTTATAGCTCAAAAAATACCTGAAAAAACAGGGATTCTGACTGTGAGCGGGGCTGCCTTCCACAGATCTGACCTGTAACTTGGTCTGGTTTGGTCTCCATAAAGACAGAAAGGTTTAATACCATACTGTGGAACATTACAGACAAAGCAATAACATCTCCATGGAGACAAGAAGAAAGAAACCTTTAATCTTTTACACCTAAATTTTTCTTCAAATCACTTTATCTGTGTAATCCCTCAGTCGTCCAGGTTTCAGTGTAAAACAAATTTAATTCTGCCAGATGGAGTGGATATGTTTTGCCACTCATCTTAAAAGATTCTTCACTTCTGACTGGATGTAACAATAATCTTGGTAATCTCTTGGTGTGACATTCATCTCACGATATGATATTTACTGCGATATTTTGTAGAGGCGAACAGAATTGTGTTACTTTTTCCTTTTAAAATACCTCGATAAGAGATTTCAAAGTGCTTAAAAACAGTTATTTCTTCACATAGTCTGCAATGAAATGGAGCAAAGGAAAACGGGCTATGTAATTTCCTCCATTGTTTAGTTATTACTGCACCAAAACAATTAATTTAAGCAAAGAGACTTGTAATTTGATATTCTGTGATGGTCCACAATATTACCGCGAGACTTTTGGCATTACGATAGTTTGGTTATTGTTACATCTTTAGTTCTGACCAGATATTGGTTAGTCACTTATACTATACGACTTATCTGGAAAAAAAAATAAAATAAAATAAGAGACCACTGCATTTTGTTCTGAAATCAGCATCACTACATGTATCACAGCCATTCCATTGAATTCCAACACAAACACAAAGCTGAGCTACTTCAGTTCTTGCACCAGGAGTGGAATAAAGTCACCCAAGAACAATGTGAAAGACTGGGACTAAACCAGGTCTGAACCAGGACTAAACCAGGTTAAAAATGGGACTAAACCAGGACTAAACTAGGATTAAACCAGATCTGAACCAGGACTAAACCAGGTCTGAACCAGGACTAAACCAGGACTAAACTAGGATTAAATCAGGCCTAAACTTGGACTGAACCAGGGCTAAACCAGGACTAAACCAGGTTATAAATGGGACTAAACCAGGACTAAACTAGGATTAAATCAGGCCTAAACTTGGACTGAACCAGGGCTAAACCAGGACTAAACCAGGTTATAAATGGGACTAAACCAGGACTAAACTTGGATTAAATCAGGCCTAAACCAGGACTAAACCAGGTCTGAACCAGGACTAAACTAGGATTAAATCAGGCCTAAACTTGGACTGAACCAGGGCTAAACCAGGACTAAACTAGGATTAAATCAGGCCTAAACTTGGACTGAACCAGGACTAAACCAGGTTAAAAATGGGACTAAACTAGGTCTGAACCAAGACTAAACCAGGTCTAAATTAGGACCCAAGAACAATGTGAAAGACTTGTGGAGGCCAAGACACATGAAAGTTGTGATTAAAAATAAGGGTTATTGCACCAAATATTGATTTGTGAACTCTTCTTAAGTGTAAACATTAGTATTATGTTGTTTTAAAATGAATTTGTTCTTGTTTCTTTGCATTGTTTGAGCTCTGAAAACATGGATCTTTTTTGTTTTTTTGTCATTTTCTGCAAATAAATGCTCTAAACGATAATATTTTTATTTGGAATTTGGGGGAAATGTTGTCAGTTGTTTATAGACTCAAACAAAAATGTTCCTTTTGCCAAACACAAACACTGCCTGACAAAAGTATTAGGACGATTGTGTATTTCTGAACTTTCAAGACGTATTGGTAATGACAACAAATCAATTATATATGATATATTAAAACAAATTTCATCATGTGTAAAGGCATATTATTGCAAAAATGTAACAATATCAAGTTAAATAGCTTTTTCATCAAAATAACCACCTTTGGCCTTAATCACAGCTTTACAAATTCTGTCTGTCCTTTCAAACGTGCACATGGGGGATTCTAGAACTCTATGATATGAGTTGATTTTAAAATATTATTAATGGAGTGTTCAAACTATTATTTTCATAATGAAAGGATGCTATGAAAACATGAGTAATATTCATGATAAAAGGAGAAATTAAATTTGTCAACTGGACAAAGTTTGTTTGGTCGAAAACGTTTCGCCGCTCATCCGAGAGGCTTCTTCAGTTCTGGTTCTAGTGCTGGTTAGACCCTGTTTATATCTCGCTGCAGGGAGGAGCTCCCTACACTGAAATAGCTCTGAAACTATCTCAACTAATCTGTCTCTTTGTTTTTCAAATTTCTCTGGCGTCTAGTTTAGCCTCCCTATTCAAGCCTAACGACCCTCTCCACCCCTCTGCCCTGGCTCATCTGCCCTAATGTTACTTTGTCTGTTTTTGACTTGGTTTGAGAATCGAATTATAAATGGGAGACAAGTTACTAGTTACAAGTAACTTGTCTGCCATTTATAATTCGAGAAATTTGAAAAACAAAGAGACATTAGTGGAGATAGTTTCAGAGCTATTTCAGTGTAGTGAGCTCCTCCTAGGCTTGAATAGATATGCTAATACTAGACGCCAGAGGAATTCGTAAAACAAAAGAGACAGATTAGTTGAGATAGTTTCAGAACTATTTCAGTGTAGTGAGCTCCTCCTAGGGCTGAATAGAGATGCTAATACTTGACGCCAGAGGAATTCGTAAAACAAAAGAGACAGATTAGTTGAGATAGTTTCAGAACTATTTCAGGGTAGTGAGCTCCTCCCTGCAGCTAGATATAAACAGGGTCTAACCAGCACTAGAACCAGAGCTGATGAAGCCTCTCGGATGAGCGGCGAAACGTTTTCGACCAAACAAACTTTGTCCAGTTGACAAATTGAATTTCTCCTTTTATCATGGATTCTACCTGGACGGACTCTTCACGCATGAGTAATATTCGTCCACAAATGGATTTGCGCACAATGATCTGAAAATATGAGAACGTGTGATAATATAATTGAATAAATGTGATGAAATAGTATTAAGAACACCACATTTAAATAATGCTCGATACATTGAAAAGTTGGCTCAGTGCCCCAGCATCACAAATTATGCCATCGTCCTAATACTTTTGTCAGGCAGTGTACCTATAAGTAGTCAAATCAGAAAAAG
The DNA here is from genome assembly GCA_036785185.1 of Paratrypauchen microcephalus. Classification (NCBI taxonomy): domain Eukaryota; kingdom Metazoa; phylum Chordata; class Actinopteri; order Gobiiformes; family Gobiidae; genus Paratrypauchen; species Paratrypauchen microcephalus. Next base: position 474,554 of record JAVJIX010000310.1, on the reverse strand, counting down.
TCATCATTTTGCAGTGGTCTCTTATTTTCTTCCAGCGCTGTATGTTTGTCCAGTTGGAAGAATTTCTCTTATTATATTTTTTTTATTCATTTACTTCACTGTAAACATCAAACACACAACACATGAGAATATTGCTTTTTCCTGATGTATTATTTTGAATTGTTGCAATGGGCATTTTTACTTTGATGTGCAGCATTTTACTTTGACTGGGACTAAACCAGGTGTGAACCAGGACTAAAGCAGCTCTAAACTAGGGTTAAATCAGGCCTAAACTTGGACTGAACCAGAGCTAAACCAGGACTAAACCAGGTTAAAAATTGGACTAAACCAGGACTAAACTGGGATTAAATCAGGCCTAAACTTGGACTGAACCAGGGCTAAACCAGGACTAAACCAGGTTAAAAATTGGACTAAACCAGGACTAAACTAGGATTAAACCAGATCTGAACCAGGACTAAACCAGGTTAAAAATTGGACTAAACCAGGACTAAACTAGGATTAAACCAGATCTGAACCAGGACTAAACCAGGACTAAACTAGGATTAAATCAGGCCTAAACTTGGACTGAACCAGGTCTGAACCAGGACTAAACCAGGACTAAACTAGGATTAAATCAGGCCTAAACTTGGACTGAACCAGGGCTAAACCAGGACTAAACCAGGTTAAAAATGGGACTAAACCAGGACTAAACTAGGATTAAACCAGATCTGAACCAGGACTAAACCAGGACTAAACTAGGATTAAATCAGGCCTAAACTTGGACTGAACCAGGGCTAAACCAGGACTAAACCAGGTTAAAAATGGGACTAAACCAGGACTAAACTAGGATTAAACCAGATCTGAACCAGGACTAAACCAGGTCTAAACTAGGATTAAATCAGGCATAAACTTGGACTAAACCAGGGCTAAACTAGGATTAAACCAGATCTGAACCAGGACTAAACCAGGTTAAAAATGGGACTAAACCAGGACTAAACTAGGATTAAACCAGATCTGAACCAGGACTAAACCAGGACTAAACTAGGATTAAATCAGATCTGAACCAGGACTAAACCAGGTTAAAAATTGGACTAAACCAGGACTAAACTAGGATTAAACCAGATCTGAACCAGGACTAAACCAGGTTAAAAATGGGACTAAACCAGGTCTGAACTAGAAATGTACTTTGACTCAATGCTCATATTTATTGTGACTCTACAGCCAACATGTGCAGTCATATGGAGCACTTTTCAATGTTCCTCCTTTAGCCTAATGCGCACGATTCTTTTCAAGGCTTTTCTGAATTCTGCCTCTATAATATTGCCAAAAGAATCATCTGAGGTGAATTTCACGATAAGAATAATGATACTTTAAATCTCTAATTAAAAACAAAACTTATAATAGGCAGCAATCACCTAACGTGAACCTTTGGCGGTCTCGTGTGCTGTTGACTAGCAACAGAATCCATCGCAAACAAGATTTCTAATTAGATGTAGTATTTATAGATAGATAAAAAAAAAGAAAAAGAAAGAAAGAAAGAAAAGTTCAGATGAGTAGTACTTTTTAAAGCTAATTAATCAAACATCTGTCACATGTAATGGAGAGAAAGTCTTTACTGTCCAGAAAAGCTCAGAGAAATTCCCTCGTCAATAAATATATTTGTTGTTGGCGTTGCGTTGTTTGTTCTGGTGGGTTTAATATACACAAAACCTTCTGGGATCCGCAGTAGACTTTTCTACAATAATTTATGAAGCTGAGAGTCTGGTTAGTGGTAGTATCCTTCCACCTAAGTTCAGATGGACAGAAATAGAAGATATCACAGAAGTGTAAATGTGAGGGAGTCTGAAACACTAATATACAGTATAATTAGCAGTGTAATAATACTTCACTACTGTACTTAAGTACATTTTGGGAGACTTTGTACTTTACTTGAGTTTAAAAAAAATATATAACTTTTACTTTTACTTCACTACATTTTCGAATTTAACTGCATACTTTTACTCCGATACATTTTCAATGTGCCGTTTAGTTACTCGTTACAAAAAAACCTCTACTGATGCAAGGAAGTCAGGACGTGCCCGGGCTTGTTCGCTACTTGCGCATGACAATCAGCCTACACCTGTTGGTTTCATGCAGCTAGTTTAATCAATCAACATCCCTGATGGAAGAGGAGACAGCATCCACGTCGGCTACAAATGAAGGGGGAGCTGACGATGAGCATCCCTGGCCGTACTTAAACACAATGTTCTCTTACGCTGATATGAAGGATTCGTATAACGTATTTTGTGCCTGCATTTACTTGCTCATAGGACGGCGTTTCATGGATATCACCAAACCCAATATCTTGGACAGTGCTCCATATGACACAAAACTACCATGGGTGAGCCCAACATGGTGTTTTACAGTAGAATTAAGGGCCCAATTGCAAAAAACCCTCTTCCTCCAAAAACACTCCTTCAATGGTGTTATGTATGCCTTATTTTTCATTTTTATTTTTCATTAAAAAATATTAAATTCAGACTGCCTTTGCTTGATACTTTTACTTGTACTTTTAATTACATTACTTGAGTACATTTATTTTTACATTACTTGTCATACTTAAGTACAAGAAGTTCCAGATACTTTAAGACTTTTACTCAAATAACATTTCAGTCAGTGACTTCGACTTTTACCAAAGTCATTTTTGGGAGGTGTAATAATAATAATAATAATAATAATACATTTTATTTATAAAGCGCTTTTCAAGACACTCAAAGACGCTGTACAAGAGGTAAAATCAGTAATAAAACAAGTAACAAAACAATAAACAAACCTATACCTATACTGTACCTATACTTTTACTTGAGTTTGATTTTCCACTACTTTATACAACACTGATAATTAGTGGCTAACAGTCGGATCTGTGACTGAGAGGCCTTATACATGACAAAAGAAGCCCTTAATATTCAATGCATGCCACATTCCACTTTATGATTTTGCGAGAACCTATGATTGCCACAGCTTGATCACTGGCACAAGACTCAACTTAATTCCAGCCCCAGCGTGCTTTCTGCCATGATCTCAACGCCGCTCGCAGTTTCCATAGAGATTTAAGTTATTTACATGCACAATTAACCTGCCCACACAATAAACTGTTTACAATGATGTGTAATCAGGCCGGCTGCCTACACCTCCGTCACGTACTGTATGTATCCCACTTTTCACTTTTCACTTTTCAGCGGCCCAGCTGATCAGTCCGTGATTAATGCATTGTTTTTGACAAAGAACATATGCCTCGGCTGTATAGTCACAATCAAGCGCGGGTCAATAGACAGCACTCGACCCCGCTCCCCTCCACTTCCCCATCGCCACCGCTCTTCTGTAATAAACACAGCGCTAAAGCAAACGGAGACTCATAATCACTACGTATGCCGGGTCGAAATAGCCCCTCCGTGGGTCAATACATCACAATTACCCTGGTAATATTTGCCCGGACAAACAAAGTCGGGTAGTTGGATTGATTGGGCAGGGTCGAAAATGGTATTGATAAATATGAGCAGCATAAGGCGTTTGATGGTGATGGTTTATCTACTGCGAGGGCTCACGCCACAGTGAGTCCCACATGGACGACACTGGAGAGGTGCTAACCACTCAAGTACTGCTTTATAGTATTCAGGACCCTGTTTTGACACTATAGTTTAAGTAGTGATAAAAGTATTTCCCAGTATTTTACCAAGTATACAGGAAAAAAACAAGAGACCACTGCAAAATGATCAGTTTTTCTGATTTTACTACTTATAGGTTTGTGTTTGGGCAAAAGGAACATTTTTGTTTGAGTCTATAAACTACTGACAACATTTCCCCCAAATTCCAAATAAAAATATTATCGTTTAGAGCATTTATTTGCAGAAAATGACAAATGAAAATGAAAATAACAAAAAAGATCCATGTTTTCAGAGCTCAAACAATGCAAAGAAACAAGATCAAATTCATTTTAAAACAACATAATACTAATGTTTACACTTAAGAAGAGTTCACAAATCAATATTTGGTGCAATAAGCCTTATTTTTAATCACAGCTTTCATGCGTCTTGTCATGCTCTTTCACATTGTTCTTGGGTCCTGGTTTAGACCTGGTTTAGTCCTAGTTTAGTCCTGGTTCAGTCCAAGTTTAGGTCTTCTTTAGTCCTAACTTAGTCCTGGTTTAGTCCCATTTTTAACCTGGTTTATTCCTGGTTCAGATCTGGTTTACTCCTGATTCAGTCCGGGTTTAGTCCTAGTTTTGACCTGCTTTAGTCTTGGTCCAGACCGCGTTTAGTCCTAGTTTAGTCCTGGTTTAGTCTTGGTCCAGACCGCGTTTAGTCCTAGTTTAGTCCTGGTTTAGTCCTAGTTTAGTCCTGGTTTAGTCCCATTTTTAACCTGATTTACTCCTGATTCAGTCCGGGTTTAGTCCTAGTTTTGACCTGCTTTAGTCTTGGTCCAGACCGCGTTTAGTCCTAGTTTAGCCCTGGTTTAGTCCTAGTTTAGTCCTGGTTTAGTCCCATTTTTAACCTGGTTTACTCCTGATTCAGTCCGGGTTTAGTCCTAGTTTAGACCTGGTTTAGTCCTGGTTCAGACCTGGTTTAGTCCCAAGTCTTTCACATTGTTCTTGGGTGACTTTATTCCACTCCTGGTGCAAGAACTGAAGTATCTCAGCTTTGTGTTTGTGTTGGAATTCAACAGACGCTGGAATGGAATGGCTGTGATACATGTAGAGATGCTGAGTTCAGAAAAAAAAAATGCAGTGGAGTCTTATTTTATTTTTTCCAGAGCTGTATTTGCTGTTGGGCTGGATACTGTTCAAATTCTTTCTGTAGCCTAATTGATCAATTCGTTTTCAGTATCTTTTTGTATTAATTGATTATCTAGAAAGACAAAACATACTTATTATGTAATAATAAATTCCAATAATGCAATTATTTCTGGTACCAACATTGTTTTGGTATCAGTACCTTAATTTTTTGTTTGTTTGTTTGCTTTTTTCTGTGCCATTTCTCAGGTACACAGCCCTAGATCATCCACAACTGTTACTATAAGCTGCAGTTTAAAGATGCTGGAGCTTCCTGATTTTAACTTTCATAAAACACCTGAAAAACAGACCTGCCCTAGTACACTGTAAACTGTTGAAGCTTTTGCAGTTATTCCGAATTTACCTATCGAATTTATATATTCTGAGCATTCTAATGTTTCTTTCGTAAGTACTTTGTACAACTCACCGAGACCAGAGTTTGCCGTCACTGTAAAGCTAACTTTAGACGTAATATTTTCACCTCAAGAGCTGCTAATACAATTTTTAAGGATTTTCAAGACAGATTATGCTCAAAAACATGACAAGATTGGACGGCCTTTAAGATACGTACCATTCTTATCACTTCAAATGTAAAAAAAGAGTAATAATCATGAAAAATAAATAATAATTTGAATGAATTTTCACATTAACGATGTGGCACAGTAGCTGCCAATGTGGGTACACACGACTTTATCGGGCGGTACAGCAAAGCAGAGGCAGAACGGGTGGAAGGATCCAGGGAGAGGATGTGATGGAGAGATAAGGTGAAGAGATAGATTGCATTTCACAGAGGCCCTATTAGTCCCTATCCCACAATGACTCAATTTTTTATTAAACGCTCCTTTGCCAATATTACAATTCCCAGTACAAGATAACGTTAATTTCCCCCCTCAACGGTTCAATCTCTCACGATTATCCACAGAGTAAAAACAAAGCTAGACGTGCAGATTGCGAGTAGGAAAAAAAAATTAAAAACATATATAATAATTAAAAAGCGTGCCGCAGTTATAGCCAAGCGTGAGCACAATACGGCGTCTCATTAGGGGCCCTGTGGATGTCTGTGCGGCGACGGCGGTGCTGAACAGAGGGCCAACAGCTCCACACCTCACATTAGGCTCTCTTATTGCTATGATAATCACTGTTTGTCACCGGGCGCGCACGTTTCGCACCTGTGGTAAAGGCACACTTAGTTAGAGACAGCCCCCCCACCCACCACCTCCCGCCCTACCCCCAGACCGCCGCCTCTCCCCCGCCGGCATACGCGCCCGAGTGCCGACGCTTTCCGAATGAACAAATAGATAAAGATAGAATTAAATAAATAAGTAACAATCGCATGCATTGCTCCTCGCCGCGGTGCCTGGCAACCGGTATCTCGTTGCCGTTGCCGTGGAAACAGTTGCTAGCCAAAACGTGGAGGTGATTGGCAAGCGTGACAACAAGGAGGGAATAACATTTGACCCCGGCTCGCTGACGGGGGAGGGGGAGGCGAGCCGGGGGAAGGGGAAGGGGCGAAAGGGGGGGCAGGAGGGGGAGAAGGGAGGGACGGAGGGGTGTTGTTTTGGACGCGGGAGGGGCGGAGGACGGAGAGAGGAGCGGAAAAGAGGAATGCACACGCCGAAGCAGCCCCATACTCCCTCGCTAGTCTGCTATTCACTATCAATAGCAAGGCCATAAGTCATTGAATCAAATGTGTGCGCAAGGATAACTGAACCGTGAATGGAGCCGAGACAAAAACTCTACTGTGCCTTTATATATAGCCAACAGCATACAAATATGAAGGGCGGCTTTCAGATTCAGAAATGAAAAATGCATTAGAATCATTCAAGGTAATAGCTAATGTGTTCTAAGATGTGTTCTTTATTAGAAAGGCACACGAGGCGATCCGGCAGAGCCAAACCGGAGCTCAAATCAAAGAAAATGGGGCACTTTATAACTTTGCAGGTGGTTGGCGGTTTTGTCTCCATGGCGATAATGTTGCTTTGCCTGGAATGTTCCACTGTATGGCATTAAACGTGTCTCTTTCCATCAAGACAAGCAAGCGATGCCTCCGGGCCAAGTTACAGGTCCGTTCTGTGGACAGGCGATCTCACTGGCAGTGTGCCTGTTTTTCAAGGTATTTTTGAGCAATTAAAACTCTGGAAAAAAAAAAAAGAAATCAGCATCTCTACATGTATTACAGCTAGGGGTGGGTATTGGCAAAGAAGTCACGATTCATATGCCACGATGCGATACTATCACGATGCATCACGATACTTGAATTATTGCGATGCATTGCAATATATTCGACATACTTCAGTGAAAATGTACAAAAAAAGAGGATAACTTAAATATCAGTGTCTGTGTATCTGGGTCGTGTCTTCAACTGATACAGAACTCTGAGCAACTCAATTCAGAACTGAATTTATTGAATAATAAAAACAAATAAACCAAACCAATAACAAAAAAAGTGCAGAGGATTTTTTCCATTTTGCCATTTTGGAGGTAGCTCCCATCATAACAAACAATACCCTTTCACAAAGAAAAAAGTGCAGAGGATTTATTAAAAAAAAAAAACACTAATAATTAATTTATGTATTTATTAATAATTAATTAATTATTAATTAATAATAATCGATTTTTGGCATCAAGAATCGATGCAGTATATAGTGAAAGTATCGCGATGCGTTGTCATGACGATTATTTTGCACACCCTTAATTACAGCCATTCCATTCCAGCGTCTGTTGAATTCCAACACAAACACAAAGCTGAGCTACTTCAGTTCTTGCACCAGGAGTGGAATAAAGTCACCCAAGAACAATGTAAAGACTTGTGGAGAGCATGACAAGACACATGATTAAAAATAAGGGTTATTGCACCAAATATTGATTTGTGAACTCTTCTTAAGTGTAAACATTAGTATTATGTTGTTTTAAAATGAATTTGATCTTGTTTCTTTGTTTGAGCTCTGAAAACATGGATCTTTTTTGTTATTTTGACCACTTGTCATTTTCTGCAAATAAATGCTCTAAACGATCATATTTTTATTTGGAATTTGAAACTACTGTTGTCAGTAGTTTATAGACTCAAACAAAAATGTAGTAAAATCAGAAAAACTGATCATTTTGCAGTGGTCTCTTATTTTTTTCCAGAGATGTACATATCAGAATAAATGCCACACTGTGCAATATTTAACAACCAATGACATCTCCATGGAGACAAGTTTATGCACCCCCTAGCACAAAAGTTACATGATCCATCTAATCATTACTGGCCCTATAACGCGTTCAGTCCTAGTTCAGGGGTAAATACTCGACTACGCGCTCTGCATTTGACTTATTCTTAAAGGGGAACCTTAAGCTGGCCATCCTTGGTGCAGGACCATAGACTATTATATAAATGGACGTAGCTAACCCGCAAGTTGTTGTGTTCCAAATTAAAAGTGACCACGGGGGTGCTTCTGGCTCCATCGACTTCGGTTCCAATTTACGTTATATTGAGAAATTGTCACCGCTCTCTGTCTGCCACAGCTGCAGTGAGCCTCGTCATTTTCTCCACGTGATTCTTTCACTAGTTTGTCCGTAGATAAATTCCTTTTCCTAACATGATACTCGGCTCCAAATTCGTTCCTAACTGCTAGCCTCATGAGCTTCATTTGACTGGAAACATGCGAAACGTCTCACTCACTTCTTTATACAGGCTGTGCGAAGGACTCAGGCATTTCCAGCTTTTCTAACTGACAAAACATCCAGGTTGTACCCACAGAATAATTATAGCGTTTCAAGTGTAAGGATGCATGTAAATGGATATGAAGACAATGACACAGAACATTTGCACTCAGCCTGGTGCGCTCAAGGCCACCTATAGACACCACACGCATCTATAGGCGCTTCGAGACAAATGAACGACGGAACAACAGTTCTGAGGTGGAAAATTCCATCGCAAAATCTGTTAATACGTGATTATGAATGCAGCTTTTTACCTGCTGTGTTGAGGCCAGTAGTGGGGAGAATACTGTGAAAATGTGTTTCGTACAGAATACTGTATACCTCAATTAAATTATATTTTATAGCGTATTCCGATACATGGGCTAATGAGAGGGCTGTATTCTGAACACTCTCAATCAGGTCTGGACTGGGACAAAAAAACGGCCCTGGCATTTTTGGCTTAGACCGGCCACTCATAATTAGTCCTGGTTTAGTCCTGGTTCAGTCCTGATTTAGTCCTGGTTTAGTCCTGGTTCAGTCCTGATTTAGTCCTGGTTTAGTCCTGGTTTAGTCCTGGTTCAGACCTGATTTAGTCCTGATTTAGTCCTGGTTTAGACTTGGTTTAGTCCTGGTTCAATCCTGTTTTAATCCTGATTTAGACCTGATTAGTCCTGGTTTAGTCCTGGTTCAATCCTGATTTAGTCCTGGTTTAGTCCTGATTTAGTCCTGGTTTAGTCCTGATTTAGACCTGGTTTAGTCCTGATTTAGACCTGGTTTAGTCCTGGTTCAATCCTGATTTAGTCCTGATTTAGTCCTGATTTAGACCTGGTTTAGTCCTGGTTCAATCCTGATTTAGTCCTGATTTAGTCCTGATTTAGTCCTGATTTAGTCCTGGTTTAGTCCTGGTTCAATCCTGATTTAGTCCTGATTAGTCCTGGTTTAGTCCTGGTTCAGTCCTGATTTAGTCCTGGTTTAGTCCTGGTTCAATCCTGTTTTAATCCTGATTTAGACCTGATTAGTCCTGGTTCAGACCTGATGTAGTCCTGGTTTAGTCCTGGTTCAGTCCTAAATTATGGGCCGGTCTCTAACTAAAAAAAAAAAAAGAAGGGCATCGGCCCCTCGGACTGTCGGCCCACCGGGAAAACGCCCGGTATGCCTGATTACCAGTCCAGACCTGCTCTCAATATTTTTCCACCTAGTTTCTTTATATTATTCTGTACAAAACATGACATATAATTACAAAGAGCTTTATTTGTGTTGCTCTGTTTGCTAAGATTGATTTAGAAATGAAAAATTGCACGCACAAACATTGCAAGAGCATTGTTTTGGATTTGTTTTTGTTTTTGCTCACTATTACCGCGCGGCTTAACGCCAAAATTGCATGAAGAAATACTGTCATGAATTCCTGCTCATTTAGGAAAGTAACTGTACCGGAATACAGGCGCTCAAATTAGAATTCAGAACATGTTTTTGCTACATGCAGAGACAAAGACAAAGAAGTTGTTTTTAAAATGTTGACCTTACTGAATATATATATTTTTTGTTGTTGCAGTAATTCACATTTGCAATCCATTCATACATTTTTATTTGCATAAAAAACACATTACGTACATACATTGGTAGACAGTTTGAAAGATGGACACTATAGCTCTGTCCTCACTGCTCTTCTGTGACTATGAGAGGAGAGGATGGAGAGAACAGGTAAAAGAAAAGTACATTTAGAAATCCATGCCCTGAAGCGCCTCTTCTCCTCCTCCTCCCTCCTCCCTTCTTCCTCCTCCCGTCGCAGTTTTCTCGATAGTGTACAGCACTCGTGAGCGGCCATAAGTCATTGAATCAAACGTGTCTGTATGCGAGGCAGAGCGCTGAATGGAAATATAGATTGGATGGGGGGGGTTGCGTTTATTCAAAGCATTAAAATTTGAATAAAGGCCTTGTATTTGAAAGGCCAAAGGGTGAGTGGAGTACGTGTACTCGAGGATATGCTTTTTATTATTATATTTATTCACTGATTTATTAATATTTTTTTATGGATGGATGCAAAAAAACATTCAGGCAGAGCTACGTTATAGTTTCCTCTCACCGTTTCCTCACCCGAAGTTGTATTTGTATTTGTTTAATCGCTTATTTTTAAGACGCCGTATTCCCAATCAATCCCTGCTTTCACCACCACCGGCATACGCCCACTTGTCTCTATTTACTTACTTCTCCAATTTTATTTTCTCTATCGTTGATAGCCGTAGGATTTGGGAGCAAATTATAACATTGTGATCCATCGGTGTTATAGATTAGAACTTTAGCAGACAACAAGCCCAGTAGGTCTTCTTTAACGTTTATATTCTGTCCTTCGAATGGCGTTTGACTGCTCAGATTTCACTAAATACAATGGTACAATATAATATCTTTAATAATAAAAAACAATAATTAACATAAACTCACCATCCCAGGTACATATTTGTCCCATAATGCAATGCCCAACAACTGATTATAGCTATATAGAAATCATTCCAGCGTCTGTTGAATTCCAACACAAACACAAAGCTGAGCTACTTCAGTTCTTGCACCAGGAGTGGAATAAAGTCACCCAAGAACAATGTGAAAGACTTGTGGAGAACATGCCAAGACGCATGATTAAAAATAAGGCTTATTGCACCAAATATTGATTTGTGAACTCTTCTTAAGTGTAAACATTAGTATTATTTTGTTTTAAAATGAATTTGATCTTGTTTCTTTGAATTGTTTGAGCTCTGAAAACATGTACACTGGTACCTCACCTTACGAAATTAATTCGTTCCAGAAGTGGTTTCGTAACGTGAATTTTCGTAAGTTGAGTAGCTATTTCAATGGAAAAGGCCTGATTGGTTCCAAGTTGTTGTTTTTTTATAGTGTAACATTTTTTTATAGTGTAACACTGTGTCCTGCGTAGAGACTGTAGACCCAGGACTAAACGTGGACTATACCAGGTCTAGACCAAGGTCTAGACCTGGACTAAACCAGGACTGGACACCAGGATTAAAGCGCCGCGTGCGGGTCTATTTCCTGGTTTTGTGCTAGCTCTGCCGGTGTACCTCACGAGTCACGGCTGAGGCGAGCAGCGAGGAGGGGAGGAGATGTGCCTCCCCTCGGGACGGCACGCAGTCTGAGCGCATGAACGAACGCATGCAAGAGCCGCGGTGGTCTAATCCTGGTTTAGACCTGGTTCAGACCTGGTTTAGACCTGGTTTAGACCTGGCACGGTTTGAGCACGGGTCTCGTACTCGCAGCCCCGCGCCGGGTCATGCTGCGCTATCACACACGTGTCCCCCCTCCCCCTTCCCCCCACACTTCACTATTAATACATTTTGTTGAAAATCTATGAAAGTTTGAGTGTTTAAACGAGAGACAAATGTGAGAAAAGTTTAAATCCAGTCTGAGAAAAGCGTATAATGTGTGTGGCTGAGCGCGCATTATTTGAATTTTTGAGATTTCGCGTTTCGTAACTTGAATTTTCTTTCATATCTAGAGACCAAAATTTAACGTGAAGGCGTTTCGTAACTTGGAATTTTCGTTTGTTGGGTCTTTCGTAAGGTGAGGTACCACTGTATCTATTTTTGTTATTTTGACCATTTGTCATTTTCTGCAAATAAATTCTCTAAACGATAATATTTTTATTTGGAATTTGGGGGAAATGTTGTCAGTAGTTTATAGACTCAAACAAAAATGTTCCTTTTGCCCAAACACAGACCTATAAGTAGTAAAATCAGAAAAACTGATCATTTTGCAGTGGTCTCTTTTTTTTTTTCCAGAGCTGTAGTTAAAGAAGGCATATTGTGCTTGAATTTGCTGCTGACGCGTGGATCATGATGTCTAGAATACATAAACACATAAAGATTGCTCAAACAGGCATGAATCACTCCAAATACAACAGATGGTAAATGAGAAGGGGAAACTATAACATGCTTAAAAGCTCTGAAGAGCGTTTTGCAGAATATTTCCGCTTTAAAATAACATTAATTAATTCAAGCTATGGATTTGGTAGCCAAAATTAGTTTGGCATTTTTATCGACTCCACTGTTAAAAGGCTCTAAATAAAGATGTTAAGAAAGCACTCTTACTGAAGATCTTAGCAACCCTGTACACCACATTTGGATTCTGCGTTTCATTCAGATCAGTGGGTTATTACGTACATTATTCTCTGGTTCTCTGGAGTTTGTGAGGTCTGACAAGCCTCTGGCATGAAAGGCTCATTTAAGATCCCATTTCATACATTGGTTTAAAATATAGTTATTGTCACTGCTTTTACACATCCAACCATTTCTGTAAGGACACGGCGCTGGTAAAGTGGAACTAAACACTAAATCCACTTTTTTGCCACTGAGATTCAAGAGTCAAGACTCAAGATTGTTTATTCGTCGACACAAGGTCAACAATGTAATGAAACGCTTAGGAAGAACCCGATGACTCACTAAGACAGTCGAGAAGTACAAATACAAGGGGGAAAAGTAAACAATATAATAAAAAAATATGTCATAAAATATAATAAAATACAAAGGTACAGGTAGGATTAAATAAGGTGTAAGTAGAGTATTTCACAGGTGGTAATACTGCTCAAATGGATTTCGTAATAATAATAATGTAATATTATAGTATATATATTGCACGTGGGTTTTGTATTGCGCCTAATATAGTATACAGTGGTACCTCACCTTACGAAAGACCCAACAAATGAAAATTTCAAGTTACGAAACGCCTTCACGTTAAATTTTGGTCTCTAGATACGAAAGAAAATTCAAGTTACGAAACGCGAAATCTCAAAAATTCAAATAATGCGCGCTCAGCCACACACATTATACGCTTTTCTCAGACTGGATTTAAACTTTTCTCACATTTGTCTCTCGTTTAAACACTCAAACTTTCATAGATTTTCAACAAAATTATTAATAGTGAAGTGTGGGGGGAAGGGGGAGGGGTGAGAAGACTGCGCTCTGTGATAGCGCAGCATGACCCGGCGCGGGGCTGCCAGCAGGTCTAGACCTGGACTAAACCAGGACTGGACCAGGACTAAACCTGGACTAAACCAGGACTAAACCAGGACTAGACCAGGACTAGACCAGGTGGATTAAAGCGCCACGCGCGGGTCTATTTCCTGGTTTCGTTTCGAGTCACGGCTGAGGCGAGCAGCGAGGGGGACCGCACGCAGTCTGAGCGCATGAACGAACGCATGCACCAGGTCTAGAGGAGGTCTAGAGGAGGCACGGTTTGAGCACGGGTCTCGTTCATGCGCTCAGACTGCGTGCGGTCCCCCTCGCTGCTCGCCTCAGCCATGACTCGAAACGAAACCAGGAAATAGACCCACGCGCGGCGCTTTAATCCACCTGGTCTAGTCCTGGTCTAGTCCTGGTTTAGTCCAGGTCTAGTCCAGGTTTAGTCCAGGTTTAGACCTTGGTCTAGACCTGGTATAGTCCAGGTTTAGTCCTGGGTCTACAGTCTCTAGGCAGAACACAATGTTACACTATAACAAAAGTTACACTATGTGAGGTACCACTGTAGTATAGTATAAGTACTGCACACTTGTCTACTGTTTCTAGTCGTTTTTGATCATGTTTGTGTACAAAAATGTGCAGCTTTCTGGTCAAAAAGTGTGTGCTGTCGACTTTTAAGTAGTTGGTGACGTTTCTGATGACAAACACCTGGCTGAAAGGGGCGGAGTTTGGCGTGCGGATACCCGTTCGACCAATCACGCTGCTCCTCGTACCCCCAGACTCCGCCCGCTCCACCCGCCTCACTCCTCCTCATTAGTCCTCCATTATCCAGTCTGAGGGGCCGTTTAGACGAGGACGATTGCAATTGAAAACGACAAAATATTCTATCGGAAGTGCTGTCGGGCTCTGAAACCGCAAAATTCTGAAGACTCCTTCCAGAGTGTGGAGTTCTGAAGACGGCCCGGGTTGTGTCTCCGTCTAAACGGCAAGAAGCGCAAAACATGTTCACGCCGCATACACCTGACGTCACACTGGATGCGCCAAGCCGGTAAAAACAATAACAAACATGTCTGACTACCTTGATAAAACTTCAGAATGACTAAACAAGCTCTTGTTGCATTAAGCGAAGAGCTCCGACCCGACATCGAGGGCGAAACAACCGTAATGAGAGCCCCTGTGGTGTCCTGAAAAAGGTAGCTCTGATGTTATATTACTTGCATTATATTATTACTATATTATTAATAAATATTATATTACAGTATATTATTAGCGGCCTGGCATATGCATATTCAATCGAATTCGCCCACTTTTGCGTCTTTGTATAAACAAACATTTCCTGTTGAGAACGCTCGTCTAAACGCGGATAAAAAATTGAAGACGAGACGCCACTTTTGCGTCTTCTGTTTTGATCGTCGCCGTATAAACGTAGCCTAACAGCTCTATCTGAAATGTGATTGTGGGCGGAGTTTAGGTGTTTAGTCGCTCTTTAAAGGAAAAGTAACGTTTTTTACAATCTGAGCCTTATTTCGGTAATAAAACAAGTTGTTTTACTCACCCATAGCACTTTGTTGTCATATGGAGCATTTCCAGAGATGTTTTAGATTAGCGTTAGGCTAACGCCGTTAGCCTAGCGCGACTTCTAGCCATAGCTCGGGGCATTCTCCGATCATGTAATATGCCCCGTGTGGGCTCCAAATAACACAAACTTTAGGACTTTTCAAATCATAGAAGCTCGATGTCTTAGTCTACGATTTCGTTTGAATCAAAAGTGGCCTGTAATCCGAGATTTATCCATAGCTTACAGCTTTGCGTTTCATGTTTGGGTCCCGGGAGCTGAGAGCACAGTCCGCACATGCGCACTGGCCTCCTCATCTACTCGAAACTATGGATAAATCTGGGATTACAGGCCACTTTTGACCAAACAAAATCGTAGACTAAAGACATCGAGCTTCTATGATTTGAAAAGTGCTAAAGTTTGTGTTATTTGGAGCCCTCACAGGGCATATTACATGCTCGGGGAATGCCCCGAGCTATGGCTATAAGTTGCGCTAGGCTAACAGCGTTAGCCTAACGCTAATCTAAAACATCTCCGGAAATCCTCCATATGACACCAAAGTGATATGGGTGAGTAAAACAACTTGTTTTATTACCGAAATAAGGCTCAGATTGTAAAAAAAACGTTACTTTTCCTTTAACTAACCACCAATTAAATTAAAGCACTTCCCAAATGGAAGAACAAGAAAAGAAAACAGCTAGCGCATCTACAGCTCCGTTGTTCCGCCCAAGCTTCGCGGATGCTTGTGTAGAAGGATACACAAGCCTCATGTGTATCCTTATGTGTTTCAAACCGAGTGAAGTGAGCCTTAAACCTCCGAATTCACAGTTTCTCTTTCGTCTCTTCTTTGCTCCCTACATTACCATATACAGTACAGCCGTATTTATTACAGAGTTAAATCCCAAGCACCTGTACCAGCTGTAGTCCCTGTACGACTCTTTCTTCTTATGTTATGTTCCGCTAGTTTGTGTCTTTGCCGTGGCTGCCCTCACTCTTCTGCTGCTCTCCCTGCCTGGCTAAACTAATAAGGGTGTGATTAATGGTCTGCTAATTGCTGTAATCTTGGTTAATTAGAGTGGAGAATCTTCGGGCTCCGAGTACTTAGCGAGAGATGCATGTTGCACTGATGTGGAAGAGCAGGACTGGCATCTCTTCACGGCACAGCTCCAACGATCAGAACAAGAGCTGGAGCTTAGCCAACAATGTTTAAGTGCATCTGCATCCTGACAGTAATAAATGACCACCATGTTGATGTACAATCACGATGAGTTCATATATCAATAGCGTCTTTATTTAAAGTTAATGTATTTGAACTGAACTTTCTGGAGGTGGCACAATACTTGCCTGATTCCACGGAAATAGAAAGTTCTCAGTGGAGACAGTTTTGTGCCATAATGTTGAAGATTATACCTAAAGGAACAACATGTGGATGGAAATAAGCAGGAGCAGAGGAGACCCTTCTGCAATACAAACAACCAAAATAAAAAGCTTTTATTTCAGCCTTGGCGTAGAGCCTTTGCTCCTCCACACGTGTAGAAGCAGCTGAGACCATTCCTGATGACTGGCACCCAAAGGAGACCCCGGGATGCAGATAGGACATCGGGCAGGAGTCTTTAGTTTGGGCTGGGAACACCTTAGATTTCTTCACAAAGAGAAGTGGAGTTGTCTGGGGTGAGGGAAGTCTGTTGGCCAAACATGAAAAATATATGAGCTCATCATGTGTGATTCAGTGGGACTGAAACAACCCGCCTTGCCCCACATTAAAGGTCCCATGGCATGAAATTTTCACTTTCTGAGGTTTTTGAACGTTAATGTGAGCTCCCCTACCCTGTTTAGGCCCCCCCCATGGTTAAAAGTTGCGAAATGTCTAAACTGAGCATTTGCGATCCTTTTTTGCGATCCTTTTCAGAGCTCAAACGGGCGATTTTGAACAAGGAAACTTATTGACGTCAGCTCGAAAAAAGAAATGCAAATGCAGTTCCACCCCCGTCTGTCTGTACTCAGCGTCTCTGTAAATCACGCCCAGAGAGTTTGGACTGCGGAGGAGCTACGCAATGCGAAATGCGATTTTTTATTTGCCTGGAGGAACTTGCGAGTGTTTCTAGGCTCGGAAGTCCTTTATCTGAGCCTGTGGATATCTGAAACAGCAGTGGTTTAATTTGATTTTCTGTGGAAATGTGTTTATTTTTCAATGGAACGCTTCTTATCTCTCCCCCTGCGCAAAAACACAGAAGTGGGTCAGAGCGCACAGGCACAGCTGAAAAGGAAAGAGCGGAGAGTTTGGCCACGCCCCCACCCCCTACTATAGGCCATCTCTGTCCTCCTCATTTGCATTCAAGCAACAACGCCCATAATGGAGTGTTCCAGAGTGACATTTATGACTCTTTCTCAGCTTATCTCTGTTTCTCATGCACTGAGTGTTGATTTTGAAGAAGGATTCATTTACAGTATTAGGGAACCATTAAGGAGCCATATAAAAGCATCAACAAGTACCATGGCATGGGATCTTTAAAATTTGAACTCCCAACAAAAGCAAATGTTTCAAAAACATTTTTACAAACATTCACTTTTTAGAGTGTACAGTTTGTCAAAACAAGCTAATTTCATTAAATTCAAATGACTTTTTGTTGACAATTACTGCCTGTTAATTACTCCATTTTGTTCTAACATAACAGCATGTTTTCTTTTGTAGCACTGCACTAAATTCTTCTAAAAGTCCAAGTGAAACCCTTATGACATTTTACAAAAGGAAATTTGGGATTTTTGTAATTATTCTATGCTTTAACTGTGCAAATTCTTGATCCGTGAGCCAATAAAGCTGCTTAGATTTGTACTTTCATTTCCTTTTTTTATACGAATTCAACAAAATTAATTTATCATGGAAACAATTTCTTTTCCACAGCCATGCTCTGGAGATCACCTCTGGTTAAAAAAAAGAAAAGGTGAAGTGAACGTTTGCATAGCGTCGAGCAGGTGTATACACAGTCAAATGGATGCCCATTTCTCTGGGTAAAGTCACGACGAGGCCATAAAACAGTCATATCAGGTTGGAAGGGTTCAATATTTCACACAGCAGCCCAGCGGAGACAGTGCACAACCTACAGAGCGGGAGTGGGGAGAAAAACAGGAGTCAAAAAGCACTTAAGGGCACATTGACAAGACCTAAAAAATGTTAACAATCGAACGAGTCTGGAGTAGACCAGAGTCAGATGAGGTGACACACGGCAGGTTAACATATGATCGTGGTTAATTAGGCAAAGAGAGAGCGCTTTGGAGATAAGTGAATATGTTTGGTTTCATATTGATAGGCCCAGTAATTCAGGACGATGTTCTGATGCACTGGCCTCATTTACCACTGTAGAGATGAGAAGTGGAGGGACCCTCACCTGCTCAGAATGTTCTATGAGTACGGCATTAAATTTTCACTTTCTGAGGTTTTTGAACGTTAATGTGAGCTCCCCTACCCTGTTTAGCCCCCCCATGGTTAAAAGTTGCGAAATGTCTAAACTGAGCATTTGCGATCCTTTTCTGCGTTAGAAAAAATCAGAGCTCAAACGGGCGATTTTGAACAAGGAAACTTATTGACGTCAGCTCGAAAAAAGAAATGCAAATGCAGTTCCACCCCCGTCTGTCTGTACTCAGCGTCTCTGTAAATCACGCCCAGAGAGTTTGGACTGCGGAGGAGCTACGCAATGCGAAATACATTTTTTTATTTGCCTGGAGGAACTTGCGAGTGTTTCTAGGCTCGGAAGTCCTTTATCTGAGCCTGTGGATATCTGAAACAGCAGTGGTTTCATTTTATTTTCTGTGGAAATGTGTTTATTTTTCAATGGAACGCTTCTCATCTCTCCCCCCGCGCAAAAACACGGAAGTCTGTCAGAGCGCACAGGGCGCTCATCTGTGCTGCATCTTATCTCTGTTTCTCATGCACTGAGTGTTGATTTTGAAGAAGGATTCATTTACAGTATTAGGGAACCATTAAGGAGCCATATAAAAGCATCAAGAAGTACCATGTCATGGGATCTTTAACAATTCGAAACAAAAAATATAATTTCTCTTGAATGGGGAAAAAACCCTTCAAATACAGCATATGAAGAAGAAGAAGAAGAAGAAGAAGAAGAAGAAGAAGAAGAAGAAGAAGAAGAAGAAGAAGAAGTAGAAGAAGAAGAAGAAGAAGAAGAAGAACTAACACATTTACTACAGGTGTGTTTATTGTAATATGATCTTATCTGGAGAGGGCTCACCTGTCCACAGATCTGACCAGTAACTTTGCTCACATGGAGGAAGATAAGCTTAAAGGAAAAGTAACGTTTTTTTACAATCTGAGCCTTATTTCGGTAATAAAACAAGTTGTTTTACTCACCCATAGCACTTTGGTGTCATATGGAGCACTTCCAGAGATGTTTTAGATTTGTGTTAGCCTAGCGCGGCTTCTAGCCATAGCTCGGGGCATATAATATATTCCCCGAGCATGTAATATGCCCCGTGCGGGCTCCAAATAACACAAACTTTAGCACTTTTCAAATCATAGAAGCTCGATGTCTTAGTCTACGATTTCGTGTGGTCAAAAGTGGCCTGTAATCCAAGATTTAGCCATAATTTACAGCTTTGCGTTTCATGTTTGGGTCCCGGGAGCTGAGAGCGAAATAAACTGTGACTCCGCACATGCGCACTGGCCTCATCTACTCGAAACTATGGATAAATCTCGGATTACAGGCCACTTTTGACATTGAGCTTCTATGATTTGAAAAGTGCTAAAGTTTGTGTTATTTGGAGACCGCAAACATGTGCCCCGAGAACTCACATTATGGAAATCGCAAATCTAAAACATCTCTGGAAGTGCTCCATATGACACCAAAGTGCTATGGGTGAGTAAAACAACTTGTTTTATTACCGAAATAAGGCTCAAATTGTAAAAAACGTTACTTTTCCTTTAATGTCGTCCTGTTGAACATTCCAGGTGAAGCAGGAATATCTGCCTGGAGACAAGCAGGTACCAGAAAAATGTGGTAAGGCTGTTTTCCTCATACTGCCAGACCCTTTGAAATTGTACTCATTTTTAAAGGAAATCAAAGTTAATTTGACCCGAGCATTGCTATGAGTCATACTGTCTAATGGACGTGTTAGTGACCAGTGGACACTGTGATATCATCCACTGCGTCAGACAAAGGGCTATGGAAGGTTCTGGAGTGTTCATTCACAATGCAATATGGACATGTTTTCATCACTGCTTTAGTACGGACAGTCATGAATGTTAATAAATAATACATTATTTTACCATTCCTCAGGTGAGACTTATGCACTCTCACACATCACAATATAGTTTAATAACAAGAGTAAAAATATAAATGGTAATATAAAATCAAAATAAGCTGCAAAAATAACAAGAGACTGGTGTCAAATAAGGTATAATTATATAAAGCTAAAGTAAATATAAAAAATAATAGTACTAATACAAATATCTCTCAGCTACAGAAGCCGGGTGAGGCCATGATGGTAATGATTATTTTCTACCTTAAAGGTCCCATGGCATGACATTTTCACTTTCTGAGGTTTTTGAACGTTAATGTGAGCTCCCCTACCCTGTTTAGCCCCCCCCATGGCTAAAAGTTGCGAAATGTCTAAACTGAGCATTTGCGATCCTTTTCTGCATTAGAAAAAAACACAGCTGAAACGGGCGAGTTTGAACAAGGAAACTTATTGACGTCAGATCGAAAAATGCAGCTCCACCCCCGTCTGTCTGTACTCAGCGTCTCTGTAAATCACGCCCAGAGAGTTTGGACTGCGGAGGAGCTACGCAATGCGAAATGCGTTTTTTTTTTTATTTGCCTGGAGGAACTTGCGTGTGTTTCTAGGCTGGAAGTCCTTTATCTGAGCCTCTGGACCTTTGAACAGCAGTGGTTTAATTTTATTTTCTGTGGAAATGTGTTTATTTTTCAATGGAACGCTTCTCATCTCTTCCACCGCGCAAAAACGCGGAAATGGGTCAGAGCGCACAGGCATAGCTGAGAGCTGAGAGTTTGGCCACGCCACCACCCTCTACTATAGGCCATCTCTTTTCTCCTCATTTGCATTCAAGCAACAACGCCCATAATGGAGTGTTCCAGAGTGACATTTATGACTCTTTCTCATCTTATCTCAGTTTCTCATGCACTGAGTGTTGATTTTGAAGAAGGATTCATTTACAGTATTAGGGAACCATTAAGGAGCCATATAAAAGCATCAAGAAGAACCATGTCATGGGATCTTTAACAATGAGAAAATTAACTTGAGATCTCGAGAAAACGACACAATGAATTTGTGATCTCGAGAAAACAAAACTGTTTGAAGATAAATTCCACGACCTCAGCTGGATCACTGTGTCTCCGTCGGTAAAGACGAAGCCGGGCCAGTCTTCTGCGGAGGCGCCGTGGACTCATCTTGAAATGATCCCGAATTAAAAGTCGTAATGCGATCTCCCCCTGTGTCAACCCCTGATCAATATATTGCCTTATCAGCTGATCGATTATTATTCCAGACATTCTAATGACCAAAAACGCGTCTGTTCAGAATGAGGAATAACCCTGAAGTCAGACTGTCACAACGTGGCGGGAGACGTTTCAGTTGTTTTCTCGAGATCACGGAATAACTTTCATTCTCTCGAGATCTCAAAATAACTGTTTTGTTTTCGCGAGATCTCAAATTAATTATTTCATTACCTCAGGATAACGAAGGAAGAAAGGAAGAAAAAATATTGCTTTTGAATATGGCCTCTGTCGACGTCCATACTCAGCTTCTGTATATAGAAAATGTGGTGAGGAGAAAACAGTGATTGACGTACGAGGTTCGTACATCGTCAGGGTGAGACGTCGTACAGGTGTGTGGAGTACGGCATGCATGTACTCCCATCTGACTATGAGCTAAAGAACTTCAAAAAGAAAAACACTGGAGAACTAGTTTCCCTATTTTCATATCTTAAGAAATGGGTTAGAAGTTTGTTTTTCTTTTTTTTAATCAGTATTTTGATATAATATTATTACAGTGTCTGGGGAAAAAAAGAAAAAAAAAGCTCAAAGGATGTTGTTTTTACACTGTTACAAGAGAAGTACAGAATAACTTTTCCCCCATTGTGTTCAAAGTGCAACGAGCAACTTTTCTGGTGAAAGTTACAAAACCTTCTTTTCTGAAATTCTTGAAGTTATATCTGGTTTATATCTGCTATTTTTCTTTCATGTGTCCATTAAATTATAGATGTTTCTATTGCTCTATAATGCACACATTCAAATTCGAATCACGATTCATATGCCACGATGCGATACTATCACGATGCATCACGATACTTGAATTATTGCGATGCATTGCAATATTTTCAACATACTTCAGTGAAAATATATTTAAAAAAAGAGGATAACTTAAATATCAGTGGTTGTGTATCTGGGTAGTGTCTTCAATTTATACAGAACTCTGAGCAACTCAATTCAGAACTGAATTTATTGAATAACAAAAACAAATAAACCAAACCAATAACAAAAAAAAAGTGCATAGAATTTTTTCTAAAGATCCCATGACATGGTACTTCTTGATGCTTTTATATGGCTCCTTAAAGGGATATGCCACCCCCAGGTCAAATTTGGGCATCTCCCCACAGTCCAGACACTAAAATAAGTGGTGGAAAGCGTTTTCCTGCTCACCCAGCCATTGTCTGAGTCTGTCGCCACTGACCGCCGCGGTATCTGCAGCTGATCCATTTCCGCCTTAGACTGGAGAAGAGATCTGAACGGCGCCAGAGAAAAGATTTCGGCCAAAAGGAATTAATTTGCTCGATGCGTTTCAGATATCCACAGGCTCAGATTACTTTCTGTGTAGTGCGCATTCATATCGAGTGCAAATAAATGTGCAAATCAACACGGAGAGCTTGACTTGGTCATTTTGGGTGGGAACTATTTTCCAGTGCGGAAGAATACAGCCGAATCACGCACCACGTTGTGCAACAGGGGAACTCCCTTCCCGGTGCGTAACTGGGATTCCCCTGGCAGCGTGCTGGGGGGGGGGGGGGGCTAAACAGGGTAGGGGAGCTCACATTAACGTTCAAAAACCTCAGAAAGTGAAAATTTCATGCCATGGGACCTGTAAACAAAAAATGATGTTCAAACATTTGCCATTTTGGAGGTAGCGACCATCATAACAAACAATACCCTTTCACAAAGAAAAAAGTGGATAGGATTTATTTTTTTTAAACTAATATTTATTTATGTATTCATATTAAATATTAAATTATTAAATATTAAATTATTAATTAATAAAAATCGATTTTTGGCATCAAGAATCGATGCAGTATATTGTGAAAGTTAGTATCGCGATGCATTGTCATGACGATTATTTTGCACACCACTAATAAAATAAAATAAAATAAAATAAAAGAGAAAAATATCCCTTCTAATACTGTGAATAGTGTCCATGCTCCACAGATCTGACCTGTAACTTGACCTGTTGGCGCCGCCTGCTTGTCTCCAAAGCCTGCCAAAGATACATGTTTTCTAATCTAATCTAGTCTGATTTTGTCACAAAGTTTTGAAATGACTAATTTATGAGAAAAAAAGTTGCCACAACTTTAAAGAGCGCATATTACACTGTTTTCTGGTTATAATGTTGTTTCACACCTGGAGTTGTTTTTCTCTCAAATGGAAAACACTCTGTTCCACCTTGTGATGTCATGTGGTAATACAAGAAGTGCTCCACTGTGTTTTTCAACTCCATACACCTTCACTAGAATCATGTGGTTCATTTCGCCCCTGGAATTGACAAACTCTACTGAACTACAGGTAAAAGTACCTCTTCTTGACATCACAAGGTGGAACAGAGCATTTTGAGCTTTGGAGATGTGGACAGACTTTTGTGAATGAAACAAAACACAAGTCCAGGCATGTTTTTGAGAAAGTAACAGCATTATGACATTAAAGCTCATTATAATCCATTTTGTGTAATAGGAACGTTAAATGTTTCAGTCCACAGACGTCAAAGGGTTAAGACCTCCATGTTGTCTTGACCTACTTTCCCCTGCAGTGGCCTGACGCGCTGGTGTGTGTATCTGTGTGTTTAAACTCAGAAGTGTGAAGAGCGCTATCTCTGCCCTGGGACATCCTCTCACATGCCCCCCTCCCTGTCCTCGGCTTCACAGTGTCGCGCCTCTGTCTGTGAGGTGGACAGCAGGTAACCCGTAGTGACAGCCGAGGTGTGCACCGACCGCTCCCCACGCGTACGCACAGCTGTAGCCCGGGCCCAAAGGAGGCAGGTGGGGCGGCTTTGGCAGGTCGGGCAGATGTGGCGGGCGGCGTGACAACCACAAGGGCCCAGCTGGTGCTGTGTGGCTCTTCTGCTCCAGCGGTGCCACGTGAAGGCCCCAACACGAGAGGGGTTAAGCAACAGTGACAAGTGCAGGGATCGGGCAGATGCACGGGCTGCTGGAAGGGGAGGTGGAGAATGTACAGCTGTGGAGGGGGGAAATCACACATGTGGTTGTAGA
The DNA here is from genome assembly GCA_036785185.1 of Paratrypauchen microcephalus. Classification (NCBI taxonomy): domain Eukaryota; kingdom Metazoa; phylum Chordata; class Actinopteri; order Gobiiformes; family Gobiidae; genus Paratrypauchen; species Paratrypauchen microcephalus. The sequence continues at coordinate 450,066 of JAVJIX010000310.1, read as the reverse complement.
CAGAAAACAATTATCAAAGGAGTTTTGTAGTTTGCATTTCACCCTTTCTATCTCCAGATCGTAAGATGACATCACATCATTACATTCTATAGGCTAATAATATTATTTACAGATGCTTTCAGTCAGTGATGGGAAGAAAACTTTGAAAAGATGAATGAATACCTGCATTAAAATGGATTTTGGAACATATTCTGATCCATGGGCCAGAGTACTTTTGAATAATTTAAATTATAGGGTAAAGACACAGCATAGGATTAAAAAAGACACATACTCCTTTGATTTTAGAAAGATAACTGTACCAGAATACAGTTACTCAAAATGTGTATTCAAAATATCTATTCTCAGTACATGTATTCAGTTATTATTCCAACACTAGGAACAGTTAAAGTCTTTGGGTATAGTAAGGTTCAGCATTTAGACTTAGACAAACTTTATTGAGCCACAAGGGAAATTGTTTTGGGTACAGTAGCTCACTAATCAAATATAATACAGCGGTACCTCACCTTACGAAAGACCCAACAAACGAAAATTTCAAGTTACGAAACGCGAAATCTCAAAAATTCAAATAATGCGCGCTCAGCCACACACATTATACGCTTTTCTCAGACTGGATTTAAACTTTTCTCACATTTGTCTCTCGTTTAAACACTCAAACTTTCATAGATTTTCAACAAAATTATTAATAGTGAAGTGTGGGGGGAAGGGGGAGGGGGGAGAAAACTGCACTCTGACACGTGTGATAGCGCAGCATGACCCGGCGCGGGGCTGACAGCAGGTCTAGACCTGGACTAAACCAGGACTAAACCTGGACTAAACCTGGACTAAACCTGGACTAAACCTGGACTAAACCAGGACTAGACCTGGACTAAACCAGGACTAAACCAGGACTAAACCTGGACTAAACCAGGACTAAACCAGGACTGGACCAGGACTAAACCAGGACTAAACCAGGACTAAACCTGGACTAAACCAGGACTAAACCAGGACTGGACCAGGACTAAACCAGGACTAAACCAGGACTAAACCTGGACTAAACCAGGACTAAACCAGGACTAAACCTGGACTAAACCAGGACTAAACCAGGACTGGACCAGGACTAAACCAGGACTAAACCAGGACTAAACCTGGACTAAACCAGGACTAAACCAGGACTGGACCAGGACTAAACCAGGACTAAACCTGGACTAAACCAGGACTAAACCAGGACTGGACCAGGACTAAACCAGGACTAAACCAGGACTAAACCTGGACTAAACCAGGACTAGACCAGGACTGGACCAGGTGGATTAAAGCGCCGCGTGCGGGTCTATTTCCTGGTTTCGTTTCGAGTCACGGCTGAGGCGAGCAGCGAGGGGGACCGCACGCAGTCTGAGCGCATGAACGAACGCATGCAAGAGCCGCGGTGGTCTAGGCCTCCTCTAGAGGAGGTCTAGAGGAGGCACGGTTTGAGCACGGGTCTCGTTCATGCGCTCAGACTGCGTGCGGTCCCCCTCGCTGCTCGCCTCAGCCGTGACTCGAAACGAAACCAGGAAATAGACCCGCGCGCGGTGCTTTAATCCACCTGGTCTAGTCCTGGTTTAGTCCTGGTTTAGTCCAGGTTTAGTCCAGGTTTAGTCCTGGTTTAGTCCAGGTTTAGTCCAGGTTTAGACCTTGGACTAGACCTGGTATAGTCCACGTTTAGTCCTGGGTCTACAGTCTCTACGCAGGACACAATGTTACACTATAAAAAAAAGTTACACTATAAAAAAAAACTTGGATCGGGGCCTTGGAACGAATCAGGCTTTTTCCATTGAAATAGCTTAAGCTTAGGCTTAAGTCTTTATTGGTCTCACACACAATGACACACAGTGACACACGGGAGAAATTTGACTTCTGCATTTGACCCATCCTTTTCAGGAGCAGTGAGCAGCCATCTTTTTCAGCGCCCGGGGGGCAGTACCGTGAAGGGTCTTGCCCAAGGACCCACACTGGTTAGCTCATTGCCCGGGGGGGATTTGAACCCACAACCTACTCAATAGCTACTCAACTTACGAAAAATTCACGTTACGAAACCACTTCTGGGACGAATTAATTTCATAAGGTGAGGTACCACTGTAGATGGAAATGAGGGGAAAAATATAGATGGAATAGCAACCAAAGATCAATAGACCAGTGTCAGATGAGACATAATTCTATACATAAAAATAATGATAATGTGTAATGATTATGTATGTCTAATTATAATGGGGAGTGACGCAGGTATAAACCAGCTATTTACCTATAATCTGTTAAACATATGTGTTTTGTGTTGCTGTAATGTCTCTGTACATTGTCCCTTCAGATAAAAACTAAACTCTTGCCTCCATTTGAGAGTATAACATCACCACATCCTCGAAAGTGACAAGCACCAGTAGGTGGATTGTGAATGTCTAGGTTGATGGGGGGGAAACCACAGAAAAGCCCTGCAGGCATGGGGATAACATGCAAACTCACATCCCATCCCAAGAATCAAACCTGAACCCCAAGAATCCTAACTGCTCACCATACAGGGCCACTGCTTCAGAATGAGGCATCAGCCAGGACTGAAAACAAACAAAACAGTCCATCTTTGTCGTTCTTTAAAAGCAATCTGAAAAACATTAGATAAAATACGTTTTTGACGCAAGCGTTGCAAAGTAAATGAACACTATTCGTCACAGATTCTCATTAAAACAGACCGAAATCCTCTGTAAACCAACAACCGGCGCTGTCGAAAATGGCTCCTCCACCCGCGTTAACCCTGCCACTATAGGCCCCGGTGCATAATAATAATAATAGTAATAACGGGTTTGGCAGCGAACAGCCTAGCCTCTGGAAGCTGAACAGATGAATAGCGGTTTGTGCATAACTGTTACTTACTGGAGTTTTGAGTTTGCCATGTGTGGGCGTTTGAACGGAATAGATTGCACATGGCATCACACAAACTTATGGCACCCCTCGCTCCCTCCTCCCTCTGCGGACGCCTCCACACACACACACACACACACACACACACACACACACACACACACACACACACACACACACACACACTGGGCACTGGCATTGACTCTGCTCAGTCCACTCTCCAACTGCTTTACATTCACAACATTATGTAACATGGAGTACAGCCTAAATGCACAAAAATCTATCTCATTTGGGATTGGAAGCGTGTTTTTTTTATTATTTATATATTTCTATTGCTGTTTCTATATTTTATTCTTACTTGTGCATGTGCATTTATACATTTATACCTTATGGACACCAGTCTCTTGCTAGTTTTGCTACTTATTTTGAATTTATCGTGTATATTTTTGCTCTTTGTTATTATAATATACTCCTGTCTGAGCTAGTGTTTCTAAATAATTTCCCTTGTGGACCAATAAAGTTTGTCTCAGGCTGTTTTCTGATCTATTCACACATTTTTAACGCACAAACCCGCAGTTTCTCAACCGGAAAACACTCCGTTCCACCTTGCGACGTCATGTAGTAAAACAGAAAGCGCTCCAGTGTGTTTTTAAACTCCACACACCTTGAATCGCTAGAATCATTTGGATCGTTTCAGCCCTGGAATTGAGCATCTCTACTGAACGAAAGGTAAAAAGGTATACCTGAAAACACTTAATGACATCACAAGGTGGAAGGGAGAGTTTTGACACTTGGAAATAGAAACAGATTAACACAGGTCTGGACTGGGACAAAAAAATGGCCCTGGCATTTTTGGTTTAGACCGGCCCCTCATAATTAGTCCTGGTTTAGTCCTGGTTCAGACCTGATTTAGTCCTGATTTAGTCCTGATTAGTCCTGGTTTAGTCCTGGTTCAGTCCTGATTTAGTCCTGGTTTAGTCCTGGTTCAATCCTGATTTAGTCCTGGTTCAGACCTGATTAGTCCTGGTTTAGTCCTGGTTCAGTCCTGATTTAGTCCTGGTTTAGTCCTGGTTCAATCCTGATTTAGTCCTGGTTCAGACCTGATTAGTCCTGGTTTAGTCCTGGTTCAGTCCTGATTTAGTCCTGGTTTAGTCCTGGTTCAGACCTGATTTAGTCCTGATTTAAACCTTATTAGTCCTGGTTTAGTCCTGGTTCAGTCCTAAATTGTGGGCCGGTCTCTAAGTTAAAAAAAAAATAAATAAATAAAAGAAGAAGGGCATCGGCCCCTAGGACTGTCGGCCCACCGGGAAAATGCCCGGTGTGCCCGATTACCAGTCCAGGCCTGGATTAACAGCAAAGAATGACAAAAAACACAACTCCGGGTGTGTTTTTGAGGCGGTAACAGCGTTATGACGTGACTTAAATCTCACAAGAGTCAGTTTTGCGCAATGTAGTGCCTTTAATTCATTTATTTTAAAGCGGATTATTTGACTTTTGTAGAAATGGGAGCTCGTTGTTGGACGCTGTGCACTGATGCAAGAGAGTGGGCCCTATGGAGCATCATGATAAGTATGCCATCTTGTGTTCATGACCAGAATGACAATGAGCTCCATCCATCAGTGAGCGGGGGAGTGTGTGTGAGTGTGTGTTGCCTGTGGATTGCGTGTGTTACAAATGTGAGCTTTTGTTAGTCTTTGCACACAGCCACACTAAAGGAATTCGCTCTTTGAAGGTGCTTTGGGTGAAATTACATTCAAAATATTTCTGCAAAAAATGTTAGAAAACTAAAAATGTGCATTTATTACGTGTGTGTGTGTTTTAAATGTGTTTTAAATGCAACACAAAGAAAGATGTGAAAGAAGTGCACAACCTTGACTGAGACTGTACGCAGAGGCAGATATGCAGCTCTGAAAAATAAAAAAATAAGACTCCACTGCATTCTTTTCTGAAATCAGCATCTCTACATGTATCACAGCCATTCCATTCCAGCGTCTGGTGAATTCAACACAAACACAAAGCTGAGCTACTTCAGTTCTTGCACCAGGAGTGGAATAAAGTCACCCAAGAACAATGTGAAAGACTGGGACTAAACCAGGTCTGAACCAGGACTAAACCAGGTCTGAACCAGGACTAAAGCAGGTCTAAACTAGGACTAAACCAGGACTGAATCAGGAGTAAACCAGGGATGAAGCAAGACTAAAGCAGGTTAAAAATGGGACTAAACCAGGACTAAACTAGGACTAAACCCGGTCTGGACCAAGACTAAAGCAGGGATGAACCAGGACTAAACCAGGTTAAAAATGGGACTAAACCAGGACTAAACTAGGACTAAACCAGGTCTAAACCAGGTCTAAACCAGGTCTAAACTAGGACCCAAGAACAATGTGACAGACTTGTGGAGAACATGCCAAGACACATGAAAGCTGTGATTAAAAATAAGGGTTATTGCACCAAATATTGATTTGTGAACTCTTCTTAAGTGTAAACATTAGTATTATGTTGTTTTAAAATGAATTTGATCTTGTTTCTTTGCATTGTTTGAGCTCTGAAAACATGGATCTTTTTTTGTTATTTTGACCATTTGTCATTTTCTGCAAATAAATGCTCTAAACGATAATGTTTTTATTTGGAATTTGGGGGAAATGTTGTCAGTGGTTTATAGACTCAAACAAAAATGTTCCTTTTGCCCAAACACAGACCTATAAGTGGTAAAATCAGAAAAACTGAATTGTAGTGGTCTGTTTTTTTTTGTTGTTGTTTTTTTTCCAGAGCTGTATGCACTAGATTTTAACATTAGCTTTGGAGACCCAGGTTCTACAGCTCCACCTCACTTCTATTACAGGTGATTTTATAGCTCAAAAATACACAGAAACAAACGGCATTCTGGCTGTGATAGACAGTAATAAACCGTATGAATGGACGTTACTAACACACAAGCTGCCACGTTCCAAACAGGAAGCTCTTCCGGCTCCTTCTGACCCTGGCTCCAGTTGTCTTACATTGGAATATCGTGGCCCTTCTGTCTGTAACTGCTGCTCAGAGCTTCTGCATGGTGGCTGAGTGGGTAGCACTCATGCTTCACAGCAAGAAGGTTCCGGGTTCGATCCCCGGGTCGCCCAGACCTTTCTGTGTGTGTTCTGTGTGGAGTTTGCATGCATGGTCTGGGTTCGATCCCCGGGTCACCCGAGCCTTTCTGTGTGGAGTTTGCATGTTCTCCCCATGTCTGGGTGGGTTTCCTCCGGGCACTCCGGTTTCCCCCAACCCAACCCAAAAAAAACATGCACCATAGGTACCTCCAGCTTTGGTCCTGACCAAGCCGAAGCAAGAAGATCATGGAGATGGTCCCCGGGCGCAGTAATGTGCTGCTCACTGCTCCTGATAACAGGATGGGTTAAATGGAGAACTGGAATTTCCCCACTGTGGGACTAATAAAGGCATAGCTTTCTTTCTTTCTTTTTCTTCATTTTGGTCTTAAAGGGATAGTGTGGTTTTTTATGTTAATCTGTATGAGTTTCCTTCGAAAAGTTCCGTGTGTTGACAACGGCTTACCTCTGACAGTCTCAGCTGATCCCGGTTCAGTTTCAGGTAAGTAGGTCCGGTAACTTCCCTGGAACATTAAATAAAGCTTGTTTTTCTTCTCAAAACAAAACATTTGTTAGAAAGGTGATATATTTGCGTCCGAAACAGTTGTCCACGAAACATCCAGCAGCGTATTTCGCATTCTCCACTCGTATCACTACGCCCATGTTAACTCTATCAGCCTGTTCACCTTCAGTGGATGTCTACGCCGAAGTTTACAAGTGAACAGGCTGATAGAGCTAACATGGGCGTAGTGATACGAGTGGAGAATGTGAAATAATAATAATGTGCAACCCTGTTACTGTGATTAGAGCAAATAAATTAATAAACTAAATAAATCATGTAATAAAAAATGTACCATTGATCCGAAAGCTGAGCTAATCAAGCATTTGATAGTTTATTACCTATTATTGATGAATATGTAGCAGAAAATCAGTAAAGTGAAGGTTTATTTTTTAAGAATTTTAAAGCCCAAATGTCGTCCAGTTCTGGAATGACCTCACTATTTCCTTTATTAATGGAATAGAAATAGCCCAAGTCCACTCTCAAATATATGAATATAAAACATTCACTCATAATAACAATAATGAAACAATGCCAAGTAAAGACAAGTTTAATTTTGTTGTTTTTTAAATGCTGTTTGTTTGAATGGTAGTGTTTTTTTTTTTCACTCACTACCTGCCTAAATGCTAATTAGTCTCCCCTGAGATAATGAAATATTGGGAGCTATGGTAAGTTCAAACATTGCTCACTGGGCCCAAGGGAGGCTCATAATTACTGTAATTGACTAGCAAGCATGCATAATGATTTATCCGCCAAATGGTTCTGTTGGATTACGACTAATGTTATTGTTTTATAAATTCAACACTCTTTAGCATACAATGGAGACCAGAATGGAAAGGCTGCATTAATATATTTATGGAATGTATAATAAGTATTTGTGGATATGTGACCTACTGGATGAACTTGTGTGTTTTCTGAAATGTCAAATCAGTGTTAAAGCAACAAAGCCGTCTTTATAAAAATGTTCCAATAATGTGGGATACAGTGTTTATTTGAGGGTCTATGGAGTAGGTAAAGAATAGTGTTTAAACTATGGGACAGCAAAGATGCCTTTCCTTTTCTGTCTCCATGATTTCCTATGGGCATGACTGACAGGGGCATAACCAGTAGTAAAAATAAACATGTCAACACAAGCAGCTTCCAATTAAAAGTTAATACGGAAAAAAGTCACACTACTACAACTGGAAAACATACAGTACAGACATTAGGGCTGGAAATCACCCCACACAATACACGACACATGGGTCACAATACGGTTTTATCATGATATGGTGATACTTATTTTGCACATGATATATTGATGTTTATTTGTTTATTTACGGATCCCCATTAGTCTCTACAAACGTACAGACGAGTCTTCCTGGGGTCCAATTTAAAATACAATACATTTTAATACATTTAAGCACCATAAAAAACAGTGAGATTAAGTTACATTATCCAAAACACAAACTAAACACTTAAAATATGTTACATTCAACTTATAGCATTATAAAATAGTAATTTCTTAAAACATTTTTTAAAAACAGCATGATTTTGTATGAACATTATGTGTTGTGGCAGCACATTTCAGTGAGAAATGGCTCTATAGAGAAACGTCGCTTTCAGTGCATTCGTTTTTGTTTTTTTTGTTTTTGTTTTTTTCCCCTCTGGCAGCACGGTGGCTGAGTGGTTAGCACTCATGCTTCACAGCAAGAAGGTTCGGGTCGCCCGGGCCTTTCTGTGTGGAGTTTGCATGTTCTCCCTGTGTCTGGGTGGGTTTCCTCCGGGCACTCCGGTTTCCCCCACCAACCCAAACATGCGCCATAGGTAAATCCTCCAGCTTAGGTCCTGACCAAGTCTAAATAACAAAACAAAATCATGGGGATGGTCAAATATAGAAACTACTTCTCCTGTGTGAGATCAATAAAGGTCAATCTTCTAATCCTTGGCCACTGTAAGGCGCTTTGTGCTACAATTTTGTATGAAAAGCGCCTTATAAATATTGTTTGATTTGATTTTGATTTAGTTCTTGGTTTTGGTAAAGTGAAAACTGTGTTTGAGGCTCGTCTTGTATTAAACTTGTGTGTGCTGCCGGTCAGCTGTAACTGTGAGTCCGTGTGTAAAGGTCTGTGTCCACACTTTATGCAAGAATACAACTAAACTACAGGCCAGTCTGTCCTGGACTTTCAGCCACGAAAGTTCCTTATGCACAGCACTGATATTAGCCCTAAAAGAGCAGTTTAGAGCAAGACGCTCGATTCTGAACTATCTGGAGCTTGTCCCAGTCTCTGTTTGCAGCACTAGACCAAACACTAGGACCATAGTCCAGCTGAGATAAAACAAGAGAGGCAATTACAAGTTTTCTTGTTTCCATTGGCATAAAATAAGCATTCCTTCTAATTATTGCAATATTCCTACTCATTTTAGTAACAATATTATTAATATAATGTGGCCATACCTGCCTGTCAAAGCCTGATCTCGTCAGATCTCAGAAGCTCAGCAGGGCAGGGTCTGGTTAGTACTTGGATGGGAGACCACTGGGAATTCCAGGAGCCACAGGGGGGCGCCAGTCGCAAAAAACTGTCGCTGTGTCCTTAGGCAAGACACTTTACCCACATTTGCCTAGTATGAAAGTGGCGTGTGCGTGAGTGTTGGAGGTGGTCGGAGGGGCCGATGGCGCTGATTGGCAGCCTCGCTTCCGTCAGTCTGCCCCAGGGCAGCTGTGGCTACAGAAAGTAGCTTACCACCACCAAGTGTGGAGTGAATGAACAATGAACTGTAAAGAGCTTTGAGCATCATGAAAGGCGCTGTATAAATGCAATGAATTATTATTATTATTATTATTATTATTATTATTATTATTATTATTATTATTATTATTATTATTATTATTATTGTTATTATTATTACTATTATTATTATTATTATTATTATTATTATATGAGTTGACCATGTCATAGTTTGATCTAATGTGACACCCAAAAGTTTAATTTCTGTGAGTTGTTCCAATAATTGTTTATCGAGAGAGATGTTTAGACAGAATACTTGTTTTTAAGAATCAGATACAACATTATTTCTGTGTTAAACCACAGCCTGCATAAACATGAAATGAAATACACCCATTTTAATCATTAATAGTGAATATATCAAGTTTGCTTTCACTAAATAAGCAACAAAACTGTTGAAAAATGGCTTAAAGATCCCCCCAAATATTGGTGATAAAGTGTATATCGATACAGCATTTTCTTCTGCTTTATCTGGGGCTGGAGGCAGTAGTCTGAGCAGGGAGATGCACACTTCCATTTCCACGCACACTTCCTCCAGCTCTTCCTCTGGGGGGATCCCAAGGTGATACAGCAGCCCACGATTTCAAATTTAGTATCATGATATATCGATATTTCAACATTTTTGCACACCCCTAACAGATATTAAATCACTCCAGATTTCTCCAGGCAAATGCGTACTGTGGGTATGCAGAACTGTCCTGGCCTGTCTCTCCCGTTTGACATAAAAAGTCCTTAATAATCATGGATGTAATTGTAATAGGTTGATTCGGTCCTTGGGTATTCGGCAGTATTGTTGTCTCGTGGAACAGATGGCTCCAAATTGCCTCATTATTCAGCAGGGCCCAATGTAATCCAATGTTAGCCCTGCTCCCTCTTTATATAAATGTACCCCCTCCCCTCACCTCCAACAGTCGGGTTAGTCTATGAAGAGAAAGGATCCAATCACGTCTGTGCGCGGCCTCAACCTTTGACCCCACCACTGGCGCTGTTTGTGCTCATTCGAGGAAAACACACTGACAGTCTCGAATCCATCTGTACTGACAGGGTCACGTTTAGAATATGGAGATGATTAAAATAAAGAGAATACGAATGAAAGCCTTGTGCAGTGGGATTTGTCAGCTAATCCATCAGTGTCACAAACTGGGAGTGAGAGAATAATATGTTTCGTTTCTATAGCGTTATAGACTTATTATATTCTATTGACGTAGGTGACCCAAGTCCATGCTAAAGATGCGCTTTATCTGCTCTTTTTCTACAGTATCCAATTCAATCAACACATGTATATAGGACACAAGAAGAAAGTGTGGCAAGTACTGTATGTTGCTTTTTATTGGGTCTTTTGATAAGTACCAATCAGGATAAGATAAGCACCAACCACTGTAAAGAACACCTATTATACTTGTGTCCTCTATATATTTATTTGCACATTTTAAGCCTCCAGTGCCCAATGGGAGCTGTAAACCTCAACAAAGAGTCGGCAAGATTCAAGATTATTTGTTTGTTGTTTATTATTGTTTATTTGTCATATGCAGGACTGAACCAGGACTAAACCAGGACTAAACCAGGTCTAAACCAGGTCTAAACCAGGACTGAACCAGGACTGAACCAGGACTAAACCAGGACTAAACCAGGACTGAACCAGGACTGAACCAGGACTAAACCAGGACTAAACCAGGACTGAACCAGGACTGAACCAGGACTGAACCAGGACTAAAGCAGGACTAAACCAGGTCTAAACCAGGACTAAACCAGGACTGAACCAGGACTGAACCAGGACTAAAGCAGGACTAAACCAGGACTGAACCAGGACTGAACCAGGACTAAACCAGGTCTAAACCAGGACTGAACCAGGATTGAACCAGGACTGAACCAGGACTAAACCAGGACTGAACCAGGACTAAACCAGGACTGAACCAGGTCTAAACCAGGACTGAACCAGGACTAAACCAGGACTAAACCAGGACTGAACCAGGACTGAACCAGGTCTAAACCAGGACTGAACCAGGACTAAACCAGGACTAAACCAGGACTGAACCAGGACTAAACCAGGACTAAACCAGGACACCAAGCCTAAATAGCAAAACAAAATCATGGGGATGGTCCTGGGTCGAATATAGAAACAACTTCTCCTGTGTGAGATCAATAAAGGTCAATCTTCTAATCCTTGACCACTGTAAGGCGCTTTGTGCTACAATTTTGTAAGCACCAACCATTGTAAAGAACATCTATTATACTTACACATTACACATTTTAAACCTCCAGTGCCCAATGGGAGCTGTAAACCTCAACAAAGAGTCGGCAAGATTCAAGATTATTTCAAGATTAATTGTTTATTATTGTTTATTTGTCATATGCAGGATCGACACGAGGTCAGCAACGCAATGAAATGCTTAGAAAACCTGCAGATCACAATAGTGAGTAGTGTATTTTTTTCATTTGAACCAAGCAAAATGAAGAAAACTGAATTTGAGCACAAAGTAAGCACAGAGCAGTGGGTGTATGCCGGAGGTGGTGAATACGAAGGTTGAAGGTTTCTTGAGAGTAAGTGATAAGTAAAGATTGCTCAAACATGCACGAACCACTCAAAAAGTCGATTTTGTAGAATAGCTCTGCTTTACAGGAAAAGTAACGTTTGGTTTTTTTTACAATTTGAGCCTTATTTCGGTAATAAAACAAGTTGTTTTACTCACCCATAGCACTTCTGTGTCATATGGAGCACTTCCGTATTCTGTTTTAGATTAGCGTTAGCCTAGCGCGACTTCTAGCCATAGCTCGGGGCATATAATATATTCCCCGAGCATGTAATATGCCCCGTGTGGGCTCCAAATAACACAAACTTTAGCACTTTTCAAATCATAGAAGCTCGATGTCTTAGTCTACGATTTCATTTGAGTCAAAAGTGGCCTGTAATCCGAGATTTATCCATAGTTTACAGCTTTGTGTTTCATGTTTGGGTCCCAGGAGCTAAGAGCACAGTCCGCACATGCGCACTGGCGTCCTCATCTACTCGAAACTATGGCTAAATCTCGGATTACAGGCCTCACATTATGGAGATCGCAAATCTAAAACATCTCTGGAAGTGCTCCATATGACACCAAAGTGCTATGGGTGAGTAAAACAACTTGTTTTATTACCGAAATAAGGCTCAAATTGTAAAAAACGTTACTTTTCCTTTAAATTCTAATGAAAATGCCGTCTACTAACATTATCAATGACCAATGACCAAGATCCTGGTTGAAAAAGTTCATTGCAATTATCCAGGCACAATAATAATGCAAAATAATACAACAGTTTGATCACTTGATTCACACAGTTGTCAGGCTCTTTCTCAAAACACCTGGCATAGTTTTTATTCAGAAACATACATGATTAGTGAAGTCAACTTGTTTTTTTCAACACTACAGGCCTGCTCTCATGTGCTAAAGGAAGTTGGGTGAAGAGTCCCTCAGTCGTCCAGGTAGAATTCATGATAAAAGGAGAAATTCAATTTGTCAACTGGACAAAGTTTGTTTGGTCGAAAACGTTTCGCCGCTCATCCGAGAGGCTTCGTCAGTTCTGGTTCTAGTGCTGGTTAGACCCTGTTTATATCTCGCTGCAGGGAGGAGCTCCCTACACTGAAATAGCTCTGAAACTATCTCAACTAATCTGTCTCTTTGTTTTTCAAATTTCTCTGGCGACTAGTTTAGCCTTCCTATTCAAGCCTAACGACCCTCTCCCCCCTCTGCCCTGGATTGTCTGCCCTAATGTTTCTTTGTCTGTTTTTGACTTGGTTTGAGAATCGAATTATAAATGGGAGACAAGTTATGTCTCACTCCCCCATTTCTGTTGAACGACGGATTCTCTTTTTTGACAAAAATAGCCTCTTTAACTCCCCTCTCAAACCAGTTCTTTTCCCTGGCTAAGATCTGAACCTCACTGTCCTCAAAAGAATGGCCCGTGGCTTCTAGGTGAAGATGTACGGCAGAAGACGGTCCACTCTGGCACGCCCGTCTGTGTTGGTACATCCTCTTGTGAAGTGGCTGTTTGGTTTCCCCAATGTAGCGCTCACTGCTAAAGGAAGTTGGCTCAAACTCTGTCACTTTCAATATAGAAACTCAAACATGAGAGCAAAAAGCTCATTTCAAAAGTACATAGACATCCTACAGTAGCCTGTATATCCAGGGGTGTCCAAACCTTTACACTGAGGACCACGTCTTGAAACATATTCGAGAGGTGGTCCATACAGTGGATCATTCACATGGGTTCATTTTTACAAGAGCCACTTTGCACATGTTGGTTTACAGTAGTTTGATCATTTGATTCAAACCTGTATCTGAACAGCGGCACAGGGGGTCACATTATTTATTCACATAGTTCTCAGGTTCTTTCTCAAAACACTTGGCACAGTTCTCATTCACAAACACACATACATGATCAACCTGAATTCAACTTCAGCCTCAATATTACAGCTCTGTTCTACCACGGTTACAGATGTTTACCCAAACTCTGCCCTGTCCTCTATCACAAACTCAAACATAACAGGGAAAAAGCAAATATTTGTGAGCACCCATAATCTATCAACAACAGATTTCACACATGTGTCCAAGAGGAGGACGGTCTCTGCAGAGAGCACAGGCTGTATGAATGTAGAGAATACGTACAGATACACTGTGAGATGTGTAAATGTCTGTAATATGTAAAGAACTATTCCAACTTCTTTCAGTTTTCTTCATCATAAATATTTTAGATCAAATACTGCAAAATCTACTTTACAGTTGGTATTGTGTGCATTTATATTGGACATAATACAATACAGACAGGTTGGCGGCACGGTAGCTGAGTGGCTAGCACTCACGCTTCACAGCAAGAAGGTTCGATCCCCGGGTCGCCCAGGCCTTTCTGTGTGTGTTCTGTGTGGAGTTTGCATGTTCTCCCCGTGTCTGGGTGGGTTTCCTCCGGGCACTCCGGTTTCCCCCACCAACCCAAAACATGCACCATAGGCACCTCCAGCTGAGGTCCTGACCAAACTGAAGCAAGAAGATCATGGAGATGGTCCCCGGTCGCAGTAATGTGCTGCCCACTGCTCCTAATATATGTATATATACTGTATATATAGGATGGGTTAAAATGGAGAGAAGAATTTCTTCAGTGTGAGATCAATAAAGTCACTTCTTCTTCTTTTTCTTCTTCTTCTTCTTCTTCTTTAGACAAAAAAGTAAAGTTCTTCCACAAAACTCCTGTGTCAAACTGCACTAAAGTGATTCTCTGTGGCCACAGAGGAGGAATTTTGTAAAAAAAAATGTTCCAAAAAGTCAATTTAGCATAATACCCACTCTTTAATGCTCAAATTGTTAGTCAAGGTATTGATGAAAGGGTGAATGTCTCATCATAAAAAAGCTATAAGCCCTGGAAGCTAAAAGAAAATTCAAAATGTGGTGATAAATCAATATTTCCACCGCTTTGTTCTAATATATTCCTCATTGCAGCTTTGGGATTGCCATTTTAAAACTGTGATTCACACCAGAGTGCCTTGTTAACTTATATATATTCATACAAGACAGTACTAATTAGCAAACATTAATATGCTAACTGCACCAGTGAGTGCTGCATGCATAATGTCGGACTGCATGATCTCACCACATTATACAGTCAAGCATGCCAGCGTTGTGATTAGCCTCCAGATTTGCATTCACACTTTTTCGTACAATTAAAATAACATTAAAATATTTCTGTGGAACTACTGAGAGTGAATACTAAAAATAGGTGATATAACTTTGTGCAAATGAGGGGATATGACCAAGCAGAGCAGTATGTTCATCCCAGTGGTGGAATACCTATAAAACTGATGTATCTGTACATTACATAAGTACAATTTTGAACAGGAACCTTGGTAGATTTAAAGGAAAAGTAACGTTTTTTACAATCTGAGCCTTATTTCGAAAATAAAACAAGTTGTTTTACTCACCCATAGCACTTTGGTGTCATATGGAGCACTTCCAGAGATGTTTTAGATTTGCGGTTAGCCTAGCGCGACTTCCAGCCATAGCTCGGGGCATATAATATATTCCCCGAGCATGTAATATGCCCCGTGTGGGCTCCAAATAACACAAATTTTAGCACTTTTCAAATTATAGAAGCTCGATGTCTTAGTCTACGATTTCGTTTGAAGCAAAAGTGGCCTGTAATCCCAGATTTATCCATAGTTTTCAGCTTTGCGTTTCATGTTTGGGTCCCGGGAGCTGAGAGCACAGTCCGCACATGCGCACTGGCCTCCTCATCTACTCGAAACCAGTGTCGGGCACGTTACTTTGAAAAAGTAATTAGTTACAGTTACTAGTTACTAACCCAAAAAAGTAACTGAGTTACTACACTATAAAAGTAACTAGTTACCTAGGAAAGTAACTAATGCGTTACTTTTTTTTTAGTTAAAAAATGTCAAATAATTTGGATTTTTTTTACAGTGCATTATTCAGCTTTTGCTGCTTGGCTGGCGTGGCTCTGTCACCGTGGACTTCATTGTTAACGGCACCGAGCATGAGATTATCATCATGGGGCCTGCTGGGGGCCACTAGTTTAACAGAAGCGTGCGCCGTCCAGAGATGCTTCATTAAATTCGAGTTGTTTACATTGGACGTGGACAAAGTCTTTGGTCTTTGACACAATGTGCACGTAACATGTACGTTTTTACCCTTTACCTCGACGAGGTTATGTGCAGCCCACTGCTCCTAATAACAGGATGGGTTAAATGAAGAGAAGAATTTCTCCAGTGCGAGATCAATAAAGTTGCTTCTTCTAAAATACTGCCTTCTGTCTTCGACTCGGGACTCGCCATCTGACACGGGGGGGTGTGTATTGTGTGTGTGCGCTACTACTGTGTGCGGGGATTGTGTGTAGAACCCGCCCACCGCCCACTGGGTGTCTCTGATTGGCTCAACATGAAATCTTACTCTGCTTTAGCCAATCATCATTACTTATCCCGCCCTCACCAAAGGGAGAGAAAAATTCCCCTGTGCCTATGCGAGTCACGCACATGATGCCAGTTTCAAAACGAGTAGGTTCAGTAACGTGCAGTAACGGCGTGTTGGTGCCGGTAACGGCGTTATAACGATAGATAAAGTAACTCGTTAGATTACCCGTTACTGAAAAAAGTATTTTAACGCCGTTATTCCCATCACTGCTTGAAACTATGGCTAAATCTCGGATTACAGGCCACTTTTGACCAAACGAAATCGTAGATTAAGACATCGAGCTTCTATGATTTGAAAAGTGCTAAAGTTTGTGTTATTTGGAGACCGCAAACATGTGCCCCGAGAACTCACATTATGGAGATCGCAAATCTAAAACATCTCTGGAAGTGCTCCATATGACACCAAAGTGCTATGGGTGAGTAAAACAACTTGTTTTATTACCGAAATAAGGCTCAGATTGTAAAAAACGTTACTTTTCCTTTCAGTCAGTTTTGTATGTGTTCCTTTTATTTTTTATTTCAGTACGTTTGCTCTAGTATTTGTTCTTTTACCCAAGTAACAAAATTGAGTACTTCTTCCATCACTGCAAAAACCTGACAATGAATAATAACCAAAGCTAGCCTTTCTAGAGCAGTGTTTCCCAACCTTTTTTGTCTTGTGTATTCCCCCCTGAGCCTTTTTGTCACACCTCGAGTACCCCTCACTAACCCTAACCCTAACTCAAGTTTACTCAATTAGAATTAAAAATTAAAAAAAAAAATCTGCCCCTGCACTTGGCAGCGACACTGCCGAGTCCCCCCTGCAGTGTGCTCGCATACCCCTAAGGGTACTTGTACCCCTGGTTGGGAAACACTGTTCTAGAGCATTGTTGTACACAATATACTTCTTTTTATGTAAGCGCGCACTTGTTAATGAGCCCACATTAAGTCTGGAATACATGAGATATCAAAAGTCCTTGTTTGTTAGAGACAGAAAAAATAAATAAATAAACTTTGTATTGGAGGCCACTTAGTCATCATTTTGTACATTAATTAGAGATAGAATTATGCAAGGACAGAACTCTAAAATGCAATAATAAAGCACCCATATTTTAGACTATTTTCTAGTGGTTTATATCTATGAATTATGGATCCAGTTCTCATCCAGGGAAAGACTCTACAGGCTGTTCTTTTTCTCCACTGCCCCACCATCTTCACTTCTGTCAACTTTATCCCAATAGCTCAGCAAAAAAATCTGTTATTTTTGTCTTGACATGAACTCATTATCTTATTTACGTGAGAGGTAAAGATATAGTATCATTTTTATTGCCTTGGTAGTTCCCTTGTGCAATAAGGCGCTAACTTGATAAGCGCTCAAACAGAATGCAAAACCACAGTGAAGAAATGAAATAGTGGACAGCAATTACATGCACATTCAGGAAATTTTGTTTTTGTTTTGCTCAAGTTAATGCACACCCACACTGCTTATGAAAGTTAGCTACTGTACCAATCAAAAACCTAAAAAAAACCAAACTAGATGCCCCAGTATAATAATTTAGTAACTACTTAAAGGTCTTGTATTACTCAAAAATTGCTTCTTGGGCTTTTTTTGTGACAAGGTCATGAAGAAGTCCAGCTCTGTCCTGGGCTGTCCTCTGGACTCTGCAGGAGGTGGGGGACAAGAGGGTCCTGGCTAAGGTCACCTCTATGCTGGACCATGAGTGTCGCCCCCTGCAGGACGCTCTGTCGGCTCTGGAGAGCAGCTTCAGTGACAGACTGATTCACCCTCGCTGTGTGAAGGAGAGGTTTCGCAGGACTTTCCTTCCTGCTGCTGTCAGACTGTACAACGAACACTGTTAACATGTCATTCAACTTATCTGCACTACAATATTCAACTATACTCTAGATCAGGGGTCGGCAACCCACGGCTCCGGAGCCACATGTGGCTCTTCGATCCCTCTGATGCGGCTCAGTACAGCGGTCCCTCGTTTATCACGGGGGTTACGTTCTAAAATAACCCACGATAAGCGAAATCCGCGAAGTCGTCAGCTTTATATTTTACAATTCTTCTCCATGTTTTAAGGCTGTAAACGCCTCACCACACACATTCTACACTTTTCTCACACTGGAATTAACCTTTTCTCACATTTCTCTCTTGTTTAAACACTCAAACTTTCCTAGATTTTCAACAAAAAAGCACAGTATTAGAGAACGAAACCAAAGTGTATTTGGTGTGTATTTCACAGTTCTTATGACCGAGCCTCTTCGTCCTGGCGCCGCTTCGCTGTGGCGGGTTTTGTCGGGGAGAAAACTTGCAAACATACAGCACTTCAGAGTCACACTGAGATCCAACATTTATATAAATCTGACAAACTGAACGCATTCTGTACAGGAGACATGGAGGAGAATGACGGCAAATCGGCAAAGGTCTACAGTCCCTTAGCCAATCAGGACGCAGAAATGTGCGTTGATACACTATTTAAAAAATCGGAATTAAAAAAATCTGCGAAACAGCGAGGCCACGAAAAGTGAACCACGATATAACGAGGGACCAGTGTATTTAAATAAATGTATTTTATTTTAGTTGATTCATTTTCAAAATGTAATTCTATGGCATGAAGGCAAAAAAAGCTGTTATATGCAGTGTTATTTCATTTTAAATTTCAAAAGGGTTTTGTGGCTCCCAGTGTTTTCTTTACTGTGTGAAACGGCTCCAAACGGCTCTTTGAGTGGTAAAGGTTGCCTATTTTTAAATTAATTATTTATTATCTTGTTTTATTGCATGCTACTTTTTCCTGCTGTTCTTGACCTGTATGTTGCAACACTGGAATTTCCCCACTGTGGGACTAATAAAGGCATATCTTATCTTATCTTAAGCCATGTTAGAATGTTACCTCATCAAAGATGTACCTGGAGTTGTGTTTTGTTTCATTCACACATGTTTGAGTAACACTTTATCATTACTCTGTCTACACCTCCAAAGTAAAAAGGAAAGTAAACGTGTGTGAATGAAACAAAACACAACTCCGGGTTTGTTTGTGACGAGGAAACATTCTAACATTGACCAGAAAATAGAAAATTGAAGCAATACATCATATTTAGATGGCCATGTTGACTTTTTGTGGTTTGAAAATGCTATATTCCCAGAAAACAACCTATTAAAATGTCCCCACTCCCTTTGCCCCCCACACTGAGAATCAGCGTGGATCCCGCAAATCAAACTACTGCACATCGCATCAAGTTTGTGAAGTTCCAGTTGTGTTGTATCATGCATCATATTTATGCAGAATTGCAGAGCCTTATTGGCTTTTGGACTTGTGCAGGAGGATGGTCTCATATTGGTAACTGTAAGGAGGGTTCAAACAGCGCCTGGGAGAGATCCTAAGATTACTTAAACATGTGTGGATGACATACAGTTCTTCAGTTCTTCAGTTTTTCTGATAGGTTTGTGTTTGGGCATAAGGAACATTTTTGTTTGAGTCTATAAACTACTGACAACATTTCCCCTAAATTCCAAATAAAAATATTATCGTTTAGAGCATTTATTTGCAGAAAATGACAAATGGTCAAAATAACAAAAAAGATCCATGTTTTCAGAACTCAAACAATGCAAAGAAACAAGATCAAATTAAAGCCGCAAGCGGCGTTGGTCGGGACCTCGCACCTGCGTTTGTTCGTCTTACTGAGACGCACACCCATACCAAATTTCGTGTGCCTGGCACAATTATCTCACTTCCTGTTGGGGGTGGCCATGACATTGTAGATACCCTGTCAGAACAGACCCTGTCAGACCCTGTCAGACCCTGTCAGACCCTGTCAGACCCTGTCAGACTCTGTTAGACCCTGTCAGACCCTGCATGTGGCCTCCATGCTGAGGCCTACATGAACCTTCGATGCTTGTCCCCACATTGCTGCTTGCAGCTATATCAGATCAAAGGTACAAAGATCAAAGACCTTTGATCAGGGCGTTGCCTAGCAACAAATACCTCCCATTCATAACTCATAACTCTCATTCAATAAATACCTAACTTTATTGATCCGCCATATCGTCATATTACCGCCTATTTGAAAATCCTTCGCAATTTAACATCTCCAACGTCTTAAGATTATGTTCACCAAAATTTAAGCCCATCTGAGGTACGGTGTAGGAGAAGTGTTTCAAATTCCATTCTATGTCCAATACCCAAAAATCACACAAAAGCCCAATTATCTCACTTTCTGTTGGGCGTGGCCATGACATTGCAGTGAGGCGTTTGTTCGTCTTATTGAGATACACGTCCCTACCGAATTTCGTGTGCCTATCTTAAACGGTATGCCAGCCCCGAAAGACAACGCGCTAGGGGGCGCTATCGAGCTCCTGGGGGTCACTGGGGGACGGGACTTTGTGTGGTCGTACTGGCAGCACTTTGTGATGCCCGTGCAAAGTTTCGTTCGTTTTGAAGCATGAGAACATGCTCAAAATTGCCCCAGCGTGTATGAACAAGAATAATAATAATAATTAAAGCCGCAAGCGGCGTTGGTCGGGACCTCGCACCTGCGTTTGTTCGTCTTACTGAGACGCACAGCCATACGAAATTTCGTGTGCCTGGCACAATTATCTCACTTCCTGTTGGGCGTGGCCATGACATTGTAGATACCCTGTCAGAACAGACCCTGTCAGACCCTGTCAGACCCTGTCAGACCCTGTCAGACCCTGTCAGACTCTGTTAGACCCTGTCAGACCCTGCATGTGGCCTACATGCTGAGGCCTACATGAACCTTCGATGCTTGTCCCCCACATTGCTGCTTGCAGCTATATCAGATCAAAGGTACAAAGATCAAAGACCTTTGATCAGGGCGTTGCCTAGCAACAAATACCTCCCATTCATAACTCATCACTCCCATTCAATAAATACCTAATTTATCGATCCGCCGTATCGTCATATTACCGCCTATTTGAAAATCCTTCGCAATTTAACATCTCCAACGTCTTAAGATTATGTTCACCAAAATTTAAGCCTATCTGAGGTACGGTGTAGGAGAAGTGTTTCAAATTCCATACCTAACTTTATCGATCCGCCGTATCGTCATATTACCGCCTATTTGAAAATCCTTCGCAATTTAACATCTCCAACGTCTTAAGATTATGTTCACCAAAATTTAAGCCCATCTGAGGTACGGTGTAGGAGAAGTGTTTCAAATTCCATTCTATGTCCAATACCCAAAAATCACACAAAAGCCCAATTATCTCACTTCCTGTTGGGCGTGGCCATGACATTGCAGTGAGGCGTTTGTTCGTCTTATTGAGATACACGTCCCTACCGAATTTCGTGCGCCTATCTTAAACGGTATGCCAGCCCCGAAAGACAACGCGCTAGGGGGCGCTATCGAGCTCCTGGGGGTCACTGGGGGACGGGACTTTGTGTGGTCGTACTGGCAGCACTTTGTGATGCCCGTGCAAAGTTTCGTTCGTTTTGAAGCATGGGGACATGCTCAAAATTGCCCCAGCGAGTGTGAACAAGAACAAGAATAATAATAATTAAAGCCGCAAGCGGCGTTGGTCGGGACCTCGCACCTGCGTTTGTTCGTCTTACTGAGACGCACACCCATACCAAATTTCGTGTGCCTGGCACAATTATCTCACTTCCTGTTGGGCGTGGCCATGACATTGTAGATACCCTGTCAGAACAGACCCTGTCAGACCCTGTCAGATCCTGTCAGACCCTGTCAGACGCTGTCAGACCCTGTCAGACTCTGTTAGACCCTGTCAGACCCTGTCAGACCCTGTCAGACTCTGTTAGACCCTGTCAGACCCTGTCAGACCCTGTCAGACTCTGTCAGACCCTGTCAGACCCTGCATGTGGTCTACATGCTGAGGCCTACATGAACCTTCGATGCTTGTCCCCACATTGCTGCTTGCAGCTATATCAGATCAAAGGTACAAAGATCAAAGACCTTTGATCAGGGCGTTGCCTAGCAACAAATACCTCCCATTCATAACTCATCACTCCCATTCAATAAATACCTAACTTTATCGATCCGCCGTATCGTCATATTACCGCCTATTTGAAAATCCTTCGCAATTTAACATCTCCAACGTCTTAAGATTATGTTCACCAAAATTTAAGCCTATCTGAGGTACGGTGTAGGAGAAGTGTTTCAAATTCCATACCTAAATTTATCGATCCGCCGTATCGTCATATTACCGCCTATTTGAAAATCCTTCGCAATTTAACATCTCCAACGTCTTAAGATTATGCTTACCAAAATTTATGCCCATCTGAGGTACGGTCTAGGAGACTCCCCACTGGGGGTCCCCCAGTGGGGGGTCTCCCAGGGACCCCCAGGTCCCCCAGGGACGAGACTTTGTGTGGTCGTACTGGCAGCACTTTGTGATGCCCGTGCAAAGTTTAGTTTGTTTTGAAGCATGGGAACATGCTCAAAATTGCCCCAGCGTGTATGAACAAGAATAATAATAATAATAATAATAATAATACGGAAACAAAGCAACAACAATAGGGACCTTCGTCCCCCTTCGGGCTCGGTCCCTAATTAAAGCCGCAAGCGGCGTTGGTCGGGACCTCGCACCTGCGTTTGTTCGTCTTACTGAGACGCACAGCCATACCAAATTTCGTGTGCCTGGCACAATTATCTCACTTCCTGTTGGGCGTGGCCATGACATTGTAGATACCCTGTCAGAACAGACCCTGTCAGACCCTGTCAGACCCTGTCAGACCCTGTCAGACTCTGTTAGACCCTGTCAGACTCTGCATGTGGCCTCCATGCTGAGGCCTACATGAACCTTCGATGCTTGTCCCCACATTGCTGCTTGCAGCTATATCAGATCAAAGGTACAAAGATCAAAGACCTTTGATCAGGGCGTTGCCTAGCAACAAATACCTCCCATTCATAACTCATCACTCCCATTCAATAAATACCTAATTTTATCGATCCGCCGTATCGTCATATTACTGCCTATTTGAAAATCCTTCGCAATTTTACATCTCCAACGTCTTAAGATTATGTTCACCAAAATTTAAGCCTATCTGAGGTACGGTGTAGGAGAAGTGTTTCAAATTCCATACCTAACTTTATCGATCCGCCGTATCGTCATATTACCGCCTATTTGAAAATCCTTCGCAATTTAACATCTCCAACGTCTTAAGATTATGTTCACCAAAATTTAAGCCCATCTGAGGTACGGTGTAGGAGAAGTGTTTCAAATTCCATTCTATGTCCAATACCACAAATCACACAAAAGGCCAATTATCTCACTTCCTGTTGGGCGTGGCCATGACATTGCAGTGAGGCGTTTGTTTGTCTTATTGAGATACACGTCCCTACCGAATTTCGTGCGCCTATCTTAAACGGTATGCCAGCCCCGAAAGACAACGCGCTAGGGGGCGCTATCGAGCTCCTGGGGGTCACTGGGGGACGGGACTTTGTGTGGTCGTACTGGCAGCACTTTGTGATGCCCGTGCAAAGTTTCGTTCGTTTTGAAGCATGGGAACATGCTCAAAATTGCCCCAGCGAGTGTGAACAAGAACAAGAATAATAATAATTAAAGCCGCAAGCGGCGTTGGTCGGGACCTCGCACCTGCGTTTGTTCGTCTTACTGAGACGCACAGCCATACCAAATTTCGTGTGCCTGGCACAATTATCTCACTTCCTGTTGGGCGTGGCCATGACATTGTAGATACCCTGTCAGAACAGACCCTGTCAGACCCTGTCAGACTCTGTTAGACCCTGTCAGACCCTGTCAGACCCTGTCAGACCCTGTCAGACTCTGTTAGACCCTGTCAGACCCTGCATGTGGCCTCCATGCTGAGGCCTACATGAACCTTCGATGCTTGTCCCCACATTGCTGCTTGCAGCTATATCAGATCAAAGGTACAAAGATCAAAGACCTTTGATCAGGGCGTTGCCTAGCAACAAATACCTCCCATTCATAACTCATCACTCCCATTCAATAAATACCTAACTTTATCGATCCGCCGTGTCGTCATATTACCGCCTATTTGAAAATCCTTCGCAATTTAACATCTACAACGTCTTAAGATTATGTTCACCAAAATTTAAGCCTATCTGAGGTACGGTGTAGGAGAAGTGTTTCAAATTCCATACCTAACTTTATCGATCCGCCGTATCGTCATATTACCGCCTATTTGAAAATCCTTCGCAATTTAACATCTCCAACGTCTTAAGATTATGCTTACCAAAATTTATGCCCATCTGAGGTACGGTCTAGGAGACCCCCCACTGGGGGTCCCCCAGTGGGGGGTCTCCCAGGGACCCCCAGGTCCCCCAGGGACGAGACTTTGTGTGGTCGTACTGGCAGCACTTTGTGATGCCCGTGCAAAGTTTCGTTCGTTTTGAAGCATGGGAACATGCTCAAAATTGCCCCAGCGTGTATGAACAAGAATAATAATAATAATACGGAAACAAAGCAACAACAATAGGGACCTTCGTCCCCCTTCGGGCTCGGTCCCTAATTAAAGCCGCAAGCGGCGTTGGTCGGGACCTCGCACCTGCGTTGGTTCGTCTTACTGAGACGCACAGCCATACGAAATTTCGTGTGCCTGGCACAATTATCTCACTTCCTGTTGGGCGTGGCCATGACATTGTAGATACCCTGTCAGAACAGACCCTGTCAGACCCTGTCAGACCCTGTCAGACTCTGTTAGACCCTGTCAGACTCTGTCAGACCCTGTCAGACCCTGCATGTGGCCTACATGCTGAGGCCTACATGAACCTTCGACGCTTGTCCCCACATTGCTGCTTGCAGCTATATCAGATCAAAGGTACAAAGATCCAAGACCTTTGATCAGGGCGTTGCCTAGCAACAAATACCTCCCATTCATAACTCATCACTCCCATTCAATAAATACCTAATTTTATCGATCCGCCGTATCGTCATATTACCGCCTATTTGAAAATCCTTCGCAATTTAACATCTCCAACGTCTTAAGATTATGTTCACCAAAATTTAAGCCCATCTGAGGTACGGTGTAGGAGAAGTGTTTCAAATTCCATTCTATGTCCAATACCCAAAAATCACACAAAAGCCCAATTATCTCACTTCCTGTTGGGCGTGGCCATGACATTGCAGTGAGGCGTTTGTTCGTCTTATTGAGATACACGTCCCTACCGAATTTCGTGCGCCTATCTTAAACGGTATGCCAGCCCCGAAAGACAACGCGCTAGGGGGCGCTATCGAGCTCCTGGGGGTCACTGGGGGACGGGACTTTGTGTGGTCGTACTGGCAGCAATTTGTGATGCCCGTGCAAAGTTTCGTTCGTTTTGAAGCATGGGAACATGCTCAAAATTGCCCCAGCGAGTGTGAACAAGAACAAGAATAATAATAATAATAATTAAAGCCGCAAGCGGCGTTGGTCGGGACCTCGCACCTGCGTTTGTTCGTCTTACTGAGACGCACAGCCATACGAAATTTCGTGTGCCTGGCAAAATTATCTCACTTCCTGTTGGGCGTGGCCATGACATTGTAGATACCCTGTCAGAACAGACCCTGTCAGACCCTGTCAGACCCTGTCAGACTCTGTTAGACCCTGTCAGACTCTGTCAGACCCTGTCAGACCCTGCATGTGGCCTACATGCTGAGGCCTACATGAACCTTCGATGCTTGTCCCCACATTGCTGCTTGCAGCTATATCAGATCAAAGGTACAAAGATCAAAGACCTTTGATCAGGGCGTTGCCTAGCAACAAATACCTCCCATTCATAACTCATCACTCCCATTCAATAAATACCTTATTTTATCGATCCGCCGTATCGTCATATTACCGCCTATTTGAAAATCCTTCGCAATTTAACATCTCCAACGTCTTAAGATTATGTTCACCAAAATTTAAGCCTATCTGAGGTACGGTGTAGGAGAAGTGTTTCAAATTCCATACCTAACTTTATCGATCCGCCGTATCGTCATATTACCGCCTATTTGAAAATCCTTCGCAAGTTAACATCTCCAACGTCTTAAGATTATGTTCACCAAAATTTAAGCCTATCTGAGGTACGGTGTAGGAGAAGTGTTTCAAATTCCATTCTATGTCCAATACCCAAAAATCACACAAAAGCCCAATTATCTCACTTCCTGTTGGGCGTGGCCATGACATTGCAGTGAGGCATTTGTTCGTCTTATTGAGATACACGTCCCTACCGAATTTCGTGCGCCTATCTTAAACGGTATGCCAGCCCTGAAAGACAACGCGCTAGGGGGCGCTATCGAGCTCCTGGGGGTCACTGGGGGACGGGACTTTGTGTGGTCGTACTGGCAGCACTTTGTGATGCCCGTGCAAAGTTTCGTTCGTTTTGAAGCATGGGAACATGCTCAAAATTGCCCCAGCGTGTATGAACAAGAATAATAATAATAATACGGAAACGAAGCAACAACAATAGGGACCTCGTCCCCCTTCGGGCTCGGTCCCTAATAATAATAATAGGGAAACAAAGCAACAACAATAGGGACCTTCGTCCCCCTTCGGGGCTCGGTCCCTAATTAAAGCCGCAAGCGGCGTTGGTCGGGACCTCGCACCTGCGTTTGTTCGTCTTACTGAGACGCACAGCCATACGAAATTCCGTGTGCCTGGCACAATTATCTCACTTCCTGTTGGGCGTGGCCATGACATTGTAGATACCCTGTCAGAACAGACCCTGTCAGACCCTGTCAGACCCTGTCAGACCCTGTCAGACTCTTTTAGACCCTGTCAGACTCTGTCAGACCCTGTCAGACCCTGCATGTGGCCTACATGCTGAGGCCTACATGAACCTTCGATGCTTGTCCCCACATTGCTGCTTGCAGCTATATCAGATCAAAGGTACAAAGATCAAAGACCTTTGATCAGGGCGTTGCCTAGCAACAAATACCTCCCATTCATAACTCATCACTCCCATTCAATAAATACCTAATTTTATCGATCCGCCGTATCGTCATATTACCGCCTATTTGAAAATCCTTCGCAATTTAACATCTCCAACGTCTTAAGATTATGTTCACCAAAATTTAAGCCCATCTGAGGTACGGTGTAGGAGAAGTGTTTCAAATTCCATACCTAACTTTATCGATCCGCCGTATCGTCATATTACCGCCTATTTGAAAATCCTTCGCAATTTAACATCTCCAACGTCTTAAGATTATGTTCACCAAAATTTAAGCCCATCTGAGGTACGGTGTAGGAGAAGTGTTTCAAATTCCATTCTATGTCCAATACCCAAAAATCACACAAAAGCCCAATTATCTCACTTCCTGTTGGGCGTGGCCATGACATTGCAGTGAGGCGTTTGTTCGTCTTATTGAGATACACGTCCCTACCGAATTTCGTGCGTCTATCTTAAACGGTATGCCAGCCCCGAAAGACAACGCGCTAGGGGGCGCTATCGAGCTCCTGGGGGTCACTGGGGGACGGGACTTTGTGTGGTCGTACTGGCAGCACTTTGTGATGCCCGTGCAAAGTTTCGTTCGTTTTGAAGCATGGGAACATGCTCAAAATTGCCCCAGCGAGTGTGAACAAGAACAAGAATAATAATAATTAAAGCCGCAAGCGGCGTTGGTCGGGACCTCGCACCTGCGTTTGTTCGTCTTACTGAGACGCACAGCCATACCAAATTTCGTGTGCCTGGGACAATTATCTCACTTCCTGTTGGGCGTGGCCATGACATTGTAGATACCCTGTCAGAACAGACCCTGTCAGACCCTGTCAGACCCTGTCACACCCTGTCAGACTCTGTCAGACCCTGTCAGACTCTGTTAGACCCTGTCAGACCCTGCATGTGGCCTCCATGCTGAGGCCTACATGAACCTTCGATGCTTGTCCCCACATTGCTGCTTGCAGCTATATCAGATCAAAGGTACAAAGATCAAAGACCTTTGATCAGGGCGTTGCCTAGCAACAAATACCTCCCATTCATAACTCATCACTCCCATTCAATAAATACCTAATTTTATCGATCCGCCGTATCGTCATATTACCGCCTATTTGAAAATCCTTCGCAATTTAACATCTCCAACGTCTTAAGATTATGTTCACCAAAATTTAAGCCTATCTGAGGTACGGTGTAGGAGAAGTGTTTCAAATTCCATACCTAACTTTATCGATCCGCCGTATCGTCATATTACCGCCTATTTGAAAATCCTTCGCAATTTAACATCTCCAACGTCTTAAGATTATGTTCACTAAAATTTAAGCCCATCTGAGGTACGGTGTAGGAGAAGTGTTTCAAATTCCATTCTATGTCCAATACCCAAAAATCACACAAAAGCCCAATTATCTCACTTCCTGTTGGGCGTGGCCATGCCATTGCAGTGAGGCGTTTGTTCGTCTTATTGAGATACACATCCCTACCGAATTTCGTGCGCCTATCTTAAACGGTATGCCAGCCCCGAAAGACAACGCGCTAGGGGGTGCTATCGAGCTCCTGGGGGTCACTGGGGGACGGGACTTTGTGTGGTCGTACTGGCAGCACTTTGTGATGCCCGTGCAAAGTTTCGTTCGTTTTGAAGCATGGGAACATGCTCAAAATTGCCCCAGAGAGTGTGAACAAGAACAAGAATAATAATAATAATAATAATAATAATAATAATAATAATAATAATAATAATTAAAGCCGCAAGCGGCGTTGGTCGGGACCTCGCACCTGCGTTTGTTCGTCTTACTGAGACGCACAGCCATACGAAATTTCGTGTGCCTGGCACAATTATCTCACTTCCTGTTGGGCGTGGCCATGACATTGTAGATACCCTGTCAGAACAGACCCTGTCAGACTCTGTTAGACCCTGTCAGACTCTGTCAGACCCTGTCAGACCCTGCATGTGGCCTACATGCTGAGGCCTACATGAACCTTCGATGCTTGTCCCCACATTGCTGCTTGCAGCTATATCAGATCAAAGGTACAAAGATCAAAGACCTTTGATCAGGGCGTTGCCTAGCAACAAATACCTCCCATTCATAACTCATCACTCCCATTCAATAAATACCTAACTTTATCGATCCGCCGTATCGTCATATTACCACCTATTTGAAAATCCTTCGCAATTTAACATCTCCAACGTCTTAAGATTATGTTCACCAAAATTTAAGCCCATCTGAGGTACGGTGTAGGAGAAGTGTTTCAAATTCCATTCTATGTCCAATACCCAAAAATCACACAAAAGCCCAATTATCTCACTTCCTGTTGGGCGTGGCCATGACATTGCAGTGAGGCGTTTGTTCGTCTTATTGAGATACACGTCCCTACCGAATTTCGTGCGCCTATCTTAAACGGTATGCCAGCCCCGAAAGACAACGCGCTAGGGGGCGCTATCGAGCTCCTGGGGGTCACTGGGGGACGGGACTTTGTGTGGTCGTACTGGCAGCACTTTGTGATGCCCGTGCAAAGTTTCGTTCGTTTTGAAGCATGGGAACATGCTCAAAATTGCCCCAGCGAGTGTGAACAAGAACAAGAATAATAATAATAATAATAATAATTAAAGCCGCAAGCGGCGTTGGTCGGGACCTCGCACCTGCGTTTGTTCGTCTTACTGAGACGCACAGCCATACCAAATTTCGTGTGCCTGGCACAATTATCTCACTTCCTGTTGGGCGTGGCCATGACATAGATACCCTGTCAGAACAGACCCTGTCAGACCCTGTCAGACCCTGTCAGACCCTGTCAGACCCTGTCAGACTCTGTTAGACCCTGTCAGACCCTGCATGTGGCCTACATGCTGAGGCCTACATGAACCTTCGATGCTTGTCCCCACATTGCTGCTTGCAGCTATATCAGATCAAAGGTACAAAGATCAAAGACCTTTGATCAGGGCGTTGCCTAGCAACAAATACCTCCCATTCATAACTCATAACTCACATTCAATAAATACCTAACTTTATCGATCTGCCGTATCGTCATATTACCGCCTATTTGAAAATCCTTTGTAATTTAACATCTCCAACGTCTTAAGATTATGTTCACCGAAAATTAAGCCTATCTGAGGTACGGTGTAGGAGAAGTGTTTCAAATTCCATACCTAAATTTATCGATCCGCCGTATCGTCATATTACCGCCTATTTGAAAATCCTTCGCAATTTAACATCTCCAACGTCTTAAGATTATGTTCACCAAAATTTAAGCCCATCTGAGGTACGGTGTAGGAGAAGTGTTTCAAATTCCATTCTATGTCAAATACCCCAAAATCACACAAAAGCCCAATTATCTCACTTCCTGTTGGGCGTGGCCATGACATTGCAGTGAGGCGTTTGTTCGTCTTATTGAGATACACGTCCCTACCGAATTTCGTGCGCCTATCTTAAACGGTATGCCAGCCCCGAAAGACAACGCGCTAGGGGGCGCTATCGAGCTCCTGGGGGTCACTGGGGGACGGGACTTTGTGTGGTCATACTGGCAGCACTTTGTGATGCCCGTGCAAAGTTTCGTTCGTTTTGAAGCATGGGAACATGCTCAAAATTGCCCCAGCGAGTGTGAACAAGAACAAGAATAATAATAATAATAATAATAGGGAAACAAAGCAACAACAATAGGGACCTTCGTCCCCCTTCGGGGCTCGGTCCCTAATAATAGGGAAACAAAGCAACAACAATAGGGACCTTCGTCCCCCTTCGGGGCTCGGTCCCTAATAATAATAATAATAATAATAGGGAAACAAAGCAACAACAATAGGGACCTTCGTCCCCCTTCGGGGCTCGGTCCCTAATTAAAGCCGCAAGCGGCGTTGGTCGGGACCTCGCACCTGCATTTGTTCGTCTTACTGAGACGCACAGCCATACCAAATTTCGTGTGCCTGGCACAATTATCTCACTTCCTGTTGGGCGTGGCCATGACATTGTAGATACCCTGTCAGAACAGACCCTGTCAGACCCTGTCAGACCCTGTCAGACCCTGTCAGACTCTGTTAGACCCTGTCAGACTCTGTCAGACCCTGTCAGACCCTGCATGTGGCCTACATGCTGAGGCCTACATGAACCTTCGATGCTTGTCCCCACATTGCTGCTTGCAGCTATATCAGATCAAAGGTACAAAGATCAAAGACCTTTGATCAGGGCGTTGCCTAGCAACAAATACCTCCCATTCATAACTCATCACTCCCATTCAATAAATACCTAAATTTATCGATCCGCCGTATCGTCATATTACCGCCTATTTGAAAATCCTTCGCAATTTAACATCTCCAACGTCTTAAGATTATGTTCACCAAAATTTAAGCCTATCTGAGGTACGGTGTAGGAGAAGTGTTTCAAATTCCATACCTAACTTTATCGATCCGCCGTATCGTCATATTACCGCCTATTTGAAAATCCTTCGCAATTTAACATCTCCAACGTCTTAAGATTATGCTTACCAAAATTTATGCCCATCTGAGGTACGGTCTAGGAGACCCCCCACTGGGGGTCCCCCAGTGGGGGGTCTCCCAGGGACCCCCAGGTCCCCCAGGGACGAGACTTTGTGTGGTCGTACTGGCAGCACTTTGTGATGCCCGTGCAAAGTTTCGTTTGTTTTGAAGCATGGGAACATGCTCAAAATTGCCCCAGCGTGTATGAACAAGAATAATAATAATAATAATTAAAGCCGCAAGCGGCGTTGGTCGGGACCTCGCACCTGCGTTTGTTCGTCTTACTGAGACGCACAGCCATACGAAATTTCGTGTGCCTGGCACAATTATCTCACTTCCTGTTGGGCGTGGCCATGACATTGTAGATACCCTGTCAGAACAGACCCTGTCAGACCCTGTCAGACCCTGTCAGACCCTGTCAGACTCTGTCAGACCCTGTCAGACCCTGCATGTGGCCTCCATGCTGAGGCCTACATGAACCTTCGATGCTTGTCCCCACATTGCTGCTTGCAGCTATATCAGATCAAAGGTACAAAGATCAAAGACCTTTGATCAGGGCGTTGCCTAGCAACAAATACCTCCCATTCATAACTCATCACTCCCATTCAATAAATACCTAACTTTATCGATCCGCCGTGTCGTCATATTACCGCCTATTTGAAAATCCTTCGCAATTTAACATCTCCAACGTCTTAAGATTATGTTCACCAAAATTTAAGCCTATCTGAGGTACGGTGTAGGAGAAGTGTTTCAAATTCCATACCTAAGTTTATCGATCCGCCGTATCGTCATATTACCGCCTATTTGAAAATCCTTCGCAATTTAACATCTCCAACGTCTTAAGATTATGCTTACCAAAATTTATGCCCATCTGAGGTACGGTCTAGGAGACCCCCCACTGGGGGTCCCCCAGTGGGGGGTCTCCCAGGGACCCCCAGGTCCCCCAGGGACGAGACTTTGTGTGGTCGTACTGGCAGCACTTTGTGATGCCCGTGCAAAGTTTCGTTTGTTTTGAAGCATGGGAACATGCTCAAAATTGCCCCAGCGTGTATGAACAAGAATAATAATAATAATACGGAAACAAAGCAACAACAATAGGGACCTTCGTCCCCCTTCGGGGCTCGGTCCCTAATTAAAGCCGCAAGCGGCGTTGGTCGGGACCTCGCACCTGCGTTTGTTCGTCTTACTGAGACGCACAGCCATACGAAATTTCGTGTGCCTGGCACAATTATCTCACTTCCTGTTGGGCGTGGCCATGACATTGTAGATACCCTGTCAGAACAGACCCTGTCAGACCCTGTCAGACCCTGTCAGACTCTGTTAGACCCTGTCAGACTCTGTCAGACCCTGTCAGACCCTGCATGTGGCCTACATGCTGAGGCCTACATGAACCTTCGATGCTTGTCCCCACATTGCTGCTTGCAGCTATATCAGATCAAAGGTACAAAGATCAAAGACCTTTGATCAGGGCGTTGCCTAGCAACAAATACCTCCCATTCATAACTCATCACTCCCATTCAATAAATACCTAATTTTATCGATCCGCCGTATCGTCATATTACCGCCTATTTGAAAATCCTTCGCAATTTAACATCTCCAACGTCTTAAGATTATGTTCACCAAAATTTAAGCCTATCTGAGGTACGGTGTAGGAGAAGTGTTTCAAATTCCATACCTAACTTTATCGATCCGCCGTATCGTCATATTACCGCCTATTTGAAAATCCTTCGCAATTTAACATCTCCAACGTCTTAAGATTATGTTCACCAAAATTTAAGCCCATCTGAGGTACGGTGTAGGAGAAGTGTTTCAAATTCCATTCTATGTCCAATACCCAAAAATCACACAAAAGCCCAATTATCTCACTTCCTGTTGGGCGTGGCCATGACATTGCAGTGAGGCGTTTGTTCGTCTTATTGAGATACACGTCCCTACCGAATTTCGTGCGCCTATCTTAAACGGTATGCCAGCCCCGAAAGACAACGCGCTAGGGGGCGCTATCGAGCTCCTGGGGGTCACTGGGGGACGGGACTTTGTGTGGTCGTACTGGCAGCACTTTGTGATGCCCGTGCAAAGTTTCGTTCGTTTTTGAAGCATGGGAACATGCTCAAAATTGCCCCAGCGAGTGTGAACAAGAACAAGAATAATAATAATAGGGAAACAAAGCAACAACAATAGGGACCTTCGTCCCCCTTCGGGCTCGGTCCCTAATTAAAGCCGCAAGCGGCGTTGGTCGGGACCTCGCACCTGCGTTTGTTCGTCTTACTGAGACGCACAGCCATACGAAATTTCGTGTGCCTGGCACAATTATCTCACTTCCTGTTGGGCGTGGCCATGACATTGTAGATACCCTGTCAGAACAGACCCTGTCAGACCCTGTCAGACCCTGTCAGACCCTGTCAGACTCTGTTAGACCCTGTCAGACTCTGTCAGACCCTGTCAGACCCTGCATGTGGCCTACATGCTGAGGCCTACATGAACCTTCGATGCTTGTCCCCACATTGCTGCTTGCAGCTATATCAGATCAAAGGTACAAAGATCAAAGACCTTTGATCAG
This sequence comes from Paratrypauchen microcephalus, assembly GCA_036785185.1. NCBI lineage: Eukaryota > Metazoa > Chordata > Actinopteri > Gobiiformes > Gobiidae > Paratrypauchen > Paratrypauchen microcephalus. The sequence continues at coordinate 415,996 of JAVJIX010000310.1, read as the reverse complement.
GGCGTTGCCTAGCAACAAATACCTCCCATTCATAACTCATCACTCCCATTCAATAAATACCTAATTTTATCGATCCGCCGTATCGTCATATTACCGCCTATTTGAAAATCCTTCGCAATTTAACATCTCCAACGTCTTAAGATTATGTTCACCAAAATTTAAGCCTATCTGAGGTACGGTGTAGGAGAAGTGTTTCAAATTCCATACCTAACTTTATCGATCCGCCGTATCGTCATATTACCGCCTATTTGAAAATCCTTCGCAATTTAACATCTCCAACGTCTTAAGATTATGTTCACTAAAATTTAAGCCCATCTGAGGTACGGTGTAGGAGAAGTGTTTCAAATTCCATTCTATGTCCAATACCCAAAAATCACACAAAAGCCCAATTATCTCACTTCCTGTTGGGCGTGGCCATGACATTGCAGTGAGGTGTTTGTTCGCCTTATTGAGATACACGTCCCTACCGAATTTCGTGCGCCTATCTTAAACGGTATGCCAGCCCCGAAAGACAACGCGCTAGGGGGCGCTATCGAGCTCCTGGGGGTCACTGGGGGACGGGACTTTGTGTGGTCGTACTGGCAGCACTTTGTGATGCCCGTGCAAAGTTTCGTTCGTTTTGAAGCATGGGAACATGCTCAAAATTGCCCCAGCGAGTGTGAACAAGAACAAGAATAATAATAATTAAAGCCGCAAGCGGCGTTGGTCGGGACCTCGCACCTGCGTTTGTTCGTCTTACTGAGACGCACACCCATACCGAATTTCGTGTGCCTGGCAAAAATGGTAAGCCATATCGGACAATTTTTCCTGTTGGGCGTGGCCATGACATTGTAGATACCCTGTCAGAACAGACCCTGTCAGACCCTGTCATATGGGGGCGCTATGTCAGACTGCCAGTTATTTGGCATGAAAATCTGTGGCCTACATGCTGAGGCCTACATCTATGCATTACATTGCTGTGAAGTATATCAGAGTCTGAGGAAAAGAACTCAAAGACCTTTGATCAGGGGCGTTGCCTAGCAACAAAAACCTCCTATTCATAACTCATAACTCCCATTCAATAAATACCTAAGTTTATCGATCCGCCGTATCGTCATATTACCGTCTATTTGAAAATCCTTCGCAATTTAACATCTCCAACGTCTTAAGATTATGTTCACCAAAATTTAAGCCCATCTGAGGTACGGTGTAGGAGAAGTGTCTGCTAAATGAAGTGGTGACACACCTCCTATTGCATTTGGCACTTTCAAATGGTAGCAAAATTCATCAGGCCGCCATTTTGTCATCTTACAAGATATCAAAAATCCCTTCGCAATTTAACATCTCCAATGTCTTGAGCTCATGTACAAAAAATTTTACGCCCATCTGATGTACGGTGTAGGAGGAGTGTTTTAAAATCTATTCTATGTCATATCACAGAAAATCGCAATACAAGTCTTCTTATCTCACTTCCTGTTGGGCGTGGCCATGACATTGTAATTACAATTTTGTTCATCTTAGTGAGATACACACCCATACCAACATTCGTGTGTCTGGCTGAAATCGTATGCCACCCACGATCCTCTTTGTGTTAAAGCGCTCATTTGCTGTACATTTTCTGACAGTTCACTGGCCTGTCATATGGGGGCGCTATGTCAGACTGCCAGTTATTTGGCATGAAAATCTTGGTAGTTCTCATGTACATTACCCTGTGAAGTTTTAGTCTGAGGAAGAACTCCAAATTCAATAAATACCTCCTATTCATAACTCATAACTCTGATTCAATAAATACCTAAATTTATCGGTCCGCCGTATCGTCATATTACCGCCTATTTGAAAATCCTTCGCAATTTAACATCTCCAACGTCTTAAGATTATGTTCACCAAAATTTAAGCCCATCTGAGGTAGGGTGTAGGAAGTGTTTCAAATTCCATTGTATGTCCAATTTAAAAAAAAATCACAAAAAAGGCCGATTATCTCACTTCCTGTTGGGCGTGGCCATAACATTGTAATTACAATTTTGTTCATTTTAGTGAGATACACACCCATACCAACTTTCGTGTGTCTGGCTGAAATCGTATGCCACCCACGATCCTCTTTGTGTTAAAGCGCTCATTTGCTGTACATTTTCTGACAGTTCACTGGCCTGTCATATGGGGGCGCTATGTCAGACTGCCAGTTATTTGGCATGAAAATCTTGGTAGTCCTCATCTACATTACCCTGTGAAGTTTTAGTCTGAGGAAAAACTCCAAATTCAATAAAAACCTCCCATTCATAACTCATAACAATAAATACCTAAGTTTATCGATCCGCCGTATCGTCATATTACCGTCTATTTGAAAATCCTTCGCAATTTAACATCTCCAACGTCTTAAGATTATGTTCACCAAAATTTAAGCCCATCTGAGGTACGTTGTAGGAGAAGTGTCTGCTAAATGAAGTGGTGACACACCTCCTATTGCATTTGGCACTTTCAAATGGTAGCAAAATTCATCAGGCCGCCATTTTGTCATCTTACAAGATATCAAAAATCCCTTTGCAATTTAACATCTCCAATGTCTTGAGCTCATGTACACCAAATTTCACACCCATCTGATGTACGGTGTAGGAGGAGTGTTTTAAAATCTATTCTATGTCATATCACAGAAAATCGCAATACAAGTCTTCTTATCTCACTTCCTGTTGGGCGTGGCCATGACATTGTAATTACAATTTTGTTCATCTTAGTGAGATACACACCCATACCAACTTTCGTGTGTCTGGCTGAAATCGTATGCCACCCACGATCCTCTTTGTGTTAAAGTGCTCATTTGCGGTACATTTTCTGACAGTTCACTGGCCTGTCATATGGGGGCGCTATGTCAGACTGACAGTTATTTGGCATGAAAATCTTGGTAGTCCTCATCTACATTACCCTGTGAAGTTTTAGTCTGAGGAAGAACTCCAAATTCAATAGATGCCTCCTATTCATAACTCATAATTCCCATTCAATAAATACCTAAGTTTATCGATCCGCCGTATTGTCATATTACCGCCTATTTGAAAATCCTTCGCAATTTAACATCTCCAACGTCTTAAGATTATGTTCACCAAAATTTAAGCCCATCTGAGGTACGGTGTAGGAGAAGTGTTTCAAATTCCATTGTATGTCCAATATCCACAAAATCACACAAAAGGCCAATTATCTCACTTCCTGTTGGGCGTGGCCATGACATTGCAGTGAGGTGTTTGTTCGCCTTATTGAGATACACGTCCCTACCAAATTTCGTGCGCCTATCTTAAACGGTATGCCAGCCCCGAAAGACAATGCGCCAGCCCCGAAAAACAACTCGCTAGGGGGCGCTATCAAGCTCCTGGGGGTCACCGGGGAACGGGTCTTTTTGGAGGCGTAGCTGCCGCCCTATGTGATGACCGTGCAAAGTTTCGTTCGTTTTGAAGCATGGGAACATGTTCAAAATTGCCCAAAAGCGTGTTAAAAAAAGTGTCCCAAGAATAATAATAATTAAAGCCGCAAGCGGCGTTGGTCGGGACCTCGCACCTGCGTTTGTTCGTCTTACTGAGACGCACACCCATACCGAATTTCGTGTGCCTGGCAAAAATGGTAAGCCATATCGGACAATTTTTCCTGTTAGGGGCTCAGCTAGCGGTAGATTTCTGACAGTTCACTGGCCTGTCATATGGGGGCGCCATGTCAAACTGCCAGTTATTTGGCATGAAAATCTTGGTAGTCCTCATCTACATTACCCTGTGAAGTTTTAGTCTGAGGAAGAACTCCAAATTCAACAAATACCTCCCATTCATAATTCATAACTCCCATTCAATAAATACCTAAGTTTATCGATCCGCCGTATCGTCATATTACCGTCTATTTGAAAATCCTTCCCAATTTAATATCTCCAACGTCTTAAGATTATGTTCACCAAAATTTAAGCCCATCTGAGGTACGTTGTAGGAGAAGTGTTTCAAAATGAAGTGGTGACACACCTCCTATTGAATTTGGCACTTTCAAATGGTAGCAAAATTCATCAGGCCGCCATTTTGTCATCTTACAAGATATCAAAAATCCCTTCGCAATTTAACATCTCCAATGTCTTGAGCTCATGTACAACAAAATATACACCCATCCGATGTACGGTGTAGGAGGAGTGTTTTAAAATCCATTTTATGTCATATCACACAAAATCGCAATACAAGTCTTCTTATCTCACTTCCTGTTGGGCGTGGCCATGACATTGTAATTACAATTTTGTTCATCTTAGTGAGATACACACCCATACCAACTTTCGTGTGTCTGGCTGAAATCGTATGCCACCCACGATCCTCTTTGTGTTAAAACGCTCATTTGCTGTACATTTTCTGACAGTTCACTGGCCTGTCATATGGGGGCGCTATGTCAGACTGCCAGTTATTTGGCATGAAAATCTTGGTAGTCCTCATCTACATTACCCTGTGAAGTTTTAGTCTGAGGAAGAACTCCAAATTCAATAAAAACCTCCTATTCATAATTCATAACTCCCATTCAATAAATACCTAAGTTTATCGATCCGCCGTATCGTCATATTACCGCCTATTTGAAAATCCTTCGCAATTTATCATCTCCAATGTCTTAAGATTATGTTCACCAAAATTTAAGCCCATCTGAGGTTCGGTGTAGGAGAAGTGTTTCAAATTCCATTGTCTGTCCAATATTACAAAATCACACAAAATGCCAATTATCTCACTTCCTGTTGGGCGTGGCCATGACATTGCAGTGAGGCGTTTGTTCGTCTTATTGAGATACACGTCCCTACCGAATTTCGTGCGCCTATCTTAAACGGAACTCCAAATTCAATAAATAACTCCCATCCATAACTCATAACTCATACCTAAATTTATTGATCCGCTGTATCGTCATATTACCGCCTATTTGAAAATCCTTCGCAATTTAACATCTCCAACATCTTAAGATTATGTTCACCAAAATTTAAGCCCATCTGAGGTACGGTGTAGGAGAAGTGTTTCAAATTCCATTGTATGTCAAATTTCATAAAAGGCCAATTATCTCACTTCCTGTTGGGCGTGGACATGACATTGCAGTGAGGCGTTTGTTTGTCTTATTGAGATACACGTCCCTACCGAATTTCGTGCGCCTATCTTAAACGGTATGCCAGCCCCGAAAGACAACGCGCTAGGGGGCGCTATCGAGCTCCTGGGGGTCACCAGGGGACGGGTCTTTTTGGAGGCGTAGCTGCCGCCCTACGTGATGCCCCTGCAAAGTCACGTTCGTTTTGAAGCATGGGAACATGCTCAAAATTGCCCAAAAGCGCGTGAACAAGAACAAGAATAATTAAAGCCGCAAGCGGCGTTGGTCGGGACCTCGCACCTGCGTTTGTTCGTCTTACTGAGACGCACAGCCATACCGAATTTCGTGTGCCTGGCAAAAATGGTAAGCCATATCGGACAATTTTTCCTGTTAGGGGCTCAGCTAGCGGTAGATTTCTGACAGTTCACTGGCCTGACATATGGGGGCGCTATGTCAGACTGCCAGTTATTTGGCATGAAAATCTTGGTAGTCCTCATCTACATTACCCTGTGAAGTTTTAGTCTGAGGAAAAACTCCAAATTCAATAAAAACCTCCCATTCATAACTCATAACAATAAATACCTAAGTTTATCGATCCGCCGTATCGTCATATTACCGTCTATTTGAAAATCCTTCGCAATTTAACATCTCCACCGTCTTAAGATTATGTTCACCAAAATTTAAGCCCATCTGAGGTACGGTGTAGGAGAAGTGTCTGCTAAATGAAGTGGTGACACACCTCCTATTGCATTTGGCACTTTCAAATGGTAGCAAAATTCATCAGGCCGCCATTTTGTCATCTTACAAGATATCAAAAATCCCTTCGCAATTTAACATCTCCAATGTCTTGAGCTCATGTACACCAAATTTTACACCCATCTGATGTACGGTGTAGGAGGAGTGTTTTAAAATCTATTCTATGTCATATCACAGAAAATCGCAATACAAGTCTTCTTATCTCACTTCCTGTTGGGCGTGGCCATGCCATTGTAATTACAATTTTGTTCATCTTAGTGAGATACACACCCATACCAACTTTCGTGTGTCTGGCTGAAATCGTATGCCACCCACGATCCTCTTTGTGTTAAAGTGCTCATTTGCGGTACATTTTCTGACAGTTCACTGGCCTGTCATATGGGGGCGCTATGTCAGACTGCCAGTTATTTGGCATGAAAATCTTGGTAGTCCTCATCTACATTACCCTGTGAAGTTTTAGTCTGAGGAAGAACTCCAAATTCAATAGATGCCTCCTATTCATAACTCATAATTCCCATTCAATAAATACCTAAGTTTATCGATCCGCCGTATTGTCATATTACCGCCTATTTGAAAATCCTTCGCAATTTAACATCTCCAACGTCTTAAGATTATGTTCACCAAAATTTAAGCCCATCTGAGGTACATTGTAGGAGAAGTGTTTCAAATTCCATTGAATGTCTAATATTACAAAAATCACACAAAAGGCCAATTATCTCACTTCCTGTTGGGCGTGGCCATGACATTGCAGTGAGGTGTTTGTTCGTCTTATTGAGATACACGTCCCTACCAAATTTCGTGCGCCTATCTTAAACGGTATGCCAGCCCCGAAAGACAACGCGCCAGCACCGAAAAACAACGCGCTAGGGGGCGCTATCAAGCTCCTGGGGGTCACCGGGGGACGGGCCTTTTTGGAGGCGTAGCTGCCGCCCTACGTGGTGCCCGTGCAAAGTTTCGTTCGTTTTGAAGCATGGGAACATGTTCAAAATTGCCCAAAAGCGTGTTAAAAAAAGTGTCCCAAGAATAATAATAATAGAGAAACAGAGCGAGAACAATAGGAATATTAAAGCCGCAAGCGGCGTTGGTCGGGACCTCGCACCTGCGTTTGTTCGTCTTACTGAGACGCACACCCATACCGAATTTCGTGTGCCTGGCAAAAATGGTAAGCCATATCGGACAATTTTTCCTGTTAGGGGCTCAGCTAGCGGTAGATTTCTGACAGTTCACTGGCCTGTCATATGGGGGCGCTATGTCAGACTGCCAGTTATTTGGCATGAAAATCTAGTCCTCATCTACATTACCCTGTGAAGTTTTAGTCTGAGGAAGAACTCCAAATTCAATAAATATCTCCCATTCATAACTCCCATTCAATAAATACCTAAGTTTATCGATCCGCCGTATCGTCATATTACCGCCTATTTGAAAATCCTTCGCAATTTAACATCTCCAACGTCTTAAGATTATGTTCACCAAAATTTAAGCCCATCTGAGGTACGGTGTAGGAGAAGTGTCTGCTAAATGAAGTGGTGACACACCTCCTATTGCATTTGGCACTTTCAAATGGTAGCAAAATTCATCAGGCCGCCATTTTGTCATCTTACAAGATATCAAAAATCCCTTTGCAATTTAACATCTCCAATGTCTTGAGCTCATGTAACCCAAATTTTACGCCCATCTGATGTACGGTGTAGGAGGAGTGTTTTAAAATCTATTCTATGTCATATCACAGAAAATCGCAATACAAGTCTTCTTATCTCACTTCCTGTTGGGCGTGGCCATGACATTGTAATTACAATTTTGTTCATCTTAGTGAGATACACACCCATACCAACTTTCGTGTGTCTGGCTGAAATCGTATGCCACCCACGATCCTCTTTGTGTTAAAATGCTCATTTGCTGTACATTTTCTGACAGTTCACTGGCCTGTCATATGGGGGCGCTATGTCAGACTGCCAGTTATTTGGCATGAAAATCTTGGTAGTCCTCATCTACATTACCCTGTGAAGTTTTAGTCTGAGGAAGAACTCCAAATTCAATAAATATCTCCCATTCATAACTCCCATTCAATAAATACCTAAGTTTATCGATCCGCCGTATCGTCATATTACCGTCTATTTGAAAATCCTTCGCAATTTAACATCTCCAACGTCTTAAGATTATGTTCACCAAAATTTAAGCCCATCTGAGGTACGTTGTAGGAGAAGTGTCTGCTAAATGAAGTGGTGACACACCTCCTATTGCATTTGGCACTTTCAAATGGTAGCAAAATTCATCAGGCTGCCATTTTGTCATCTTACAAGATATCAAAAATCCCTTCGCAATTTAACATCTCCAATGTCTTGAGCTCATGTACAAAAAATTTTACGCCCATCTGATGTACGGTGTAGGAGGAGTGTTTTAAAATCTATTCTATGTCATATCACAGAAAATCGCAATACAAGTCTTCTTATCTCACTTCCTGTTGGGCGTGGCCATGACATTGTAATTACAATTTTGTTCATCTTAGTGAGATACACACCCATACCAACTTTCGTGTGTCTGGCTGAAATCGTATGCCACCCACGATCCTTTTTGTGTTAAAATGCTCATTTGCTGTACATTTTCTGACAGTTCACTTGCCTGTCATATGGGGGCGCTATGTCAGACTGCCAGTTATTTGGCATGAAAATCTTGGTAGTCCTCATGTACATTACCCTGTGAAGTTTTAGTCTGAGGAAGAACTCCAAATTTAATAAAAATCTCCCATTCATAACTCATAATTCACATTCAATAAATACCTAAGTTTATCGATCCGCCGTATTGTCATATTAGCGCCTATTTGAAAATCCTTCGCAATTTAACATCTCCAACGTCTTAAGATTATGTTCACCAAAATTTAAGCCCATCTGAGGTACATTGTAGGAGAAGTGTTTCAAATTCCATTGAATGTCAAATATTACAAAAATCACACAAAAGGCCAATTATCTCACTTCCTGTTGGGCGTGGCCATGACATTGCAGTGAGGCGTTTGTCCGTCTTATTGAGATACACGTCCCTACCAAATTTCGTGCGCCTATCTTAAACGATATGCCAGCCCCGAAAGACAACGCGCCAGCCCCGAAAAACAACGCGCTAGGGGGCGCTATCAAGCTCCTGGGGGTCACCGGGGGACGGGTCTTTTTGGAGGAGTAGCTGCCGCCCTATGTGATGCCCGTGCAAAGTTTCGTTCGTTTTGAAGCATGGGAACATGTTCAAAATTGCCCAAAAGCGTGTTAAAAAAAAGTGTCCCAAGAATAATAATAATAATTAAAGCCGCAAGCGGCGTTGGTCGGGACCTCGCACCTGCGTTTGTTCGTCTTACTGAGACGCAGACCCATACCGAATTTCGTGTGCCTGGCAAAAATGGTAAGCCATATCGGACAATTTTTCCTGTTAGGGGCTCAGCTAGCGGTAGATTTCTGACAGTTCACTGGCCTGTCATATGGGGGCGCTATGTCAGACTGCCAGTTATTTGGCATGAAAATCTTGGTAGTCCTCATCTACATTACCCTGTGAAGTTTTAGTCTGAGGAAGAACTCCAAATTCAATAAAAACCTCCCATTCATAACTCATAACAATAAATACCTAAGTTTATCGATCCGCCGTATCGTCATATTACCGTCTATTTGAAAATCCTTCCCAACTTAACATCTCCAACGTCTTAAGATTATGTTCACCAAAATTTAAGCCCATCTGAGGTACGGTGTAGGAGAAGTGTCTGCTAAATGAAGTGGTGACACACCTCCTATTGCATTTGGCACTTTCAAATGGTAGCAAAATTCATCAGGCCGCCATTTTGTCATCTTACAAGATATCAAAAATCCCTTCGCAATTTAACATCTCCAATGTCTTGAGCTCATGTACACCAAATTTTACACCCATCTGATGTACGGTGTAGGAGGAGTGTTTTAAAATCTATTCTATGTCATATCACAGAAAATCGCAATACAAGTCTTCTTATCTCACTTCCTGTTGGGCGTGGCCATGACATTGTAATTACAATTTTGTTCATCTTAGTGAGATACACACCCATACCAACTTTCGTGTGTCTGGCTGAAATCGTATGCCACCCACGATCCTCTTTGTGTTAAAGTGCTCATTTGCGGTACATTTTCTGACAGTTCACTGGCCTGTCATATGGGGGCGCTATGTCAGACTGCCAGTTATTTGGCATGAAAATCTTGCTAGTCCTCATCTACATTACCCTGTGAAGTTTTAGTCTGAGGAAGAACTCCAAATTCAATAGATGCCTCCTATTCATAACTCATAATTCCCATTCAATAAATACCTAACTTTATCGATCCGCCGTATTGTCATATTAGCGCCTATTTGAAAATCCTTCGCAATTTAACATCTCCAACGTCTTAAGATTATGTTCACCAAAATTTAAGCCCATCTGAGGTACGGTGTAGGAGAAGTGTTTCAAATTCCATTGTATGTCCAATATCCACAAAATCACACAAAAGGCCAATTATCTCACTTCCTGTTGGGTGTGGCCATGACATTGCAGTGAGGTGTTTGTTCGCCTTATTGAGATACACGTCCCTACCAAATTTCGTGCGCCTATCTTAAACGGTATGCCAGCCCCGAAAGACAACGCGCCAGCCCCGAAAAACAACGCGCTAGGGGGCGCTATCAAGCTCCTGGGGGTCACCGGGGAACGGGTCTTTTTGGAGGCGTAGCTGCCGCCCTACGTGATGCCCGTGCAAAGTTTCGTTCGTTTTGAAGCATGGGAACATGTTCAAAATTGCCCAAAAGCGTGTTAAAAAAAGTGTCCCAAGAATAATAATAATAATAGAGAAACAGAGCGAGAACAATAGGGACCTCGTGCCCCTTCGGGCTCGGTCCCTAATAATAATAGAGAAACAGAGCGAGAACAATAGGGACCTCGTGCCCCTTCGGGCTCGGTCCCTAATTAAAGCCGCAAGCGGCGTTGGTCGGGACCTCGCACCTGCGTTTGTTCGTCTTACTGAGACGCACACCCATACTGAATTTCGTGTGCCTGGCAAAAATGGTAAGCCATATCGGACAATTTTTCCTGTTAGGGGCTCAGCTAGCGGTAGATTTCTGACAGTTCACTGGCCTGTCATATGGGGGCGCTATGTCAGACTGCCAGTTATTTGGCATGAAAATCTTGGTAGTCCTCATCTACATTACCCTGTGAAGTTTTAGTCTGAGGAAGAAATCCAAATTCAATAAAAACCTCCCATTCATAACTCATAACAATAAATACCTAAGTTTATCGATCCGCCGTATCGTCATATTACCGCCTATTTGAAAATCCTTCGCAATTTAACATCTCCAATGTCTTAAGATTATGTTCACCAAAATTTAAGCCCATCTGAGGTACGGTGTAGGAGAAGTGTCTGCTAAATGAAGTGGTGACACACCTCCTATTGCATTTGGCACTTTCAAATGGTAGCAAAATTCATCAGGCCGCCATTTTGTCATCTTACAACATATCAAAAATCCCTTCGCAATTTAACATCTCCAATGTCTTGAGCTTATGTACACCAAAATTTACGCCCATCTGATGTACGGTGTAGGAGGAGTGTTTTAAAATCTATTCTATGTCATATCACAGAAAATCGCAATACAAGTCTGCTTATCTCACTTCCTGTTGGGCGTGGCCATGACATTGTAATTACAATTTTGTTCATCTTAGTGAGATACACACCCATACCAACTTTCGTGTGTCTGGCTGAAATCGTATGCCACCCACGATCCTCTTTGTGTTAAAACGCTCATTTGCTGTACATTTTCTGACAGTTCACTGGCCTATCATATGGGGGCGCTATGTCAGACTGCCAGTTATTTGGCATGAAAATCTTGGTAGTCCTCATCTACATTACCCTGTGAAGTTTAAATCTGAGGAAGAACTCCAAATTCAATAAATATCTCCCATTCATAATTCATAACTCGCATTCAATAAATACCTAAGTTTATCGATCCGCCGTATCGTCATATTACCGCCTATTTGAAAATCCTTCGCAATTTAACATCTCCAATGTCTTAAGATTATGTTCACCAAAATTTAAGCCCATCTGAGGTACGGTGTAGGAGAAGTGTTTCAAATTCCATTGTATGTCCAATATCCACAAAATCACACAAAAGGCCAATTATCTCACTTCCTGTTGGGCGTGGCCATGACATTGCAGTGAGGCGTTTGTTCGTCTTATTGAGATATACGTCCCTACCGAATTTCGTGCGCATATCTTAAACGAAACTCCAAATTCAATAAATAACTCCATCCATAACTTATAACTCCCATTCAATAAATACCTAACTTTATCGATCCGCCGTATCGTCATATTACCGCCTATTTGAAAATCCTTCGCAATTTAACATCTACCACATCTTAAGATTATGTTCACCAAAATTTAAGCCCATCTGAGGTACGGTGTAGGAGAAGTGTTTCAAATTCCATTCTATGTCAAATTTCACAAAAGGCCAATTATCTCACTTCCTGTTGGGCGTGGACATGACATTGCAGTGAGGCGTTTGTTCGTCTTATTAAGATACACGTCCCTACCGAATTTCGTGCGCCTATCTTAAACGGTATGCCAGCCCCGAAAGACAACGCACTAGGGGGCGCTATCGAGCTCCTGGGGGTCACCAGGGGACGGGACTTTTTGGAGGCGTAGCTGCCGCCCTACGTGATGCCCCTGCAAAGTCACGTTCGTTTTGAAGCATGGGAACATGCTCCAAATTGCCCAAAAGCGTGTGAACAAGAACAAGAATAATAATAATAATAGAGAAACAGAGCAACTTCAATAGGGACCTTCGTCCCCCTTCGGGCTCGGTCCCTAATAATAATAGAGAAACAGAGCGAGAACAATAGGGACCTTCGTCCCCCTTCGGGGCTCGGTCCCTAATTAAAGCCGCAAGCGGCGTTGGTCGGGACCTCGCACCTGCGTTTGTTCGTCTTACTGAGACGCACACCCATACCGAATTTCGTGTGCCTGGCAAAAATGGTAAGCCATATCGGATAATTTTTCCTGTTAGGGGCTCAGCTAGCGGTAGATTTGACAGTTCACTGACCTGTCATATGGGGGCGCTATGTCAGACTGCCAGTTATTTGGCATGAAAATCTTGGTAGTCCTCATCTACATTACCCTGTGAAGTTTTAGTCTGAGGAAGAACTCCAAATTCAATAAAAACCTCCCATTCATAACTCATATCTCCCATTCAATAAATACCTAAGTTTATCGATCTGCCGTATCGTCATATTACCGCCTATTTGAAAATCCTTCGCAATTTAACATCTCCAACGTCTTAAGATTATGTTCACCAAAATTTAAGCCCATCTGAGATACGGTGTAGGAGAAGTGTCTGCTAAATGAAGTGGTGACACACCTCCTATTGCATTTGGCACTTTCAAATGGTAGCAAAATTCATCAGGCCGCCATTTTGTCATCTTACAAGATATCAAAAATCCCTTTGCAATTTAACATCTCCAATGTCTTGAGCTCATGTACACCAAAATTTACGCCCATCTGATGTACCTTGTAGGAGAAGTGTTTCAAAATGAAGTGGTGACACACCTCCTATTGAATTTGGCACTTTCAAATGGTAGCAAAATTCATCAGGCCGCCATTTTGTCATCTTACAAGATATCAAAAATCCCTTTGCAATTTAACATCTCCAATGTCTTGAGCTCATGTACACCAAAATTTACGCCCATCTGATGTACCTTGTAGGAGAAGTGTTTCAAAATGAAGTGGTGACACACCTCCTATTGAATTTGGCACTTTCAAATGGTAGCAAAATTCATCAGGCCGCCATTTTGTCATCTTACAAGATATCAAAAATCTCTTCGCAATTTAACATCTCCAATGTCTTGAGCTCACGTACACCAAAATTTACGCCCATCTGATGTACGGTGTAGGAGGAGTGTTTTAAAATCCATTTTATGTCATATCACACAAAATCTCAATACAAGTCTTCTTATCTCACTTCCTGTTGGGCGTGGCCATGACATTGTAATTACAATTTTGTTCATCTTAGTGAGATACACCTCCATACCAACTTTCGTGTGTCTGGCTGAAATCGTATGCCACCCACGATCGTCTTTGTGTTAAAGTGCTCATTTGCTGTACATTTTCTGACAGTTCACTGGCCTGTCATATGGGGGCGCTATGTCAGACTGCCAGTTATTTGGCATGAAAATCTTGGTAGTCCTCATCTACATTACCCTGTGAAGTTTTAGTCTGAGGAAGAAGTCCAAATTCAATAAATATCTCCCATTCATAACTCCCATTCAATAAATACCTAAGTTTATCGATCCGCCGTATCGTCATATTACCGCCTATTTGAAAATCCTTCGCAATTTAACATCTCCATCGTCTTAAGATTATGTTCACCAAAATTTAAGCCCATCTGAGGTACGGTGTAGGAGAAGTGTCTGCTAAATGAAGTGGTGACACACCTCCTATTGCATTTGGCACTTTCAAATGGTAGCAAAATTAATCAGGCTGCCATTTTGTCATCTTACAAGATATCAAAAATCCCTTCGCAATTTAACATCTCCAATGTCTTGAGCTCATGTACTCCAAATTTAACGCCCATCTGATGTACGGTGTAGGAGGAGTGTTTTAAAATCTATTCTATGTCATATCACAGAAAATCGCAATACAAGTCTTCTTATCTCACTTCCTGTTGGGCGTGGCCATGACATTGTAATTACAATTTTGTTCATCTTAGTGAGATACACACCCATACCAACTTTCGTGTGTCTGGCTGAAATCGTATGCCACCCACGATCCTTTTTGTGTTAAAATGCTCATTTGCTGTACATTTTCTGACAGTTCATTGGCCTGTCATATGGGGGCGCTATGTCAGACTGCCAGTTATTTGGCATGAAAATCTTGGTAGTCCTCATGTACATTACCCTGTGAAGTTTTAGTCTGAGGAAGAACTCCAAATTTAATAAAAATCTCCCATTCATAACTCATAATTCACATTCAATAAATACCTAAGTTTATCGATCCGCCGTATTGTCATATTAGCGCCTATTTGAAAATCCTTCGCAATTTAACATCTCCAACGTCTTAAGATTATGTTCACCAAAATTTAAGCCCATCTGAGGTACGGTGTAGGAGAAGTGTTTCAAATTCCATTGTATGTCCAATATCCACAAAATCACACAAAAGGCCAATTATCTCACTTCCTGTTGGGCGTGGACATGACATTGCAGTGAGGCGTTTGTTCGTCTTATTGAGATATACGTCCCTACCAAATTTCGTGCGCCTATCTTAAACGGTATGCCAGCCCCGAAAGACAACGCGCCAGCCCCAAAAAACAACGCACTAGGGGGCGCTATCAAGCTCCTGGGGGTCACCGGGGGACGGGTCTTTTTGGAGGCGTAGCTGCCGCCCTACGTGATGCCCGTGCAAAATTTCGTTCGTTTTGAAGCATGGGAACATGCTCAAAATTGCCCAAAAGCGTGTTAAAAAATGTGTCCCAAGAATAATAATAATAATAATAGAGAAACAGAGCGAGAACAATAGGGACCTTCGTCCCCCTTCGGGCTCGGTCCCTAATTAAAGCCGCAAGCGGCGTTGGTCGGGACCTCGCACCTGCGTTTGTTCGTCTTACTGAGACGCAAACCCTTACCGAATTTCGTGTGCCTGGCAAAAATGGTAAGCCATATCGGACAATTTTTCCTGTTAGGGGCTCAGCTAGCGGTAGATTTCTGACAGTTCACTGGCCTGTCATATGGGGGCGCTATGTCAGACTGCCAGTTATTTGGCATGAAAATCTTGATAGTCCTCATCTACATTATCCTGTGAAGTTTTAGTCTGAGGAAGAACTCCAAATTCAATAAAAACCTCCCATTCATAACTCCCATTCAATAAATACCTAAGTTTATCGATCCGCCGTATCGTCATATTACCGCCTATTTGAAAATCCTTCGCAATTTAACATCTCCAACGTCTTAAGATTATGTTCACCAAAATTTAAGCCCATCTGAGGTACATTGTAGGAGAAATGTTTCAAAATGAAGTGGTGACACACTTCCTCTTGAATTTGGCACTTTCAAATGGTAGCAAAATTCATCAGGCCGCCATTTTGTCATCTTACAAGATATCAAAAATCCCTTCGCAATTTAACATCTCCATTGTCTTGAGCTCATCTACACCAAAATTTACGCCCATCTGATGTACGGTGTAGGAGGAGTGTTTTAAAATCCATTGTATGTCTTATCACACAAAATCGCAATACAAGTCTTTTTATCTCACTTCCTGTTGGGCGTGGCCATGACATTGTAATTACAATTTTGTTCATCTTAGTGAGATACACACCCATACCAACTTTCGTGTGTCTGGCTGAAATTGTATGCCACCCACGATCCTCTTTGTGTTAAAACGCTCATTTGCTGTACATTTTCTGACAGTTCACTGGCCTGTCATATGGGGGCGCTATGTCAGACTGCCAGTTATTTGGCATGAAAATCTTGGTAGTCCTCATCTACATTACCCTGTGAAGTTTTAGTCTGAGGAAGAACTCCAAATTCAATAAAAACCTCCTATTCATAATTCATAACTCCCATTCAATAAATACCTAAGTTTATCGATCCGCCGTATCGTCATATTAGCGCCTATTTGAAAATCCTTCGCAATTTATCATTTCCAATGTCTTAAGATTATGTTCACCAAAATTTAAGCCCATCTGAGGTTCGGTGTAGGAGAAGTGTTTCAAATTCCATTGTCTGTCCAATATTACAAAATCACACAAAATGCCAATTATCTCACTTCCTGTTGGGCGTGGCCATGACATTGCAGCGAGGCGTTTGTTCGTCTTATTGAGATACACGTCCCTACCGAATTTCGTGCGCCTATCTTAAACGGAACTCCAAATTCAATAAATAACTCCCATCCATAACTCATAACTCATACCTAACTTTATCGATCCGCTGTATCGTCATATTACCGCCTATTTGAAAATCCTTCGCAATTTAACATCTCCAACATCTTAAGATTATGTTCACCAAAATTTAAGCCCATCTGAGGTACGGTGTAGGAGAAGTGTTTCAAATTCCATTGTATGTCAAATTTCACAAAAAGCCAATTATCTCACTTCCTGTTGGGGGTGGACATGACATTGCAGTGAGGCGTTTGTTCGTCTTATTGAGATACACGTCCCTACCGAATTTCGTGCGCCTATCTTAAACGGTATGCCAGCCCCGAAAGACAACGCGCTAGGGGGCGCTATCGAGCTCCTGGGGGTCACCGGGGGACGGGACTTTTTGGAGGCGTAGCTGCCGCCCTACGTGATGCCCGTGCAAAGTTTTGTTCGTTTTGAAGCATGGGAACATGCTCCAAATTGCCCAAAAGCGTGTGAACAAGAACAAAAAAAATAATAATAATAGAGAAACAGAGCGAGAACAATAGGGACCTTCGTGCCCCTTCGGGCTCGGTCCCTAATTAAAGCCGCAAGCGGCGTTGGTCGGGACCTCGCACCTGCGTTTGTTCGTCTTACTGAGACGCACACCCATACCGAATTTCGTGTGCCTGGCAAAAATGGTAAGCCATATCGGACAATTTTTCCTGTTAGGGGCTCAGCTAGCGGTAGATTTCTGACAGTTCCCTGGCCTGTCATATGGGGGCGCTATGTCAGACTGCCAGTTATTTGGCATGAAAATCTTGGTAGTCCTCATCTACATTACCCTGTGAAGTTTTAGTCTGAGGAAGAACTCCAAATTCAATAAAAACCTCCTATTCATAACTCATCACTCCCATTCAATAAATACCTAAGTTTATCGATCCGCCGTATCATCATATTACCGCCTATTTGAAAATCCTTCGCAATTTAACATCTCCAACGTCTTAAGATTATGTTCACCAAAATTTAAGCCCATCTGAGGTACGTTGTAGGAGAAGTGTTTCAAAATGAAGTGGTGACACACCTCCTATTGCATTTGGCACTTTCAAATGGTAGCAAAATTCATCAGACCGCCATTTTGTCATCTTACAAGATATCAAAAATCCCTTCGCAATTTAACATCTCCAATGTCTTGAGCTCATGTACACCAAAATATACACCCATCCGATGTACGGTGTAGGAGGAGTGTTTTAAAATCCATTTTATGTCATATCACACAAAATCGCAATACAAGTCTTCTTATCTCACTTCCTGTTGGGCGTGGCCATGACATTGTAATTACAATTTTGTTCATCTTAGTGAGATACACACCCATACCAACTTTCGTGTGTCTGGCTGAAATCGTATGCCACCCACGATCCTCTTTGTGTTAAAACGCTCATTTGCTGTACATTTTCTGACAGTTCACTGGCCTGTCATATGGGGGCGCTATGTCAGACTGCCAGTTATTTGGCATGAAAATCTTGGTAGTCCTCATCTACATTACCCTGTGAAGTTTTAGTCTGAGGAAGAACTCCAAATTCAATAAAAACCTCCTATTCATAATTCATAACTCCCATTCAATAAATACCTAAGTTTATCGATCCGCCGTATCGTCATATTACCGCCTATTTGAAAATCCTTCGCAATTTATCATCTCCAATGTCTTAAGATTATGTTCACCAAAATTTAAGCCCATCTGAGGTTCGGTGTAGGAGAAGTGTTTCAAATTCCATTGTCTGTCCAATATTACAAAATCACACAAAATGCCAATTATCTCACTTCCTGTTGGGCGTGGCCATGACATTGCAGTGAGGCGTTTGTTCGTCTTATTGAGATACACGTCCCTACCGAATTTCGTGCGCCTATCTTAAACGAAACTCCAAATTCAATAAATAACTCCCATCCATAACTCATAACTCATACCTAAATTTATTGATCCGCTGTATCGTCATATTACCGCCTATTTGAAAATCCTTCGCAATTTAACATCTCCAACATCTTAAGATTATGTTAACCAAAATTTAAGCCCATCTGAGGTACGGTGTAGGAGAAGTGTTTCAAATTCCATTGTATGTCAAATTTCATAAAAGGCCAATTATCTCACTTCCTGTTGGGCGTGGACATGACATTGCAGTGAGGCGTTTGTTTGTCTTATTGAGATACACGTCCCTACCGAATTTCGTGCGCCTATCTTAAACGGTATGCCAGCCCCGAAAGACAACGCGCTAGGGGGCGCTATCGAGCTCCTGGGGGTCACCAGGGGACGGGTCTTTTTGGAGGCGTAGCTGCCGCCCTACGTGATGCCCCTGCAAAGTCACGTTCGTTTTGAAGCATGGGAACATGCTCAAAATTGCCCAAAAGCGCGTGAACAAGAACAAGAATAATTAAAGCCGCAAGCGGCGTTGGTCGGGACCTCGCACCTGCGTTTGTTCGTCTTACTGAGACGCACACCCATACCGAATTTCGTGTGCCTGGCAAAAATGGTAAGCCATATCGGACAATTTTTCCTGTTAGGGGCTCAGCTAGCTGTAGATTTCTGACAGTTCACTGGCCTGTCATATGGGGGCGCTATGTCGAACTGCCAGTTATTTGGCATGAAAATCTTGGTAGTTCTCATCTACATTACCCTGTGAAGTTTTAGTCTGAGGAAGAACTCCAAATTCAATAAAAACCTCCTATTCATAACTCATAACTCCCATTCAATAAATACCTAAGTTTATCGATCCGCCGTATCGTCATATTACCGCCTATTTGAAAATCTTTCGCAATTTAACATCTCCAACGTCTTAAGATTATGTTCACCAAAATTTAAGCCCATCTGAGGTACGGTGTAGGAGAAGTGTCTGCTAAATGAAGTGGTGACACACCTCCTATTGAATTTGGCACTTTCAAAAGGTAGCAAAATTCATCAGGCCGCCATTTTGTCATCTTACAAGATATCAAAAATCCCTTTGCAATTTAACATCTCCAATGTCTTGAGCTCATGTACACCAAAATTTACGCCCATCTGATGTACGCTGTAGGAGAAGTGTTTCAAAATAAAGTGGTGACACACCTCCTATTGAATTTGGCACTTTCAAATGGTAGCAAAATTCATCAGGCCGCCATTTTGTCATCTTACAAGATATCAAAAATCCCTTCGCAATTTAACATCTCCATTGTCTTGAGCTCATGTACACCAAAATTTACGCCCATTTGATGTACGGTGTAGGAGGAGTGTTTTAAAATCCATTGTATGTCTTATCACACAAAATCGCAATACAAGTCTTTTTATCTCACTTCCTGTTGGGCGTGGCCATGACATTGTAATTACAATTTTGTTCATCTTAGTGAGATACACACCCATACCAACTTTCGTGTGTCTGGCTGAAATCGTATGCCACCCACGATCCTCTTTGTGTTAAAACGCTCATTTGCTGTACATTTTCTGACAGTTCACTGGCCTGTCATATGGGGGCGCTATGTCAGACTGCCAGTTATTTGGCATGAAAATCTTGGTAGTCCTCATCTACATTACCCTGTGAAGTTTTAGTCTGAGAAAGAACTCCAAATTCAATAAAAACCTCCTATTCATAATTCATAACTCCCATTCAATAAATACCTAACTTTATCGATCCGCCGTATCGTCATATTAGCGCCTATTTGAAAATCCTTCGCAATTTAACATCTCCAATGTCTTAAGATTATGTTCACCAAAATTTAAGCCCATCTGAGGTTCGGTGTAGGAGAAGTGTTTCAAATTCCATTGTCTGTCCAATATTACAAAATCACACAAAATGCCAATTATCTCACTTCCTGTTGGGCGTGGCCATGACATTGCAGTGAGGCGTTTGTTCGTCTTATTGAGATACACGTCCCTACCGAATTTCATGCTCCTATCTTAAACGGAACTCCAAATTCAATAAATAACTCCCATCCATAACTCATAACTCATACCTAAATTTATCGATCCGCTGTATCGTCATATTACCGCCTATTTGAAAATCCTTCGCAATTTAACATCTCCAACATCTTAAGATTATGTTCACCAAAATTTAAGCCCATCTGAGGTACGGTGTAGGAGAAGTGTTTCAAATTCCATTGTATGTCAAATTTCACAAAAAGCCAATTATCTCACTTCCTGTTGGGCGTGGACATGACATTGCAGTGAGGCGTTTGTTCGTCTTATTGAGATACACGTCCCTACCGAATTTCGTGTGCCTGTCTTAAACGGTATGCCAGCCCCGAAAGACAACGCGCTAGGGGGCGCTATCGAGCTCCTGGGGGTCACCGGGGGACGGGACTTTTTGGAGGCGTAGCTGCCGCCCTACGTGATGCCCGTGCAAAGTTTTGTTCGTTTTGAAGCATGGGAACATGCTCCAAATTGCCCAAAAGCGTGTGAACAAGAACAAAAAAAATAATAATAATAGAGAAACAGAGCGAGAACAATAGGGACCTTCGTCCCCCTTCGGGCTCGGTCCCTAATAATAGAGAAACAGAGCGAGAACAATAGGGACCTTCGTCCCCCTTCGGGGCTCGGTCCCTAATAATAATAATAGGGAAACAAAGCAACAACAATAGGGACCTTCGTCCCCCTTCGGGGCTCGGTCCCTAATTAAAGCCGCAAGCGGCGTTGGTCGGGACCTCGCACCTGCGTTTGTTCGTCTTACTGAGACGCACAGCCATACGAAATTTCGTGTGCCTGGCACAATTATCTCACTTCCTGTTGGGCGTGGCCATGACATTGTAGATACCCTGTCAGAACAGACCCTGTCAGACCCTGTCAGACCCTGTCAGACCCTGTCAGACTCTGTCAGACCCTGCATGTGGCCTACATGCTGAGGCCTACATGAACCTTCGATGCTTGTCCCCACATTGCTGCTTGCAGCTATATCAGATCAAAGGTACAAAGATCAAAGACCTTTGATCAGGGCGTTGCCTAGCAACAAATACCTCCCATTCATAACTCATCACTCCCATTCAATAAATACCTAATTTTATCGATCCGCCGTATCGTCATATTACCGCCTATTTGAAAATCCTTCGCAATTTTACATCTCCAACGTCTTAAGATTATGTTCACCAAAATTTAAGCCTATCTGAGGTACGGTGTAGGAGAAGTGTTTCAAATTCCATACCTAACTTTATCGATCCGCCGTATCGTCATATTACCGCTTATTTGAAAATCCTTCGCAATTTAACATCTCCAACGTCTTAAGATTATGTTCACCAAAATTTAAGCCCATCTGAGGTACGGTGTAGGAGAAGTGTTTCAAATTCCATTCTATGTCCAATACCCCAAAATCACACAAAAGCCCAATTATCTCACTTCCTGTTGGGCGTGGCCATGACATTGCAGTGAGGCGTTTGTTCGTCTTATTGAGATACACGTCCCTACCGAATTTCGTGCGCCTATCTTAAACGGTATGCCAGCCCCGAAAGACAACGCGCTAGGGGGCGCTATCGAGCTCCTGGGGGTCACTGGGGGACGGGACTTTGTGTGGTCGTACTGGCAGCACTTTGTGATGCCCGTGCAAAGTTTCGTTCGTTTTGAAGCATGGGAACATGCTCAAAATTGCCCCAGCGAGTGTGAACAAGAACAAGAATAATAATAATAATAATAGGGAAACAAAGCAACAACAATAGGGACCTTCGTCCCCCTTCGGGGCTCGGTCCCTAATAATAATACGGAAACAAAGCAACAACAATAGGGACCTTCGTCCCCCTTCGGGCTCGGTCCCTAATTAATTTTAAAACATAACATAACATAACATTTTAAAACAAACATAATACTAATGTTTACACTTAAGAAGAGTTCACAAATCAATATTTGGTGCAAGTATTGTTTTTTGTTTTTCAATACTCTCCCTGTCACTGTTTTTATTATTATGATTACTATTATTATTATTTGATTTATTACTTATTTTATTATTATTATTACCTATCTTTGTGCCATTTTTGCTGCATGCACTTGTCTTTCTTGTTCAAACTGTCCCTACCTGGAGCTACTGTGACAAGTAAATTTCTCCTGTGTGAGATCAATAAAGTCTTATCTTATCTTATCTTATCTTAATAACCTTTATTTTTAATCACAGCTTTCATGCATCTTGGCATGTTCTCCACAAGTCTTTCACATTGTTCTTGGGTGACTTTATTCCACTCCTGGTGCAAGAACTGAAGTAGCTCAGCTTTGTGTTTGTGTTGGAATTCAACAGACGCTGGAATGGAATGGCTGTGATACATGTAGAGATGCTGATTTCAGAAAAAAATGCAGTGGAGTCTTATTTTTTTCCAAACTACTTTATGTTTCTGATGAGAGAACAATGTTAGAACATGGTAGAAAGCTTCATAAATTCGATTTTGCATAACGCCTCCTCTCTACGTAATACCATCCTGCAAATCATTCTTTATAAAACGTGTTCATTGCTTGTTCATGCTTCATTAGGTCTAATTAAGGTGTAGTAATTATAAAATGTTTCAAAACCTATGAGAAATATTTGCTGTACCTCTTTGTGGCATCTTTCCAGCTCCCCTAGTGGCTGGCTGCAGACTCGAGACTCGTCCCACTGCGGTGTGCCCTTGGCCCCAGCCCATAGCTTGAGAAGCACCAGGGCCTGTGGAGAAACGAAGTAGCCCGCTGCACTAAAAGCCTTTGCTAATCTAATAAAGCTTGTCACTGCTGCTCTCATTAGCGGTCATCACAACAGGTTAATTACGACGGTCTACAGGGGACTTTTCATGCTCAAATGTAAATCAGCCTGTTGTTTACAGACTAAATTGATATAATGTAGTGGATAGCCAAAGCTCAATGGAGCGCATACACCAAAATGAATCTGTTATCAGTGGGCATATTTTTGAACATGTTTTACACACTATCAGAACACATGTACAGTATCTTAAAGGAAAAGTAACGTTTTTTTTACAATCTGAGCCTTATTTCGGTAATAAAACAAGTTGTTTTACTCACCCATAGCACTTTGGTGTCATATGGAGCACTTCCAGAGATGTTTTAGATTTGCGATCTCCATAATGTGAGTTCTCGGGGCACATGTTTGCGGTCTCCAAATAACACAAACTTTAGCACTTTTCAAATCATAGAAGCCCGATGTCTTAGTCTACGATTTTGTGTGGTCAAAAGTGGCCTGTAATCCGAGATTTAGCCATAGTTTTGAGTAGATGAGGAGGACAGTGCGCATGTGCGGACTGTGCTCTCAGCTCCCGGGACCCAAACATGAAACGCAAAGCTGTAAACTATGGCTAAATTTCGGATTACAGGCCACTTTTGACTCAAACAAAATCGTAGACTAAGACATCGGGCTTCTTTGATTTGAAAAGTGCTAAAGTTTGTGTTATTTGGAGCCCGCATGGGGCATATTACATGCTCGGGGAATATATTATATGCCCCGAGCTATGGCTAGAAGTCGCGCTAGGCTAACGCTAATCTAAAACATCTCTGGAAGTGCTCCATATGACACCAAAGTGCTATGGGTGAGTAAAACAACTTGTTTTATTACCGAAATAAGGCTCAAATTGTAAAAAAAACGTTACTTTTCCTTTAAGAAACCACAATTATGTTGTGAATTATACACCTTGTATTCATTTTACTTCCAACATAGGCCCAAATTGTACGCACAAGTAGAACAAGTAAAACAGTATGGATCATTTTCTTGTGTCTTGGTTGTTAAAGGTCCTACATTGTGTGGAATTGACTCTTGTGAGCGTAAAGTCATGTTATAATGTTGTTACCTCATCAAAAACATATCTGGAGTGTGTTTTGTTTCATTCACACATGTTTGAGAAGCTCTTTATTATTAGTCTGTCTAAAGCTCAGAATGTGTGAAGAATCCCTCAGTCGTCCAGGTAGAAAGGAGAAATTCAATTTGTCAACTGGATAAAGTTTATTTCTACCAAATAAACTTTGTCCAGTTGACAAATTGAATTTCTCCGTTACCATAAAGCTCAAAATGCTCTGTTCCACCTGATGGCACAAGGTGCAACAGAGAACTTGACTTAAATATGTAGGATTTGCATGTTGTAATGAGGAAACAAGATTATAACATAAATAAGAAAATACCTTAATATTATTTAATTTTTTAAATAACTGTGTTTTGTTTTTTCTTTCATTTAGTGGTATTCAGAATACAGTTACTTTCCTAAAATCAACAGCTTACATGGCGGTAAATGAGAATGAAATTTGGGCTTTAAACTGCAAGAAAAACACCAGCACAAACCTTAATCCTACTACAGTGGTACCTCACCTTACGAAAGACCAAACAAACGAAATTCCAAGTTACGAAACACCTTCACGTTAAATTTTGGTCTCTAGATACGAAAGAAAATTCAAGTTATGAAACGCGAAATCTCAAAAATTCAAATAATGCGCGCTCAGCCACACACATTATACGCTTTTCTCAGACTGGATTTAAACTTTTCTCACATTTGTCTCTCGTTTAAACACTCAAACTTTCATAGATTTTCAACAAAATGTATTAATAGTGAAGTGTGGGGGGAAGGGGAAGGGCGGACACGTGTGATAGCGCAGCATGACCCGGCGCGGGGCTGCGAGCACAAGACCTGTGCTCAAACCGTGCCTCCTCTAGAACAGGTCACGGTTTGAGCACGGGTCTCGTGCTCGCAGCCCCGCGCCGGGTCATGCTGCGCTATCACACACGTGTCCGCCCTCCCCCTTCCCCCCACAGTCGCTGCTCGCCTCAGCCGTGACTCGTGAGGTACACCAGTGCTGCTGCTAATAGCAGAGCTAGCACGAAACCAGGAAATAGACCCGCACGCGGCGCTTTAATCCACCTGGTCCAGTCCTGGTTTAGTCCAGGTTTAGACCTGGTCTAGACCTGGTATAATCCACGTTTAGTCCTGGGTCTACAGTCTCTACGCAGAACATAGAGTTACACTATAAAAAAAAGTTACACTATAAAAAAAAAAACTTGGATCGGGGCCTTGGAACGAATCAGGCTTTTTCCATTGAAATAGCTACTCAACTTACGAAAAATTCACGTTACGAAACCACTTCTGGAACGAATTAATTTCGTAAGGTGAGGTACCACTGTACTAGGATTATGTATTAGAATACATTACAAAATACATTTTCAGCATTCTGTAACTAAAGATGTTTTCAGACATTCTTCCTATCACTAGTTGCTCAGGCCTTAAAACATTTGGTAAAAAAGGATATATTATATTTCAGTAGTATGCATTAATGGTTTCATTACTAAGACAAATTGTGCGGAAACCAGACGCTCTTTCTTAAGCAGTTTTGAAAACCACTGGCTGTTTCTGTTCCCTAAATGCATCTAGAGTGCACTTTATGGTCAATAACTGTTCGCATAAAACTCTAAAGCATAGCCTTTAGGCTCACACAGGCTGGATGTACATTTCGTTCTCTCTGATCAGACATAAGGACACAGCAGCAGACACATGCATGTTGTTCTGACAAAAGCATCTAATTGGTCAGAGCTGGAGATGATGGATTTGTTACAAACTTTTCTAGATCTGGAGGTGGTCAAACAAAAACATCTATTGAAATTAAAAAAAAAAAAAAAGATATGTTACATGTATCATTTAATCAATTGCAGGTGTCTTTTTTATACTTCACTGAAGCGTACAGTAGGTATTCGTTGTCTTGCTCACCTCTCCACAGAGCTGATGGGTGGTGTCGCTTGCCTGTGTCTGTGGAGATAAATCGTTTAATGCCATACTGCGGAACATTGCAGGGCCCTCTATTACAAAAGTTGCTCAGTGCACCTTCAATGTAAAAAAAAAAAAAAACATGCACAAACATACAATTTAAAGTTTATTCTCAAATCTTGATACAATCAGTTACAGTAATCTCTCGTTTATCGCGGGGGTTTGGTTCCAGAAATAACCCGCAATACGTGAAATCCGCGAAGTAGGACAACTTTATATTTTACAATTATTACACATGTTTTAAGGCTGTAAACGCCTCACCACACACATTATACACTTTTCTCAGACTGGGGGGGGGGTGCCGGACACGTGCGCGCTAACACGTGTGTTTGTTTTGGAACAACATATCCATGCCATGTGTGAAAGTCGAGTGGAAAGCGACCTGAATATCATTTTGGGCAAAACTCAAGCCACTGCTAACAGTGCCGAACCGCTAAAAGACGCCTCTGAGCACCAGCCCTCACCACCCGACCAGGTACGAACACTTCAGCGAGGGGCTAGGTCTAAAGCCCCGATCAGCTCTACCATGAGGATTTTCCCCCACTAACCTGTGCTCACAAGGGTTGGTTGCATTTCACCCCGGCTTCAAAATCAGACCGCCCCGGAGTTCGGGGCATGGCTATCAATGCGTCGCCAATACTCCACAGCTCTCTAGGACGGGGTCGGGTTCGTCCGCTAGGCGTGAGGGGGGAAGACCCACTGTCTCCTCTCTGCGCGCGAGTGTCCTCCCCCCGCTGCGGCTCCCTCCAATGCGTCCGGGCCAGGCCCGTCCCTGTTGATTCTTGGCTCTTCCATGGTCCGACTCGTGCAAGTAAACAAAGGCCACACCTCCTGTCACCCAGGCGCTCTCGTGAAGGAAATCAGAGACTCTGTCCCTACCACCCTGCGTGACGATCCCTGGTCTAGACCTGGTTTAGTCCAGGTCTAGACCTAGTTTAGTCCAGGTCTAGACCTGGTTTAGTCCAGGTCTAGACCTGGTTTAGTCTTGGTTTAGACCTGGTTTAGTCCTGATCTAGTCTCTTAGCCAATCAGGACGCAGGACACAATGTTACACTGTAAAAAAAAAAGTTACACTATAAAAAAAATTGAAAAAAAAAAAAAGAAAAAATTGAAAAAAAAATCCGCGAAACAGCGAGGCAGTGAACAGTGAACCGCGATAGAGCGAGGGTTCACTGTATTCATTTAACTATTTAAGCTTATCCAATATAAGTATGTCTCCTTGGGCTAAGATGTTCTGAAAATCCCACAATTACATCACCAGTCTTATAGTTCTAATGACAAAATGACAACATAATCCTTCTGCCTTGAGAGGATTGCGAATGCCAAATGTGTTGAGAAAAAACGGTTCCTGTATTGTGTATGGTGGGTGGCACAACCTGAAAGTCAAGCTGACGTCACATTAATAATGCAATACTTGGACAAATAGTAACCATAACAAACAAAAATGTGGCGTTAACTCTCTTCAAAGCCTCTTCCTGCCGTTACCATGAGTCTGTCTGAGGTCAAAGGTAAACATGTGCATGCTGTTTAAAGGTGCACGCAGGTCCAACCACATTCCAGGGTCCATGTAGTCTTTTCACTGCGACTGTGTCGGCTTATGAGTGTTAGGAAATCATTTAAAAAGGTTCTTAACTGCAAAGAAAAACGGCTTTCTTCTCCCACATGTTGTGATGATGTGGAAACAGAGTTGAGAAAGTGACTGCTGAACAAATCGGATTGGACCATGAACATGTTATGTAAAAAAAATAAAAATAAAAAAAAGTATAAGTTATTACTTTTGGATGCATATTGTTTATTTGTTTGTTTGCTTGTTTAGGACAGTACACTGATTACACTGGTCTCAAAGAAAAGATGCTCTGCGCCAGATTTAGCAACAAGCTACTCTTCGTCTGCAGTGCTACTTTTTTTGTTTGTTTTGTTTTGTTTTTTATTTGTCTCATAGTGGGCCATGGCCACTATAGTATAACATTTCAGGGGTGTCCTAATGTCCACCACCTGTTCCTACCTGTACCTTTGTATTTTATTATATTTTAATACATATTTTTATTATATTGTTTACTTTTTCCCCTTGTATTTTTATTGCGTGCTATTAGTACTTCTCGACTATCTTAGCGAGTCAACGGTTCCTCTGATCCTAAGCGTTTCATTACCTTGTCGACCTTGTATTGATCCTGCGTATGACAAATAAACAATCTTGAATCTTGAATCTTGAATCATCAACTTTTATTTTAAATGAGTGATTTTACAAAATGATATTGACGTATTACAAGTACACAAACATTATTTATTTATGGAATTTTTTTTAAATGGTTGGTTTATTTGTTTATTTTATATTACAATACAATAAAATATGGGCATTGATAAGGTATACAGCCTACTGCAGAAGTTCAGAACACAGCGACAGGATTATATTCATACCATACTCCACATAACTGTACAACAACTCACCTTTGTGCAATAGACAGTATAACACTCCCTAGACAACACTCACTACAACTGTATACAGCTGGGATTGTACATCTTACTAATATTGTATTTTTATATTTGACTACTACTTTTCTATTTAAATCTGACCTCTACATATATATTTATTATAATTATTTTTATGTATGTAATTATGTCTCATCTGACACTGGTCTATTGCTCTTTGGTTGCTATTCCATTTATATATATTTTTTCATTTCCATCTACTTCTTTTCCTTTCTTTCCTTTTTACACTCTGTTATATATTATATTTGATGAGTGAGCTACCGTACCCAAAACAATTTCTCTTAAAGGGATAGTGCGTTTTTTTTGTTTTTTTTTTTACATTACTCTGTGTGGGTTTCCTTCTAAAAGTTCCGTGTGTTGACACCGGTTTACCTCTGACAGTCTCAGCTGATCCCGGTTCGGATCGCTTTCTGGAGCCCACGTAAGTAGGTCCGGTAACTTCCCTGGAACATGAAATAAAGCTTGTTTTTCTTCTCAAAACAAAACATTTGTTAGAAAGGTGATATATTTGTGTCTGAAACAGTTATCACTACGCCCATGTTAACTCTATCAGCCTGTTCACCTTCAGCGGATGTCTTCGCCGAAGTTTACAAGTGAACAGGCTGATAGAGTTAACATGGGCGTAGTGATACGAGTGGAGAGAGACAATACGCAAATGTGAAATACGCTGCTGGATGTTTCGTGGACAACTGTTTCAGACGCAAATATATCACCTTTCTAACAAATGTTTTGTTTTGAGAAGAAAAACAAGCTTTATTTCATGTTCCAGGGAAGTTACCGGACCTACTTACGTGGGCTCCAGAAAGCGATCCGAACCGGGATCAGCTGAGACTGTCAGAGGTAAGCCGGTGTCAACACACGGAACTTTTAGAAGGAAACCCATACAGATTAACATAAAATAAAATAAAAAACGCACTATCCCTTTAAAGTTTGTCTAAGTCTAAGTCTAAGCAACAATGCTAAGAATAAGTGTCTCTAAATGCATTATGAGTTTATAAATGTATTGATATCCTGTATAAGGCCTGGCTGAGTGAACTGAGGACGAGCTCTATCTTTATGAGGTCTAAACAATCGCCATAGGTCCACACATCTGGGCTGAGGGTGATCAACATTCACATTTTGTCCGCATTTTGTCCACATTTTGTCCACATTTTGTCCACATTTTGTCCACATTTTGTCCACAGTGGCCTTTAGATTAGGGGTGGGTATTGGCAAAGAAGACCCGATACAATTCGAATCATGATTCATTTGCCACGATGTGATACTATCACGATGCATCACGATACTTGAATTATTGCGATGCATTGCAATATATTCGACATACTTCAGTGAAAATGTACCAAAAAAAAGTGTCTGTGTATCTGGGTCGTGTCTTCAACTGATACAGAACTCTGAGCAACTCAATTCAGAACTGAATTTATTGAATAACAAAAACAAATAAACCAAACCAACAACAAAAAAAGTGCAGAGGATTTTTTCTAAAACAAAAAATGATGTTCAAACATTTGCCATTTTGGAGGTAGCTCCCATCATAACAAACAATACCCTTTACAAAGAAAAAAGTGCATAGGATTTATTTAAAAAAAAATAAAATAATTTATTTATTTATTTATTAATAATTAATTGTGACAGTGACAGACTGATTCACCCTCGCTGTGTTAAAGGAAGATTTGGCAGATCTTTCCTTCCTGCTGCTGTCAGACTGTACAATGATCAATGCTCGTCATGTTCATCTCCATAGCAACCATGTGTCATCTCCATAGTAATAATTACATGTGCAATATTATTTAAAGTCACTTTACCTGCTACTTATTTATTTAACAACCACTGCCCATCGCTGCACTGTTCACAATCATCTGAGTCACTTTATTGTAGTGATTTTATATATTACTGAACTGGAGTCACTTTAATTGCTGTTTGTTTGTTCACTGCTCAGAATCAGACATTTATTGTGCAGCGTTCCTGTGCCTTTTAACCTTACACTGTTGTGTTTTTTAGTTCATTGTACAGACTTATTATCAGTAGTCGAGTTGTAAAATGAAACCGGGGGGATGGTGAAATTTTTCATGGAAAGGAACCCATATAATCATTCAATAATTCAATAATACACAGGATATATGTTATCACACACACACACACACACACACACACACCTTAGTCCTGGTTTAGTCTTGGTTTAGTCCTGGTTTAGTCATGGTTTAGTCCCAGTTTAGTCGTGGCTTAGTCCTGGTTTAGACCTGGTTTAGACCTGGTTTAGTCCTGGCTTAGTCTTGGTTTGGACCTGGTTTAGTTTTGGTTTAGTCCCGGTTTAGTCCTGGTTTAGTCCTGGTTTAGACCCGGTTTAGATCTGGTTTAATCTTGGCTTAGTCCTGGTTTGGACCTGGTTTAGTCCCGGTTTAGACCTGGTTTAGTCTTGGTTTAGTCCTGGTTTATACCTGGTTTAGTCTTGGTTTTGTCCTGGTTTAGACCTGGTTTAGTCTTGGTTTTGTCCTGGTTTAGACCTGGTTTAGTCTTGGTTTAGTCCTGGTTTAGACCTGGTTTAGTCTTGGTTTAGTCCTGGTTTAGTGCCGAAATAGATGCAGAAATAATCTGATAATATGACTCACCCATAAGAATGCGGTCATTCTAACAGTTTGCCGTGTTGTCTTTAATAATCCGGAGCTCCGGAGAAAAGGACATAATCCCGAACGTATCCCGTGTCCCGAGGCGAGAGTTCCTTCTTACGTAGCATTAACGTAGGAAGTTAAGGATTCTTCTTCTCTTGGAAATGCCGCGTAAATATCAGGCGGCTCGCTCACAGCTGATCGGCGAACAGGCGCAAACACAACAGAGGCAATCGTCATGATTGGCGGGAGCGCATATCGGTGCGTAATTATGCTGCAACATGATTGGAAGCTGGAGCGCAGTTCGGCCTATGACTGGCTCTTGGGCACTGGCCATTTTGACTTAAAAACGGTGAAATTTGCCAAAAGTTTAGGGATTTTCATGCCTGATTGATAAAATGCCATAAGGGATGGAAGAAGGGATGCCCGTTTTAGAAGAGGGATGATTTTGACTACCCCCCCCCCATCCCCCCTCAACTCCAGTACTGCTTATTATTATTTATCTTAATTTTTGATGCATGCTCTTTTTTTCCAACTGTTTCTGAAACTTGTGTTGTGACACTGCAATTTCCCCATTGTGGGACAAATAAAGGATTACCTTATCTTATCTTATCTTAATTAATAAATTATTAATTAATAATAATCGATTTTTGGCATCAAAAATCGATGCAGCATATAGTGAAAGTTAGTATCGCGATGCATTGTCATGATTCTTTGGATGTGTGAAGGATCCACTGTGGCCTTTGTTCCTCGTGGGCGTCGCCGTGCGGGGGGCGTGTACGTGCTGACGTCACAGCTCGGTCCCCTCTGTCAACGCCAAAATAAAACGAGCCAAAACTTTTCTATCTCGCTGGTAACTGAAAACACATGGCATTCGGGCATCGGGGCTAGAAGGAAGCATCGTTGTCCCCGCCGGGGTGAGAGGCTAGCTGGGACGCGGGGCTGTTGTGTGAGCAGCCACAGGCGATCGTCTCCCCTCCGCGGATCCTCCTCGGTTCTGGGGTCTCTCCGCCGCGGAGCTCTCCTTATAGCCGACTTGCTAGCTAACGTCAACTTGCAAGAAAGTGGAGAAGGCGGCGGCTTAAACGGCAGCTTCTCCGCACACACAGGCGTATGCGACGAATACAAGGTAAAAATCACCTCGCCTGTGCGTTTTGTGTGCGTAAATACCCGTATAAGCAAACGTGTTGTTTTAAGGAACGTGCTTTTTTCATGTAAACGTCCATTCCTCTAGTGGAGGCAGCAGCCCACGTAGCACTCCTCCTCCTGTCAGTCTTGGCCACTAACTTTGCTCTTTAAATACTCCTTCCTTTTTCTGTTAACTCCAGACTGACCACATGTGGGAAGTTGTGGGCATATGGTGCGTATTTTAGCTTGTTGGCTAGTCGTTCCTACCACCTGTACCAGTATAATAATGTAATAGTGGCTTTTGTGCAGAATAAGCGCGATAGATGTTACATAAAGCTCTCCCTTTGAACTGTGGGCAGCAGAGCAGAGCCTCCATGAGAATGCAGAGCTGAATACTAATCCCACGCATCTCAGGAGCATCTGAAAGTGCACTACAGTAAACTGTGGTCTCCAAAGTCATCTCCTCAGGAGCCTGCAGAGATCTACCTTATTTGCGTCTTGAGAATGTGCTGCTGCTGTTGCAATGCGGTACACTGGGGCCGTGTTGGATTTCCAAGGAAAAGGGGAGAAAACTGAACCGCTCTTATTTATGTTTGGTCGATATGTCAAAGAGTCACGGTTTGCTGACAGCAGCAGAATAGTCCTGTGGAACAAGGTCAAGCACTGACGGCCCAACACTTGTGCTGTGTGTGTGTGTGTGTGTGTGTGTGTGTGTGTGTGTGTGTGTGTGTGTGTGTGTGTGTGTGTGTGTGTGTGTGTGTGTGTGTGTGTGTGTGTGCGTGTGCGTGTGCGTGTGCGTGTGCGTGTGCGTGTGCGTGTGCGTGTGCGTGTGCGTGTGTGTGTATACACACTGTATATGTGTATATATATGTGTATATGTGCGTGTGCTTCCTATAGGGCTGCAGGTGAAGAATGCCAATGAATTATTCAGGCACATGCTGCATATGATCAGCGTGGCCCTGGATGTGCTGGGGACAATAAGAAGCTCTGTCATGTCCTGCTTCTCTTCCTCCTCTACTTTGTGAAAGTGAAGTTGAACTCTGCTTTGAATTAGGAAAATAACAAGTGGTTAAGGTAAAGTTATTGGATTTGTTTGTTGGTCATTGTTCTTGTATTTAATATTATTAACATATTTGCATCTAATGTTTTAGGCAGTCTGATGTTTAAGAAAGTTTATTCCGTGTGGAATGTAGGTTGCCTTTTGAGGACCAGATTATCATATTATTTTTAATGTTAATATTAAAACTTGTCTATGATGTACTGCACTATCTAGCCTGTTATCCAGCTCAGCGTATAAAGTCCAAAAAGCAAAGTCATAGAGGTTGACTCGCTTGTCCTGTGCAGCTGGAGTATTGACAGCTGTCTGCCCTCCCTCTTGTTTCATATATAATTTATATTATTTACATTTTTACAATTTTAAAGCAACTTTTATTTTAAAAGTCCAGCTGTTTTATACTATAATTCTGTGCTGCAGTATTTTCAGAGAAACCAGTGTCTTGGAAACAGCTGCGTGTTTAATGGTCAGAAACCTGTATTTGTGTCTGCTTCCTCTGTGAAGTATCGCCTCAGCTGCCCCGAGCTAACTTGACAAATGAGAGTCTGGTTTGGTCCATTACATCAGAAGTGCTTTTTTTGCCTGTGCCTTTATTTTCTGTTGTTCACACACGGTTAGCATGACACTAGGCATCGCAGAGTATAAATAGCCTGATGTAGGCTGCAGTGCACATGCTTTAAGTGTCATGTGCTGCAAGGTGCTGGACGCGGCCCGTGGCTTTGCCCAGAGGAGACTTTCTCAACACTTGAAATGCTGTGCCAGGCACAACCTGCAGTATTGTTTACACAGTCCTAATCTGGAATAAACGGCTCTAGATTGCTCCCTGCGTAAGGCCCCATGTCAGGTTTATCTGAACACAGAGCTGTGATTTGTGCTTTGAGCACAAGTGGCTTTGACAACAAAGAGCACAAGTAATACAGTTTGGCCTCAGCAGTGCTCTCTTTTGTGGGGAATGACAGGACATGTTTTGCCTTGACACAGTTGAATAAAAATCCATTTTCATAACAAATGCAGTTTGCAGTGCCCAGATTGTTTTGGATGTATCTACAGTATGTCTCCTCTCTAATCTGAGTTTACACTTTCACACAGGTTAAGATCTGTTAGACCAAACCACTGAGGTTGTGGTCTGGCCCTATGCAGCAGCATGGATGTGAAAGAGCCTCACGGATCATGACACATGCTTTTCTCACATGGATTTAGGGATTATTCAGTTTTTCAATAATTGATTAATGGTGATTTATCCAGTTAGTTGTTGCAGTCCTTAATACATATGATGTTACTTTAGTGTTCATATTTAAGTCTCTCAGACACTGATGCATCTGTGTTAAAACCTGCGCTGTAGTTTAAACAGAATCCTAAAAATCAGTTACTACTGAGTCTTGACCATTTGGTTTATCTCACTTTAAATGCATAACCAACAGTAATGAAAAAGGGATATTACCATCATGGACATGAAGTGCATCCTCATCAGTCTAATGAAGTGAATGTGCTCGTCACTGCAGAGTTCAGTTTGGCCTGTGAGTGGCCTCTTCCTCGTACAGCCTCATGTGACAGGAGTAATCCCCATGCTCCCAGAGTAAGCCTTTGTTCAGTGCTGACAGGCGCAGACAGGGCTGGTAGGTGAAGGCACTTCCCTCACGGCCATGTTCCCTGAAGCTCCAGGACTGAAGGAGGAAGTCTGTCAATCAAAGAGGCATAGAATGAGGAGCCTTACACCAAAGTACAGTACAAAGGTAGCTTCTGAAGAGGTTTTTTCACATGATTCCCCTTTACAACACCAACACTTACTATTGTAATATTCTACTACGTTTTTCCTGCCTAGGACCAGAATACTCTCTTCTCCAGTACTTTACAGAGATGTGAGTCTGATCACTGGGCCTGTCTCCCAGAGTTCAGACGGGCACGATTGTCAGATGGATTAGCCAATCAGAAGCACACGCAGTTCATCAGTATCCAAACAAACATGAATGTATGTGAACTTGCCAAAAGATTTTTCTACAGTAAGGATGCAAATTTAGATTCATTTATTTTATCAGTTGAGTTTGTCTCTTTTAACAACTTACTGTTCAAATCTGTTCTTATCTGTATTTTTATAGTATTTTGAATATTCTTATTTAGGATATTGATAAAGCCCATAACGACAATTTTTGTTTATTGAATATTGACTCTGGCACTCTGGTAAATTGTTTAGGAAATGAAGGCATGTCTAAGGGCCCAGGCACTGGTGGTGGTGTAGAGGCTGTGACAGTCAGGTGATCAGAGGATGGAAGGAGGTAGGAAAATGCAGGCTTCCTTTTGCTTTTCAGCTTTATGTGATTTTCTTACTTTGCTCCCAAGTATGCTGTTGATCTTTTGATGACTATTTTTGCTCTATGTTTGTTTGTGAGCAGGAGGGGGTGGCGCAGTATCCTCTAAACATACAGCAGATAGGATTACAGATTGAGTGCTAACAGCCATCACTGGAATGGCTCTGTTGACCTCAGCGAGACGGTCGCCTGTGTCAGATGACTGTCTCCTCAGAGCTTGTGACACATCTACAAAATCTCATTGAGTGCAGTTTAATCAGTGACTTCTCATGGTTGTTGAGATGATGAATCTGATACGTGTGGGGTGGAATTTTGTGACGTACTTTAGTACCATGCAACAGTCATTTGTTGCTCTTTAACTGTATATATTAACTAGTAATAATGGGTAACTAATGGTCTGTTAATATAATAGCTTCTAGATGTTGTTTGTCAGTGTCTTCAGTGTACAGCTTTACCATTTTGTTGGATTAGAATGGATATTTTGAATAGCAATTTATTTATTTTTTTCGACTCTTTGGTGGTTTATAAGTATGGCCAAATTGGCTTTATGTTTTTAGGTTAATTTTCAGCAGCCAACTCCTTTATCCAAACACATTTTGTCCTTATGCACTGTAGAGCCTTTCAGTGCTACAATAGAAATACTCTAAAGGCAGTCCATTGTGTTTTAAATCTAACACTTACTGTAGTTACTGAAAGCATTTTGGAATTATTTGAGTTCATTTCAGTGACGTCATTACCTATCATTTTGTAAGTAATTCTTCTTTCTGAGCTGGATGGTAAGTTGCCTGCCTGAAAGCCCAGCTTTGAAGTGGTGGCAGCTGTCCAGAGTCCGACATTGTGGGTCTGGAGTTGAACCCGTTGCTTCAACTTGACAATCCTCTTTTCTTTCTTCGCTCAGCCTTTGTTTTCTTCTCAGGGATTTGGCTGTGTCCTAAACAAGTGGCTGTAATCCCCCCTTTTACTAAACATGCATAATAATGCACTTCTTTCATTCAGTGGCTCAATGCCCTTTGACGTACTGTACTCACACGGCGCCACATACAGGGAGTGACTCTAGAGCTGCACCTTTGAGCTCCTGGTTTACTCTCACCAGGACGCTGCTTTTTCACTCCTTCAGTCCCTCAAGACAACTCACAGATTTACAGTATATCAGTACTGTAGCGTTTGTCCGCTGCTCCAAAATGTTGGTGGTTCGAATCCCACTCTCGACATTGGTTGACCGGTCCACTGACCCATGGGTTGGCGGTGTGATTTCCAGCTCCCGCAGATGAGTGCTGCCGTTGTGTCCTTGGGCGAGACACTTAACCCCACCTCGCCCCCAGTGTCGGCGCACACTGGTAACTCTCCCCATGTCGGGGGAGTTACATCAATGCCGGTTGCGTAAAGCGACATGGAGCCGTCCTCCCGTGGACCCACCACCCACAGGAGGATCCATGGGGGCTGCTGCGGTGAGATCTGGGCAGCAGATCTGCTTGGACTGTTGCCCCCGCGACCCGAATACCGGATAAAGCGGAACAAAATGATGATGATGATGATGATCAGTAGTGTAAAAATATATTTTTAAAAAAACCTTCTTTTTCCTAATCCTGTGTGCTACTCTCTCTTTTCAACCTCCTCTCTCATGCAATGACACATTGCATTGTAATAACTGTTCCTGTCTGTCTCTTCTCTTCCTGCCGCTTGTGTCGCTCCTGCTTTAAGCTGAGTCACCCTCTTGTTGTGCAGTGTGTCCTGGACCGCCCTTCTGTCCTAAACTTTACTGTCACTCACTGCAGACAGCTTTCATCCTGGCCTCTTTTCCTCCTTCCTTTTCTGTCTTTGCGTGTCTGTGCCTCCTGGATTCCTCCCGCCGCCCACTGTTACGGGATGATTGACAGCCATCGATTGAACCTATCCATGTGTGTCCCCTCTCTCCCCCGTCCCCCTCCTGCCCCTCCCCCTCTGATCCGCAGGTGAGTAATGGACACGAGAGAGCTGAAGGTGGTGGCGGGCAGCTTCGCGGGGTTCCAGCTCCTCTGCTCAGTGGTCAGCCCGCTCCTCTCCGCTGCCATCTCGCCAGGATACGCTCAGCTGCCCTCCCACAAGCACATTGAGTGGAACTCCCGGTGAGTGGTGCACACACTATTAGATTTAGTTAAGGCCTGCAAGACTCACATAGTGCTGGCATGGTGGCCTGTTGTAAAGGTTTATTGCAGCAGCATCCTAAAGAATGATGCCACTATTATTTCCTAATAAACGCGTACTTTTGTAGCAGTTTGTTAAATTAAATAAGAGCTAAAGTGGTAAGTCATTAGTCTATCTGGACAAACAGTGACTGTTCTCCAATTAAGCTAATATCCCAGTCTTCTCTCCCTCCAGTTGACACAAGTGAGTGCTTTTGGACCTCTAAAAGGTTGTTGGCCTAGCAACATAAATAATTTCTGAAAGCCTTATTAGAGTCCGGCTTGGTAAATTATTGATATTTATGGACTGGAATCTAAAATGTTTTTTTTCTGTATGTTTTCTTTTGCTATGCTGTGCGTGCTATTTCCTCTGCTTTTCAAAATGTATTTATGCATTTAAATGGGAACAACAATCGGTCACACCATATTAGTTGTATAGACAACTGTCTAAATCCATAAGTTTTCTTAAGCTTTTGAAAGAATGCTAATACTGGATGCTGAGTTGCTGAGTGCGACCTATAAATGGCTCCTTTGTGCCCATGTTTACCTGCCAGAGGATGTTCTGACACTTGAATAAAGTGTGTTTAATTTCACTTACATCAGCAATAAAAGCTCCCCGCCGTCTCGGCCCTGTAGCAGCCTCAAGTCTCTTTCAAAGCATGACCCTGTTGTTCTGCAATTAACTGCTGCTAAATGCATAATTAAAAAGCCATCACAATACTTCAAGTAGTGTTCATTCAACAGTCGGGCCTGTCTGGGGGATATTTGCTGTCCTTCAAAACTCCATTTAACTTGCTTTAGAACAGAATACCATCAGTTCTAGACCTTGGACTGCATCGTAGTACCTGGGTATTTGTTGCTCCGCGATGGCACAACAGATAATTTTTCTGTTAATGTTATAAATATTTTTTATGATTATGTAGTAGAATCCCTCCCCTTTTGTGCAAGCTGCTGCCCTAAAACAAGCGTTTACACGTTTACACACACTGAAAGTAAAAAAAATACTGAGCCTAAATGTTCTGCAG
The DNA here is from genome assembly GCA_036785185.1 of Paratrypauchen microcephalus. NCBI lineage: Eukaryota > Metazoa > Chordata > Actinopteri > Gobiiformes > Gobiidae > Paratrypauchen > Paratrypauchen microcephalus. Next base: position 376,864 of record JAVJIX010000310.1, on the reverse strand, counting down.
ACTTAACTTTTGAAAAAAGACTTTTGCTCCTTACAGCGCACACTTCCCAAAAATAACAAAATGCACCAGCGAAAAAAGCTGTTTCCCCTCCCCTCCTGAAAATAAGTGAATCCTCCCGCAGATCTGATGGGACATGCACTTTGTCCAAAACAAAGCCTTGCAGAGGTGTGACATTCTAATGAGCTCCACAGTTTGGGAGAGTCATCACCTCTGAGATGGAGCCTGAGGCAAACTCAGCCTCATTTTGTGTGAGCGTAGCTGTGATCTCAGCGCCAAACTTCCAGCACAAACTTCCAGGGTCCAAGTTCACAGGGCACTGACCTTAGTTATGAAAGATGTTTTCCTAACTTTACAAATTGGCTTTGGCTCTATTCACATTCTTCTCCATTCAGCTGGCCTTGGTTCAACTTGTCTGTTCATATTTTCATTATACAGGCTATTGAACAGAATATTTAAAACCAAGTCAAAGGCCAGGTGCGGATGGTTCACTTCAAAGTGTGTTAGTGCTGTATAACATCCAAAACTCTTTGTGTTAGAATCTTGTGCAAGACTAAAAGAAAAAGATGTTCACAAGTGAATTGAATATCACTGCATATAACACGGTCACATCATGTTACCAGTTTAAACTTATGCTCCTATTATAACTTATTATAACGAAGCTGTTACCTAGCTACTTTTTTGAAAATAGACTTGAAATGGTTTAATTTTGTCAGTTGATCTGCCCTGAGGCTTGAGCATCACATAACATCACATTTTAATTGGGGCTCTACAGTCAGACTTTTTAATTGGCTGAAATTGGATAAAAGTTCAACTTATTTTAAAAAATAAACAAAAAACACCCAAATCTTTCTGAGTTGTTAAAAGAATGAACAGCCAACAGTTAACTCTCAGTCAACTGTTTTGCCAGATGAGTTAACCTGTTTAAATCAAATAATCCCTTCACCATTTCTTTGGCTCTTTGCTGCTGTATATGCGCTCCATGTACTGAGACTGAGGAACAGTTGTATGTGTCCTCTGCAGATTAAGGCACTGGCAACCCAGGTTCAGTTGTGATTGTAATACCTTTATTTAAGGGCACTGACTGCACCCGGTTCTTTTAATCACAGAATAGGCTAAATATTCAATTACTGTCCTGCTGATTTGAGCTCATGTAACAGTCAGTCTCTTGACAGTCTGCTCCAGGCATTTTAACCATCTTTCTTTGTAAATAATATCATTCCAACTTTGTTTTTTACCAGCGCCAAGAACGGATCAAAGAACAGCTGCAGTGTTGGCAACATATTTTCCCTGAGCAGAAATATTGACACTGTTTCACACAACTTCCTCCTCCTCGAGCGCAGTCCCTACAGCTCGTTCCTTCATAGACATTTACACTGCCCTCCATTTATGCAGCATTGGCACTCGGATGGTTCAAACTGACTGTACAAATTGTCCCATTTTAAAATTTGGACAAAAACCAATGGCACCATTTTCAATTGGACATGAATATTTCCGTAAATATATATTTTGCTCAATTTAGATATATATTTTAGGTCATCCAAAAGAGATTTAGAGGTAAATTGTGTAGCTTTTAAAAAGGGAACTATGCCATTCCTTGGAATGTTTCACAATATGGAATTGTGTTTTTTGTTTTTGTCTATCACTTTAAGACTAAAATCTATATCTTTGGCACAAATGAAAAAACTTGCCACTCAAGTAGGAAATACTCCTGTCATGTTGACACAGCCTTGTATCAATTTTCAAGGCTTAACTCTCAAATCAAGACTACAAAACAAAACTATCAACTATAGGATCACAGATTACAACTGTACCACTCTCTGCACGTGCTATAGTCTGATAAGAGTGTGCAGTATGTAGGTACACAAAGTCCATAGACCTTAATGATTGTGTAACATTGTACATATTTACAGCAGAAATCGTGTGATTCTGGCCCTACAGGTCTGTGACCCCCTCACACTACATATCTAAATGTTTAGGAGCATTCTCTGGCCAGTGCCAGGATGATGGTTGCATAAGTTTATAAATCTGATGACTGTGTCTTTGTTTGAATTGCATTTAAAGTGTTAAAATCATAAAAATGATCAAAATGGTACCAAAATGTAGAACCAGAAGTGTCTGAAAAGAATGAGCACCCTAAAGTAAAATAAAATCAATGTTCCTGGATGTCCGAACACTTTGCACGTTCAGTGATAGTATCCTGACAATCTGATGAACACAGTGTACTGATGGTCTGATGTGGCTGATGAGCAGAGATTAAACATCCTCCAAAAAGCCTCCTCATCACCACATTTCATGCCATTTGGATGAACGTGTACAAAATGATCGACCCAAAGAACAGTCAAAAACACGGAAAATGCACTGAACTGTGCCAGGTTAATTCAATTATGTTTTAAATTCTAAATAATACCTTGAAAAACATGTACTCCTAATTTCCTACTGTGATCTTGGTCGCCTTTCCACAGATCTGACCTGTAACATGAATCCAACTGACCAGTTTAATGCCTTACTGTGGAGCATTCCAGGCAAAGCAATAACATATTAATAGAGACAAGGAGGTAGCGAACCCTCCACCAGAAAAGTTCCACAGAGCACCTTTTAAGAGCTGAACACTTTCCAGACAGTGGTTTGAATTTTTAGGAATCATATCTGGAGAATTGCAGAAGTTGGTTGGTTTTTGTGTCGAAAAGTCACCCAAACTTTCGCACAGAGTTAGTCCTTGATTTTTATCAGGGCATCCAACGTGAAAGAGGAGCAGTGTGACCGAGGTGCAGTAGTGGTTGTGTAGTGTTGGACTCCAGTGACAGGAGGCAGCTGTGACTATGTGACACCTCTGATAAGGAATATGTGCAGTGGTCACTCGATAAAGCGCTCCAAAGGTCAGGGGTGACTCTGCACTGGACAAGATAAAGAGCGCTCACTGTCATGTGGGTGGAGCAGAGAATACAGACATCAGGATAGACAGTAGACCTGATGTTCTATATGCCCATGTTCTAGTTTAGTCCAGAAAACTTTAAAGGGAAAAAAAGCAACACGAAAAGATTGTAAAATAAACCCACCAATCTGTATTTCGCAATTTGATGATTAAGGATGAAAAATTGCATCTGGACGTCTTCAAAGTTCAGACTTCACATGGCCAACGACCTCTTTTGTCTGTAGCTTTTTGTTGATAGACATTTAGAAATATCTGTGTTTATGCACAATATATCTCCTGTAGAATAAAACATCTCAATATTTGGTGTGATTATTAAATTGCTATGGTAAAATTGCAAATGTAATAACATCTCTACATTCATTTTTGTGTACATTTTAGGGATGTCAACAATTAATCGACTTACGATTAATTGTGGATCAAGACGTTGGTCGAACAAAATGCATTAATTGTAATTAATCGCGGACACGCGAACCGCGTGGTCACGAAACAAGGCAACCGCACACTGCACTCACTCACAACGGCGCTCACTCACAACGGGGCTCACTCACAACAGGGCTCACTCGTGCTCAGCAGACCCGGTGTACGCGCGGGCTGCTGAGCACGAGATTGAACTGCGGCGCCCGGAATGCGTAGTCTCAACCCGAGCCACAAACCAGCGGCACGTGGTGGTTTAATCCTGGTTTAGTCCAGGTCTAGACCTGGTCCAGGCCCAGTCCAGGTCTAGACCTGGTTTAGTTCTGGTCTAGACCTGGTTTAGTCCACGTTTAGTCCTGGTCTAGTCTCTTAGCCAATCAGGATGCAGAACACAGTGTTACACTATAAAAAAATGTTACACTATTAAAAAAAATTTGAAAAAAAAAAAAAAAATCCGCGATAGAGCGAGGGATTAGTGTATTTTGTTATTCAGCATCAATACATTTGTCTGCTTTTTACTAAGGAATAATTAATTGAGGAATATACAATATAATAATACTATGATATATGTTTGACTCAGTGTTATGTTACTATAGCTTATATTCTTAAAGACCCTATTGAAACACTCATTCAGGTGAAAAACGCCGCTTATCAGTTAATCGTTAATCGATCGATAAGGTCAATCAACTATCAATTAATGAATTAATCGATAATTTGCATCCCTAGGACATTTAATAACTGAATGCATTTAAGAAAAAAAAAAATTCCAAAGTTGTGTTGCCCCACTGAAACATACAGAAATAAAATATCGTGTTTTGTTGTTGTTTTTTGTTTTTTTACAATCACTTGTAATAGAATCTCTAACCTGAGAATTCGGGCGATTACATCAAGAACTGCGCCCTGTGCCAGTATGTGTGTGAAGTGTAAACCTTTTGTGCAAAACAACGTATTCATATTTTTTCTGCCTCTGTTGTTGTCTTCTAGGATGGTGTCCACTGTCCACGCCCTGATCGTAGGCTTCTTTTGTTTATACATCCTGTGGTTCGACGAGGCAGTCAACGCCAACCCTGTCTGGTAAAAACTCTACAGCTTTACAGTGGCATTCTCTGGAGATTTTGTCTGCTCTGCTTTACAATTAAATCCAGGATACTGCACATACAGACACATTGCTGTTAAACTTATTGGTTATATTTTGGTTTTCTTACTGTTTGTAAACGTGGGAGTGAGTGGTGCTGTGCTCTGACTCGCGATGTGCTGGCAATTAGGCAGGGTATAAGCAGCCTCACCATCAAAACAGATGGGACAGGCGCCAACCACCCACAATCTGTAAGGGGGAGGAAGGCAGAGGAATCAATGAATTTGCCTCTCTATACGCTGCAACAGTGAAACACAATAGTACACATACAAATACTATACAAATACTCACTATGAAGTATCACATAAATAATAGTAAGGCTGTAGCTGATTTAAAAAAAATACTTGTCCTGCTGGTGATTGATTAGTCAACTAAAAGGGGGTGTGGCAAAAGCTCTCAAAAGGATTACGTGTCTCTGACCCAAACTGCACTCACAAGACTACACCTGCACAGGAGTTCATGCAAAAAGGACTGTTTCTGCAGAAAAGTACTAGGAAACAGTGTATTTATATAAAGACGGATTCAACGTCCCCTTTCTGCTGTTGTCCCATATAAATCCTTATAATCTAAGGCGGCACGGTGGCTGAGTGGCTAGCGCTCTTGCTTCACAGCAAGAAGGTTCCGGGTTCGATCCCCGGGTTGCCCAGGCCTTTCTGTGTGGAGTTTGCATGATCTCCCCGTGTCTGGGTGGGTTTCCTCCGGGCATTATTATTATTTAGTATTATTATTTAGTATTATTTATTATTATTATTTATTATTATTTATTATTATTATTTCTTCTTCTTCTTGTTCTTCTTGTTCTTCTTCTTGTTCTTCTTGTTCTTCTTCTTGTTCTTCTTCTTGTTCTTCTTCTTGTTCTTCTTGTTCTTCTTCTTGTTCTTCTTCTTGTTCTTCTTGTTCTTCTTCTTGTTCTTCTTGTTCTTCTTGTTCTTCTTCTTGTTCTTCTTGTTCTTCTTCTTCTTCTTCTACTACTACTACTACTACTACTACTACTACTACTACTACTATGATAAGTCAGTTATTAGAGAAACTAAACGATTACACCTACAGCCCAAATAATAGCCTCATAATTTCTCTGCTGTATTTAAGATTGTGCTTATTCAAATATAGAATATGATATGAACAAGGTCAGCACAATTCTAGAAGTAAATGAGATGTCTTGAGAAATGTCTTCCTACAACATTCTATTTTGTGTATAAAAAAGAATATTAAAAGGGAATATATAAAAAGGCAAAGACATATTCTGTGATGTGCAGCACGAGGCAGTGTTGAGGATGGATGGGTCCTTCGAGACTAGTACATTCACTAGATTTAGACTGTGATTATTGTCTTACTGTCTCCACCCCATCTCCTCTGCTGACACTGGAATTTCTCACCAAATCCATTCAAACAGACGGATCTCGCCTTATTTCGAATGTAATTTGTCCAAGCGTCGCACCGCCCGTCTTCACCGCCTAAAATCCCAGAATCCACCTTAACAGGATTTCTTTTCATAAGTGCCCCCCTCTTGTGCGTAACGGCCCCCCCGTTTGGTGAAACCTCACGCGACCCCTTCGTCTGGCTCGGGAGTGTGCGGTGGAATCAATGCAGCACACCTCCCTCAGTGGTATTGTGCGGCTCCAGGCTCCGCAGCTGAAGAGGAGGTGGGGGATGGGGGAGGCACATTCAAGATGCTCTGCCTGTGTATGTGTGTGTGACCAGTCTGCAAGTGCAGTCTGTGCTGCAGGCCTGCTCCAAATGAATAAGGCTAAAGAATGTTGTCATTGTGTCCATGAGCCGCACTTAAAATGGGTATTTTAAATTATGGAGTTAAACATGAATCTACAAAATGTCCTATTATTTTGGAATGATGTTTCCATGGCCACTAAAGTGTCACCCTCATTTAATCTGAAACCAAAGGTGCACTATATTTTTGGCTTGGCTCAATGGAGATGTGATTTCTTTGCCTGGAATAATCCACAGTATGGCATTAAAGGTCCCATGGCATGAAATTTTCACTTTCTGAGGTTTTTGAACGTTGATGTGAGCTCCCCTACCCTGTTTAGGGCCCCCCCATGGCTAAAAGTTGCGAAATGTGTAAACTGAGCATTTGCGGTCCTTTTCTGCGTTTGAAAAAAACACAGCTTAAACGGGCGATTCTGAACAAGGAAACTTTCTGACGTCACACGGAAAATGCAGCCCCACCCCCCGTCTGTTTTTCTACCCACCGTCTCTGTAAATTATGCCCAGAGAGTTTGGACCGCGAAGGAGCTACGCAATTGGAAATGCGTTTTTTTTATTTGCCTGGAGGCACATTGGAGTGTTTCTAGGCTCGGAAGTCCTTTATCTGAGCCTCTGGACCTCTGAAACAGCAGTGGTTTAATTTTATTTTCTGTGAAAATGTGTTTTGTTTTTTTTCATTGAAACGCCTCTCCTTTCTTCCTCCGCTCTTAAAACACAGAAGTGGGAGACAGCGCACAGCGCACCGCTAAAACAAGGAACCAGCGGCGCATTTGGCCCCCTCCACCCGCAGCTCTGACCTATCTCTGTCCTTCTCATTTGCATTCAAGCAACAACGCCCAGAATGAGGTGTTCAGAGAGAGATTTTTTTTACCATGTCTGTGTACATGGGTCTTTCTCATGCACTGAGTCTTGATTTTGAAGAAGGATTCATTTACAGTATTAGGGAACCATTAAGGAGCCATATAAAAGCATCAAGAAGTACCATGTCATGGGACCTTTAAACTTGTCTCTCCATGAAGACAAGCAGTTGATGCCAACAGGCCAAATGATTGGTCAGATCTAGAGATACCAGGAGCACAGAGAAAAATGGTTCCTACAATGAGTTACAGGCCCATCCATGTGCGTGTGGATCCTGCAAAGAATGTCTGAAACACAATCTAGATTATGATCTGTTATAGTGTGCGAAAATAATTCATTCAGTCTCATAGATTGTAGTTGCCACATAATTCAAGGAGAAAAAAATGGCTCATGAAAAGTCTAAAATCTTAACGTCACAACTTTTCTGATACGGTTTTAGAATGGGCACAGTGAGAGCGAACTTGTAAGTCTGCCTAAACCATGGAGGTTTAACAGGATCTTTGTACAAATGGACAGGACACCCTATGGGCTCTACGTCCCCCTCCAGAGTCCAGGTGTTCTCTGAGCTCATTCACTTTTCCTCCTCTTTTATCTCTACTCTTTCCCTGTGCTCAAGGACCAGTGGAACAATCTCCCTTTGAGACTCTCTGCTCTAGCGGTCAATTCTCTTCGTCATCCTATTTCTTAACCTCACCAGTAAAACGTCCACCTTGTTGCAATAGCAAAGCCCTAATTCCCCATCAGTCTGACTGCATTAGGGCGTTGTTAAGAGGTGTCATGCTGCCTGCTTTGTTCACAGCACTTAGCTCTGCAGAGGCCGTGGACACTGCTGTTAGGCTCTGGCAGTGCGGATAGGTTTTCGAGCTCGTGTGTTGCTTTGGCTTCCGGCTCAGTGGTTATAATCCAGGCAGACGGGCATGGCCACTCACTGCTGTCTTGGGTGCACTTGATTGGCTTATCTGGACCTTAACTTGAACACGCAGAAGGGAAGTGAAGTAGGTTCAGGGTCATCTGAGGAGAGAGGGGAGCAGTACTGAGTTCATTCCATTTTAGTCCCAGAGTTTCATTCCATGGCCTCAGCTGGAGCAGGTTCAAAATGTCTTTGTCAGTCCAGCTACTGCCCCAGTAAACTCACCATTTAGATTTTCACACAAAAAGTCTGCCTTGTGTTTCTATGTTTAATTCATACATTTAATAGCACACTGACATGCTGTCAATATGTTTAAAGAGGCCTTGTTTATTTTTAAATATGGTTAAAGTTTAACTTTGTGTTTAAAATGATTTGTGATCAATTCATTTTATTTTGTGTAGTTTTGTATATAAGGGGTGGGCAATATTGACAAAAAAATTGTATTTTAATTTAATAGATGAATAAATCTTGCAGACTTTTTTACATTATTTGTTTTTTTAAAGGTGCATTGCACAACTTTTGTGGTGGAGGGTCTGTCACCCGCTTGTCTCCATGTAGATGTTATTGGTTTGTCTAGAATTTTTAATGTCATACCACGGAACAATCTATTCAGCACTGATTCTTTATGGATATTTGTATTGCTCAAAAATACCATAATTCCTCCAGCTGAGGTCCTGACCAAGCCGAGCAATAAGATCATGGAGATGGTCTCCGGGCGCCTGAAAGACGAGCTGCCCACTGCTCCTGAAGGATGGGTCAAATGCAGAGAAATAATTTCCCTATGGGGAAGAATAAAGGCTGTCTTCTTCTTCTTCTTCTTCTCTCTGCGAATAGGGTTGCCACTCCACAGATCTGACCTGTAGTGTATCTTATAGTTGTCTGCCTTGAAATGGGTAGGTTTAAGCTCTACTCTGGAACATTCTAGACAGAGCAATAACATCTCCATGAAGACAAGCAGGTGATGGACCTTTCACCAGAAAAGTTGCATTCATACACCATATTATGAATGTAAATCTTTTCAAAGCGATATTACAATATTCTCTTATTTGACGATTTCTCCCAGTTCTAAATGGAACCTTCTGCAGTTCTAAATGGAACCTTCTGCAGTTCTAAATGGAACCTTCTGCAGTTCTAAATGGAACCTTCTGCAGTTCTAAATGGAACACTCTCACATCCAGTGAGTCTCTACCATAGACTCTGTTCGACCTCTGTGTAAAAAGAGCCTTTATATTTCATCCATGGCCAACTTCCTGTCAGTTAGGCTTCTATTGAGAGAAACTGTTATCGTTCCTCTACATTAAACTCAAGCTGGGGCCCTCTAATTGGATTATTGGGAAGGCTCTGCCAGCAGCCTCCAGACTCTCGGACTATCACTCCATCACTGGGTTATCCGAGCTGGGATTTGCTCCCTGCTTTTCCTTAAGTACAAGGTGAACTGATCCCTCGGATCGGTTAACAGAGTGCGTCTGGAGGCCAGAGCACACCTCTTGTATAATAAATTCATATATTTTTCATGTTTTGTTATTATTATATTTGGCACCTCTTGTTGCAGAAAATTTGTATAGTCATAGCAATTTTCTGTGAGGTCCGTGTGTAATGGCCAACTAGAACTATTCAGTGTTTGTTTCACATGAACATAAACAGGTTGGGTTATTACATAAAATACAATACAAAAATAAACACTTGGCTTTTTGCCATGTAATAATGGTATGTGTTATTTTGGTTCCTTTGTGTGTGTTTCAGTTTTCCTGTTTGTCTTCCTCTCCAAAGCTCAAAACAAATAAAAATCCTAGATCTGCAGAGATTCTACACACTCTTATTCTTGTACTAAAATACCAAGGCTTTGGTTCAAACTTCAAAGTAGAAACAAATATTCTATAGAACATTTGGAGCTGCATTCTTTTCTTTCCCTTTGGCCATCCTCTGATGTCTTCTGATATTCAAAAGCAGATTGTTGATGATTGTATTGATTGTTTATAGACAAAGCAGCCAATGGTATGTTTATTTGTATGTGCACGAGCGTGTACTGGGACAAAACATGATTCCTCTTGTTTTCTAGAACATTCCTTCAGTATTACATCCTTTACATCAAGTACAAGTAATAAAACATGTAAACTTTCATGATTAGATCCATTTAAATATAACAAGCACATTATTCAAACTAAATTACTGAAATCATATTTTCAAAGGTTTTATTTTCATTGCAAATTGAGAATGAAGGTTTTTTTTTTTTTGTTATGCAAATATTGTCAAAGGGAGGGAGGTTTACATTGCCACCCTATGTACACCGAGGTGTGTGTGTCAAGTTTGTTTATACAGTAAGGAGCATGCAGGCTTCTGTTACATAAAACACCGTACCAGCCCATCGCCATATGACCCACGGCACCGATACAGGGATCAGGTGTCTACACAGGCACAGACCCAGGCTGCTATTTCGAACGCAACAGTCAGAGCAGGTGCAGCAGCAGTTAGAGCAGGTTTTTAAGTTGGTCTCTAGGGTCAAGACATGAGGACATTTGAGCCCTGGGATATGGGGCAATTGATTTCCCTCCCAAATGTATCTCCCAATATGTCGGCGTGGATACTCTTTTGGGTACCAGAACTTTTCACACTGGTACCCGAACATCTGACATCAAACTTCACATTTCAGTTATTATCACAGTTATTATCACATTTCAGTTATTGAAAAAAACTAAATTTATTCTCATGGCACATTATTATAATTTCATTGCCTATCATAAGTTTGTATATAATTGTTACATTTCTAACAATATAGCAATTATCCCCATTGTGTCAAATACAAACTAGTTATTCATTTTATTATTTCTGTATTATTTATATTCTTTTTTTAAATTTGTATTTATTTTTCACCATTCTTGGTAGGGTGCATTAGTCGAGAAGTGGATTGTAATAGATTTCGAGCAGCTCGTCACCATTAAATAACCATTAAACTCCACCTTCATTAACCTTTCAGTGTAATTCATGTGAAACATTTTCCATCATTGGCCACTGTTTAGTTACATTATGAGACGATGAGTTTGATGAATTCATGATAACTCCGAGCTCTGTTGTTCCTCCGCAGGGGTGACCCCAGCCTTGTCAAGTTAAATGTAGCCATAACATGTGGCTACCTTCTCTATGGTAAGCCTCTGCTCTGATCATTTTATTTATTTATTTATTTTATTTAAACCTTTATTTAACCAGGGAAATCCCATTGAGATTAAAAACCTCTTTTGTAAGGGAGCCCTGACATGAGCAGTGTGGATGTGTTGTGCAGGGAGAGTGTGTGGTGCAACTGCCCCTGTGTACACTGTTACAGACTGCCCCTCTGTCCGCTGTGTTACAGACTGCCCCCTCTGTCCGCTGTGTTACAGACTGCCCCCTGCCCGCTCTGTCCACTGTTACAGACTGCCCCCTGCCCCCTCTGTCCACTGTGTTACAGACTGCCCCCTGCCCCCTCTGTCCGCTGTGTTACAGACTGCCCCCTGCCCGCTCTGTCCACTGTTACAGACTGCCCCCTCTGTCCGCTGTGTTACAGACTGCCCCCTCTGACCGCTGTGTTACGGACTGCCCCCTCTGACCGCTGTGTTACAGACTGCCCCCTGCCCCCTCTGTCCGCTGTGTTACAGACTGCCCCCTCTGTCCGCTGTGTTACAGACTGCCCCCTGCCCCCTCTGTCCACTGTGTTACAGATTGCCCCCTCTGTCCACTGTGTTACAGACTGCCCCCTGCCCCCTCTGTCCACTGTGTTACAGATTGCCCCCTCTGTCCACTGTGTTACAGACTGCCCCCTGCCCCCTCTGTCCACTGTGTTACAGATTGCCCCCTCTGTCCACTGTGTTACAGACTGCCCCCTGCCCCCTCTGTCCGCTGTGTTACAGACTGCCCCCTCTGTCCGCTGTGTTACAGACTGCCCCCTGCCCCCTCTGTCCGCTGTGTTACAGACTGCCCCCTGCCCCCTTTGTCCACTGTGTTACAGACTGCCCCCTCTGTCCGCTGTGTTACAGACTGCCCCCTGCCCCCTCTGTCCGCTGTGTTACAGACTGCCCCCTGCCCCCTCTGTCCACTGTGTTACAGACTGCCCCCTCTGTCCACTGTGTTACAGACTGCCCGCTCTGTTCTCTGTGTTACAGACTGCCCCCATCTGTCCGCTGTGTTACAGACTGCCCCCTGCCCCCTCTTCCCGCTGTGTTACAGACTGCCCCCTGCCCCCTCTGTCCGCTGTGTTACAGACTGCCCCCTGCCCCCTCTGTCCACTGTGTTACAGACTGCCCCCTGCCCCCTCTGTCGACTGTGTTACAGACTGCCCCCTCTGACCGCTGTGTTACAGACTGCCCCCTCTGACCGCTGTGTTACAGACTGCCCCCTCTGACCCCTGTGTTACAGACTGCCCCCTGCCCCCTCTGTCCGCTGTGTTACAGACTGCCCCCTCTGTCCGCTGTGTTACAGACTGCCCCCTGCCACCTCTGTCCACTGTGTTACAGACTGCCCCCTGCCCCCTCTGTCCACTGTGTTACAGACTGCCCCCTCTGTCCGCTGTGTTACAGACTGCCCCCTCTGTCCACTGTGTTACAGACTGCCCCTCTGTCCGCTGTGTTACAGACTGCCCCCTGCCCCCTCTGTCCACTGTGTTACAGACTGCCCCCTGCCCCCTCTGTCCGCTGTGTTACAGACTGCCCCCTCTGTCCACTGTGTTACAGACTGCCCCCTGCCCCCTCTGTCCGCTGTGTTACAGACTGCCCCCTCTGACCGCTGTGTTACAGACTGCCCCCTCTGACCGCTGTGTTCCAGACTGCCCCCTCTGACCGCTGTGTTACAGACTGCCCCCTGCCCCCTCTGTCCGCTGTGTTACAGACTGCCCCTCTGTCGACTGTGTTACAGACTGCCCCCTGCCACCTCTGTCCGCTGTGTTACAGACTGCCCCCTCTGTCCACTGTGTTACAGACTGCCCCCTCTGTCCGCTGTGTTACAGAGTGCCCCTCTGTCGACTGTGTTACAGACTGCCCCCTGCCACCTCTGTCCGCTGTGTTACAGACTGCCCCCTCTGTCGACTGTGTTAGACTGCCCCCTCTGTCGACTGTGTTACAGACTGCCCCTCTGTCCGCTGTGTTACAGACTGCCCCCTCTGTCCGCTGTGTTACAGACTGCCCCCTCTGTCCTGTAGTCTGCTCTCACTGACCTCTGCTTCCCTTTCAGACCTTGTGCTGCTCGCATGTAACTGGAGCACTATGGGAGACGGCTTCTTTGTTTGCCACCACTTGGCGGCGCTCTATGCTTATGGATATGTGCTGGTAAGCGTTCTTCAATATAGGAAATCTATTTTTTTCAGGAGTGTAGAACTGTTGGAAACGGATCTTTTATTTAAAGTTTATCTTAAGATTTGAGATGGTTAGACATAAGATTAAATCCACTTGTATGAAACCTCTCCATCAACCCAAAGTTTGTTTGTCTTCCAGACCCGTGGTGTACTTCCATACTTTGCTAACTTCCGTCTGATATCAGAGCTTTCCACCCCATTTGTAAACCAAAGGTATGTTTATTGCACATGTTGGACTTTCCATTTTTTCGTTTTGTAGAAGTTTGTGTTGATGTGACTTGTTGTTGGGTGCAGGTGGTTCTTCGAGGCATTAAAATACCCACGCTCAGATCATATGGTGGTACTAAACGGATTGGCTATGGCTGTGGTGTTCTTCCTGGTGCGTATAGCAGTCATGCCTTCATACTGGGCCAGTGTCTTTGCCACCTTCGGCACTCCGGAGTTTGAGCGGCTGGGTTTTGGTGCCCAGGTGGCATGGATCACCTCCTGTATCGCTTTGGACATCTTGAACACCATCTGGATGTACAAAATCACACGGGGAGCTTACAAAGTGCTGATGGGCACAAGAGGGCGGAAAGGGAAGGACGCAGCTGAGTGTTCAGATAAAAAAGAGCACGTCAATAATCACACAGACTGAGACTCCACAGAGCAAATGTGATGCCGAGCAGAACTCAATAAATGTCCTTCAGTCTTCTGAAAGTAAGTGGTGTAGTGGGCTGGGACTCCTCAGGGTGCTCCCCAAAAGGAGGTGATTCTCAGAGCGCTAACGGTTCCACCAAGCTCTATGGTACACATCATGTACAGTATATGGAATTAGAAATCAGGCTTTGTTGCAAGCAGCTTCTTCACACATTTTGATGCACATTTAGTGCTTTAAACATTGTTTCATATAAAACTCAGGTGTTTTGCCAAATCAAAGCAGCTGCTGATAAGATTGTTTTCCCTGGTATTGATTTTTCACAAAATCAAACGTACTTTGGTGTCTGCAATATAATCTGTTTAGGAAAAAAGAAGTGCACATAAGGGTCACTGTTTTAACTGAAGTTTAGTTTACTGGTAAACCAGTACTGTGTGTTCATAGGTGTTTGTATCTATATCCAAAGTTGAAACAAATGTAGTTGTACAAAAGTATAAACCATGCAAAACATTTCTGCACTATTGTGCTGGCAGGGCACTCTTCATTACATTCAGTGTACATTATATGTTTTTTATTATTGTGGCCTTGCATCCCAAATAAAGCCTGCCAAAGCTGCAGCGATATGTAAACCCTCCCTCTTGTCGAAGGGATCTGCAGATGTACTGTACTGCTTGGTGGAAACGAATTATATTTGAAGATAAGAGCTTAAAGCACACTTTTTCTGGCTCTGTCCATCTCTCTCCCACATCAGTCCTGTCCACCATAAACTTCAGCCAAAGTCCAATCCTCTGAAGTGCCTGCGGACGACAGGAAAGCAATAATGCCCCCAGCGCCGCTCCTCTTTCTGCCCCGCCAACACCTGTCGGTGCACAGCCCTGCAGTGTGGGTCTATAGTGATCTCTAGTCATCTATAGGGCTCCTGTCTCACACACCTGACATGTGACTGTCGACAGAACAAAACCACAATGCCTCACCTGCTGGTGCCTCCTCCCTCAACAGAATGGCGCTGCCTCGATCACCAGCCCTCTGGACTCTTTGTAAAACTGTACATCTTTTTATGAGCAGACTATATGCATGTCAGAGGAGAAGCACGAAGCTTTCATATGAACCCATCGGACCATGTTGCCTTTTCAGTATTCTTCATTTGCTACGCTCCTCATAACATGTTTGGTTAGTTGTGATACGGCACCAAAATGACATAGATGCGCTCATGTCTCTTTTCAGTCTCATTTTGCCTTGAATTTCTCTTGTGTTCTACCTCTCTCATTGGCAAAGACTCACTTAGTGGTTCGTAGTATCATTGTGGTTCAGAAGGTTTACCTGTTCAACATCTCCACAGTTGATGGCAGCAAATGCAGAGAAAAACTGCTCCCACTTAAAGCACAAAGCTCCCTCGCACCCCCATCTGTGCCCCTCCTGTTGCGCCAAATCTCATTGAAATGAAAAAGGATTCCTTCACAGTATGGGGGGAAAGTTTGGAATATCATTTCCAGTTCTGCTAAAGTTTAAAAAAAGAAATGGGGCTGAAAATGTTTACAAAATATTCTCCCTAAACCCCATGACACTTTGGATTTAAGTGCAATTGTCACAAGTCCCACTGTGCGAGTGGAATTGAGTGCTGTTGCCCTTAAACAGTCAGGTGGCTCGAGGAGCCGGAAAGAGTAAATATGAAATGCAACAAAACATCAACTTGGTTTCAATGTAAAAAACTGGTTTTATTATTCAGTACAAGTGTAGCTCTACTTTAATGTGTTGCTGGCAAATTCTATTTATGCAATGCCTGGATACAGGTCAGGTGCATTTTCATGATTTTCTACATCTTGGCTCAGTCTCATGCACTATTTTAATAGTATATTTGATCTCAGCATTGAGACCTGGACTGTTGGCCATATTTGGCTTTGAATGTGTCAAGTTAAAGATTACCGAGCTCATATACATAATGTTATACATTATACATTCAGCTTTCAGAATGTACATTTATGCCATGATTGTGCATTGTACCTGTTGAATTCCTATAGGAGCCCTGCAGATGTTTCTCTGCATTTGTTGGCTGTACAAACAACTCTGGTGCTGCAAACCATCTGCATAAAGCTCATTCTAGCCCATGATAATGTGTACAAATGTAAATCATCTATAGAGCATGGAATATTTTTGTGGTACCTTAGTGAATAGTAGTAATGGCAGTAATCTCCTGCCACAAAGCCTTTTCAGACACTGTATGCATGTTCTTCTCTTCATTCCCTGCATGTTGGAGTAGATACTGTACCTTTCTGCATGTGGATCATTTGCACCAGTCTGTATTTAGTAAACAACAAACAAACGACACTTTTCCCAGACAGATTTCAAACCAATTCTTCAATCGTTTCTACAACACTTGCATGTTTACTCTTTATGCTGCAGCCTGTCCTGATTAGAGAACGTGGACGTTCACTGTGGTCACCCTAAAGCACACTCCCCACAGAGCAATACAAGAGTGTGAGCTCTGCGTTCATTCTGTCTGTCACCACAGAGGGGCGCTGCAGGATCTGTGCCTTTTTACAAACGCTGGCTGTGAATGAATCAGTGGAGTCAAAATTGCATGAACTTTATGTCTCTCCTGTCCTGAACTCTGATTTTGTATTCTTTTTCTTGTTCCACTGGAGCACTATGGACAGCTGTAGTATCGGCCTGTATGTTCAAAATACACAAAGTGCAAGTGAGCTTTTTCCACCTGATTAAAAAGTTCTTCCCATTCTACAGCAACAAGTTCAGTCTCATATGTGGGATGTCATGCCAGTTTATCTTCTACATTAGTGCCCCAGTGGAAAATAATCTGCATTCTAAATGTGTATACAGTTGTTCTCACCTGCCTGCACAATGACTAATCCGGCCACGTATTATTCGAATCCAAAGCCGAAGACTGGAGTATTTGTGAATGTGTTAACCTTTAGGTGGCATTACCGCATCCGAAATCCTAATCTATTTTTGCAATCTGTAGATATTTACACAGAGGGAGGCTCACATCTCGCTTCTATCTCCGTGGCCTCCTCCTTTCCAAACTGTGAATACTTGTAGAATCAAACTGGATGCTGCTGGCGACTGTGGCTCCCGTGCACAACACTAGCATCAGAATTCTATTGCGACCAGGACTTCTGGTACTGCAGGGTTTTTTACTCGTATGTATTTTAACTTCTATATTCGAATTGAGCAAATGAACTAAAGTATATGCTTGAATGAGAAGGCTGCTGCTATTAAAGGCGTCTTGTGTTCCAGTGTACGGAGAACACTATGAGAGACTTTGATTATATGAAATATGGTACGTCCAAGTTTAAACAATTACAGCTGGTATTAATGTATTGCTGTAAATCTGTATCTAATTTTGTTTTCTCAATGTAAACATTTTCTTTCTGTAATAATATTGTAATCATAACTGTAAGATTGTCAACAGTTATGCTAATCAAATGAACCGTCTTATGTTCCTGTTATTTTATTTTTGACTTTTAAAGCAATGCAATTTTTTTTTTGCAATATTTTGATCTGGAATTTTAATGTGAAAGTACTTCCAGACCCACACAAAGGGCCGGAGTGAAATTGATGATGACCACTGCTAATGATGGTAGATGTAGTGCTGAAAACTGAGACTTACTTGAAAGTTTTGATCTTCAATAAAGTTGAAGATAATCGAGATGTTTTGAAAATGTGTTTTGTTTTTTAATTTTGATTTCCTCGTTGCCTTAGCCAAAAAAAAAAAACTGTTGATAAAACACTTTTAAGAGGCAAAACATCTGCAAATCTTGTCCAGAAGAAGATTGCGTCCATGTAAACTGATTTGGCGTACAGTGGTACTTCACCTTAGGAAATTAATTCGTTCCAGAAGTGGTTTCGTAACGTGAATTTTTCGTAAGTTGAGTAACTATTTCAATGATGATTCATTCCAAGGCCCCGATCCAAGTTTTTTTTTTAATAGTGTAACATTGTGTTCTGCGTAGAGACTGTAGAACCAGGACTAAACGTGGACTATACCAGGTCTAGACCAAGCAGCAGCGGTGTACCTCACGAGGCTGAGGCGAGCAGCGACTGCGTGCGGGGGGCGGTGTGTGTGATAGTGCAGCGTGACCCGGCGCGGGGCTGCGAGCAGAGACCCGTGCTCAAACCGTGCCAGGTCTAAACCAGGTCTAAACCACCACGTGCGGGTCTATTTCCTGGTTTCGTTTCGAGTCACGGCTGAGGCGAGCAGCGAGGGGGACCGCACGCAGTCTGAGCGCATGAACGAACGTGTGCAAGAGCCGCGGTGGTTCAGACCTGGTTCAGACCTGGTTCAGACCTGGTTCAGACCTGGTTCAGACCTGGCAGGGTTTGAGCACGAGTCTCTGCTGGCAGCCCCGCGCCGGGTCATGCTGCACTATCACACGTGTCAGAGCGCAGTTTTCTCCGCCCTCCCCCTTCCCCCCACACTTCACTATTAATAATTTTGTTGAAAATCTATGAAAGTTTGAGTGTTTAAACGAGAGACAAATGTGAGAAAAGTTTAAATCCAGTCTGAGAAAAGCGTATAATGTGTGTGGCTGAGCGCACATTATTTGAATTTTTGAGATTTCGCGTTTCGTAACTTGAATTTTCTTTCGTATCTAGAGACCAAAATTTAACGTGAAGGCGTTTCGTAACTTGGAATTTTCGTTTGTTGGGTCTTTCGTAAGGTGAGGTACCAGTATTATTGTTCGCTGCAGCAGCTTTTTAAGAAGAAAAAAAATGTACATTGTGATAGCTTTTACTTTAGAATATGCAGATCGTAAACATGCTGAGTTTGACCAGCAGGACTTGGCCACATGGGCCCATTGGTCCACCTGAGGGAGCACAGAGCTTTGACTTAACACTTGAAAGCTCTGCTCTTGGCTGACCGTTGGAAGTAATTAAGACCGTTTGGACCCCGAGTCAAGTGGAATGGACATGTTTACGACCTGCTTCAAAGCCCTGAGCTGGTCTGTGGAGATGGAACTTGTATTTTTATTTGTTTTGTATTTATGTGTTTATTTTGGGCAAGTAACAATTTACATTCTTTTACACATACGCATGATAACAGAAATAACCAACAAAAACATTTGCCCGAAAAGGAAAACGTATTTAATCCCACCCCCTCTTGTAATTTAACAAAATGAGCTTTCTTTTGCATTCTTCAGACATTTTACTTAAGAAGATTTCAAGATTCAAGATTGTTTATTTGTCATACGCAGGATCAACACAAGGTCGACAAGGCAATGAAATGTTTAGGATCAGAAGAACCCGTTGACTCGTTGAGATAGTTAAGAAGTACTAATAACAGCAATAAAAATACAAGGGAAAAAAGTAAACAATATAATAAAACATATAATAAAATACAAGGGTACAGGTAGGATTAAATAAGGTGTAAGTAGAGTATTTCACAGGTGGTAATACTGCTCCAATGAATTTCATATTGTACATAATATAGTATCATAAGTATTGCACAGGTTATTGCGCAGGTAACAGTAGTTTACAGTGAGGTAGTGACAAACATATATTCATGTAGAGCAGCAGCAGTAAACATATTCTGCATAACGAAAAGTATGATAAAAGGAGAAGTTCAATTTGTCAACTGGACAAAGTTTGTTTGGTTGAAAACGTTTCGCCGCTCATCCGAGAGGCTTCGTCAGTTCTGGTTCTAGTGCTGGTTAGACCCTGTTTATATCTAGCTGCAGGGAGGAGCTCACTACACTGAAATAGCTCTGAAACTATCTCAACTCATTTGTTCCTTTTTGTTATTCGAATTTCTCTGGCGTATAGTTTAGCATCTCTATTCAGACTAACGACCGTCTCCACCCCTCTGTCTCTGACTTGTCTGCTCTAATGTTTCTTTGTCTGTTTTTGACTTGGTTTAAGTCAAAACAGTTTAACGACGAATTCTCTTTTTTGACAAAAATGGCCTCTTTCACTCCCCTCTCAAACCAGTTCTTTTCCCTGGCTAAGATCTGAACCTCACTGTCCTCAAACAATGGCCCGTGGCTTCTAGGTGCAGATGTACGGCAGATGACGGTCCACTCTGGCACGCCCGCCTGTGTTGGTACATCCAGTAGTCGAGTTGTAAAATGAAACCAGGGGGGATGGTTAAATTTTTCACCAACTGGGGGGCATTAAGCTAAGACCTCCCCCATCACTGACATCACTGTGGTGTTTCAGGGCAGGGCAGAATTAGAAGGTACTTTGTTAAAATGGAAATGCTTTTATAACAAAAAGTCCATATAATCATTCAATAATTCAATAATACACAGGATATATGTTATCACACACGTACACACACACACACACACACACCTTAGTCCTGGTTTAGTCTTGGTTTAGTCCTGGTTTAGTCCCGGTTTAGTCCTGGCTTAGTCCTGGTTTAGACCTGGTTTAGACCTGTTTTAGTCCTGGCTTAGTCTTGGTTTGGACCTGGTTTAGTTTTGGTTTAGTCCCGGTTTAGTCCTGGTTTAGACCCGGTTTAGATCTGGTTTAGTCTTGGCTTAGTCCTGGTTTGGACCTGGTTTAGTCCTGGTTTGGACCTGGTTTAGTCCTGGTTTAGTCTTGGTTTAGTCCTGGTTTAGACCCGGTTTAGATCTGGTTTAGTCTTGGCTTAGTCCTGGTTTAGACCTGGTTGAGTCCTGGTTTGGACCTGGTTTAGTCCTGGTTTAGACCCGGTTTAGTCTTGGCTTAGTCCTGGTTTAGACCTGGTTTAGTCCTGGTTTAGATCTGGTTTAGTCTTGGCTTAGTCCTGGTTTGGACCTGGTTTAGTCCTGGTTTAGACCTGGTTTAGTCTTGGTTTAGTCCTGGTTTAGACCTGGTTTAGTCTTGGTTTAGACCTGGTTTAGTCCTGGTTTAGTCCTGGTTTAGACCTGGTTTAGTCCTGGTTTAGACCTGGTTTAGTCTTGGTTTAGTCCTGGTTTAGACCTGGTTTAGTCCTGGTTTAGATCTGGTTTAGTCTTGGCTTAGTCCTGGTTTGGACCTGGTTTAGTCCTGGTTTAGACCTGGTTTAGTCTTGGTTTAGTCCTGGTTTAGTGCCAAAATAGATGCAGAAATAATCTGATAATATGACTCACCCATAAGAATGCGGTCAGATCCATTCTAACAGTTTGCCGTGTTGTCTTTAATAATCCGGAGCTCCGGAGAAAAGGAAATAATCCCGAACGTATCCCGTGTCCCGAGGCGAGAGTTCCTTCTTACGTAGCATTAACGAAGCAAGTTAAGGATTCTTCTCTTGGAAATGCCGCGTAAATATCAGGCGGCTCGCTCACAGCTAATCGGCGAACAGGCGCAAACACAACAGCTGCAATCGTCATGATTGGCGGGAGCGCGATCGGTGCGTAATTATGCTGCAACATGATTGGAAGCTGGAGCGCAGTTCGGCCTATGATTGGCTCTTGGGCACTGGCCATTTTGACTTAAAACGGCGAAATTCGCCAAAAGTTTAGGGATTTTCTTACCTGGCCAGCCAAATGATATCTCTCTGTATTTCCTATACACCGCGATACCATTTGGACACCCTCCATCCACTCTCGCTCCTCCGGTTACAAACGGACTCCGCGATTCTGATTCGTTCAAAGATGGTGACGTCAGTGCACCCGCCTTTGCCCGCAAAGTCACTCTTAGGCAGCGGAAGTTCCGCCTCAGTTTTGAATCAAGATGGCGCAATCTCTGATTGGTTCACTTAGCTGTCTGTCTACGCGCAACCGCAGCGCATTTTGGACCAAGCGTTACCAGACTCACCGCTGCTACAGCGATGAGTCATGGATTCTTCCAGGCAAGGGATTTTCATGCCTGATTGATAAAATGCCATAAGGGATGGAAGAAGGGATGCCCGTTTTAGAAGAGGGATGATTTTGACTATTTTTTCCCACAGGGGGGATGCCCCCTCCCCCCCCCCCCATCCCCCCTCAACTCGAGTACTGGGTACATCCTCTTGGCTGTTTGGTTTCTCCAATGTAGCGCTCACTGCATAACGAAAAGTAGTTTAGTGCAGTATTATTGAGAGTTCAGTATTATTTAGAGTGTTATCCAGAGTTCAGTAGTCTGACAGCTTGGGGGTAATATCTGTCTTTGAGTCTTTTTGTGCATGAACTATTGAACATATGAACTATTGCACTTATACACTTGTAAATTTTACAAGTGAGGGCAACGAGTGACTATTACATAACTATCATATTGCAATAATACAAAAGGACACCAACAATGGTAAAGAAATTAAGGACACCAACAATGGTAACAGAGCAGATACAAGTAATGAACAGAACAAACCAACAATGTGAAGGAAAGGACATAATGCAGCTCTACAGAAGACAGTTTGTTCTAATATTCAGACTCTATAAACTGTGACCAGACCATGTGTTTATAACCTCCTGGGACCTGAAGAAAAAAAGTGTATCTAAATTATTATTATTTTTATTTTAATTTTCTATTTGGAGGTAAATTAACACCTCAGCATTTCCATTTTGTTAATTTTATTTTTATTCATAATGTTCTAATTTGCCCTAATGGACGTCGGGGACATTTTGGTGTTAAATCCACGTGAAGTTAAAGGTCCCATGACATGGTACTTCTTGATGCTTTTATATGGCTCCTTAATGGTTCCCTAATACTGTAAATGAATCCTTCTTCAAAATCAACACTCAGTGCATGAGAAACAGAGATAAGATGAGAAAGAGTCATAAATGTCACTCTGGAACACTCCATTATGGGCGTTGTTGCATGAATGCAAATGAGGAGGACAGAGATGGCCTATACAGTGCCGTGAAAAAGTATTTGCCCCCTTCCTGATTTCTGTGTTTTTTGCATATTTATCACTCAAAACATTGTCAGATCATCAAACCAATTTTAATATCACACAGAAACAACCCAAGGAAAGACAAAATTCAGTTTTTGAATGATGATTCCATTTATTAGTGCACAAAAAAAATCTAAACCTATCTGGCCCTATGTGAAAAAGTAATTGCCCCCTTAATCTAATAGCCAGTTGAGCCTCCTTTGACAGCAATAACTGTAACCAAACGTTTGCGATAATTGGTGATGAGTCTTTCACACCGCTGGGGAGGGATTTTGGCCCACTCTTCTATGCAGAATTGTTTCAATTCTGCCATATTGGAGGGTTTTCTTGTATGAACTGCCCGTTTAAGGTCACACCACAGCATCTCAATCGGATTTAAATCCGGACTTTGACTTGGCCACTCCAAAACCTTAATTTTGTTTTCTTTGAGCCATTCAGAGGTGGACTTGCTGGTGTGTTTTGGATCATTGTCCTGTTGCATGATCCAAGAGCGCTTGAGTTTGAGGGCACGAACTGATGGCCGGACATTCTCCTTCAGGATCTTCTGGTAAACAGCAGAATTCATTTTTCCGTCAATCACAGCAAGTTGTCCTGGTCCTGAGGCAGCAAAGCAGGCCCAGACCATCACACTGCCACCACCATGCTTTACTGTGGGCACCATGTTCTTTTTATCAAATGCTGTGCCATTTTTACGCCAGATGAAACGGGCTGCAGACCTTCCAAAAAGTTCAATTTTAGACTCATCGGTCCACAAAATGTTTCTCCAAAAGTCTTGAGGGTCATCAAGGTGCTTTTTGGCAAAGGTGAGACGAGCCTTTGTGTTCTTTTGTGAAAGCAGTGGTTTTCTCCTGGGAACTCTTCCATGGATGCCATTTTTGGCCAGTGTTTTTCTAATGGTGGAGTCATGAACACTGACCTTAACTGAGGCCAACGAGGCCTGTAGTTCTTTCGATGTGCGTCTAGGTTCTTTTGTGACTTCCTGAATGAGCCGTCGTCGCACTCTTGGAGTAATCTTAGTTGGTCGACCACTCCTGGGAAGGGTTGCAACTGTTCCCAGTTTCCTCCATTTTTGAATAATGGCTCTGACAGTGGTTCGCTGGAGCCCCAGAGCTTTGGGAATGGCTTTGTAACCTTTTCCTGAATTATAGACTTCTATCACTTTTTTTCTCATTTGTTCTTGAATTTCTTTGGATCGTGGCATGATGTGTTTGTTCTTGAGATGTTGTAGCCAACTTCACTTTGTTTGACAGGAACTATTTAAGTGATTTCTTGATTCAACACAGGTGGTGACAATCAGGTGTGGGTGTGGCATGTAGAACTGAACTAAGTTTTCTCAAAACTGTGGTTAGTCACAGTTAGTTTGTGATTTAACAAGGGGGGGCAATTACTTTTTCACATAGGGCCAGATAGGTTTAGATTTTTTTTGTGCACTAATAAATGGAATCATCATTCAAAAACTGAATTTTGTCTTTCCTTGGGTTGTTTCTGTGTGATATTAAAATTGGTTTGATGATCTGACAATGTTTTGAGTGATAAATATGCAAAAAACACAGAAATCAGGAAGGGGGCAAATACTTTTTCACGGCACTGTAGTAGCGGGTGGGGGCGTGGCCAAACTCTCCACTCTTTCCTCTTCAGCTGTGAAGAGCCTGTGCGCTCTGACCCACTTCTGTGTTTTTGCACGGAGGGAGAGATGAGAAGTGTTCCATTGAAAAATAAACACATTTCCACAGAAAATAAAATTAAACCATTGCTGTTTCAGATATCCACAGGCTCAGATAAAGGACTTCCGAGCCTAGAAACACTCGCAAGTTCCTCCAGGCAAATAAAAAAACGTATTTCGTATTGCGTAGCTCCTCCACAGTCCAAACTCTCTGGGCGTGATTTACAGAGACGCTGAGTACAGACAGACGGGGGTGGAACTGCATTTGCATTTCTTTTTTCGAGCTGACGTCAATAAGTTTCCTTGTTCAAAATCGCCCGTTTCAGCTCTGATTTTTTCTAACGCAGAAAAGGATCGCAAATGCTCAGTTTAGACATTTCACAACTTTTAACCATGAGGGGAGGGGCCTAAACAGGGTAGGGGAGCTCACATTAACGTTCAAAAACCTCAGAAAGTGAAAATGTCATGCCATGGGACCTTTAACAACCTAACAAAAACTTTTTTTTTTTTTGATGACCAACATCTCTGACGAGCTTCTACAGTCGCCTCAAAAAGTTCTTAGACTCCCTTTTTAATTTCTTATTTATTTTTTTTATTTGAGTATTTATTCACATCTTTATTTTTTATGTATTATTTATTTATGTATGTATTATTATCATTGTTTTTTTTAGTATTTACGTATTTATTTATTTTTATTTTTTATGTATTGTTTATGTATTATTTATTTATTTTTATAGATTATGTATTTTTTGTATTTATTTATTTCAGTATTTATTTACGTCTTTATTTTTTATGTATTATTTATTTATTTTATTATTATTTTTTAATAATTAAAATTATTATTTTTTGATCATAGTGCAGCCACAAACTAGAGTATCAAAACAATTAAAAGATTGCCCGGTTAACTCGATGTCCACTGTAAAGGACACAAATGAATGGGTCGGTCTCAGGAGGATAGAACAACTTGAATTTCTGGATATTTTGGCGTTGCTTGAGACGTGTGTCCAGACCGTTCCAGAGTTTGACACCACATGTCGACACAGAAACATTTACAGGTCGTTCGAACATTTCCATCCCCTCTTCAATTCTGCTTTTAAATAATATTATCAGTGTATCATATTTTACAAGGTCAGGAATCTTTAGGAGCTTGGATTGAATAAAAAGATGATGGGCGAGTTCTAAAAATCCAACTTTATGGATGATTCGCAAAGCTTGTTTTTGTAATATAATCAATGGATTAACTGATTGGTAAGTGAAATAAGGAGAACCAATGAACAGTTTAGTGTAAGAAAGACAATACTTCACTTTGTTTACTATATCAAGACTTTTGGAAATGTTAGTTTTTATATGTCTAACGTGGGATTCCCGTGATAATTTACTTTCTATTATAACTTCCAAGAATTTATTCTCATTTACATTTTCAATTTGGACACCGTCAGTCAGAATTGGTAACTCTGTGTTCATTTTGTGATTGCCAAACATTATTCCCTTGGTCTTATTCAAGTTTAATGACAATTTATTAATATCCATGAGCTTTTTAAATTTTGTTTAGCTCCTCAAACTTCCTCCAAGGCTGAAGCTTCATTATTTATGAGAGGGTAAACAGGAAACATTTGACTTTGTTGATATGTAGAGAGAAGCCCTCCAGCCTCGTCAATCACAACATCATAAGTAGTTCTAAAAAGCACAGGTGATGCTAGAGCCATA
Source organism: Paratrypauchen microcephalus (assembly GCA_036785185.1). NCBI lineage: Eukaryota > Metazoa > Chordata > Actinopteri > Gobiiformes > Gobiidae > Paratrypauchen > Paratrypauchen microcephalus. Next base: position 350,781 of record JAVJIX010000310.1, on the reverse strand, counting down.
TCCACGGACAAGTGGAAGTGGAAAACATGCTAAAAAATAAAGCTGTTTATTTATACACTTATTAACACAAACAAAAAGATCACAAAACGTTTGGTGAATATATTTGTACTAAGAAAATATCCCCAGTAGTGGAAGAAGTCTTGTCATTAAAGGAGAATTAACTTTTTTTTTTTACAATCTGAGCCTTATTTTGGTAATAAAACAAGTTGTTTTACTCACCCATAGCACTTTGGTGTCATATGGAGCACTTCCAGAGATGTTTTAGATTTGCGATCTCTGTAACGTGAGTTCTCGGGGCACATGTTTGCGGGCTCCAAATAACACAAACTTTAGCACTTTTCAAATCATAGAAGCCCGATGTCTTAGGTCGTTTTCACACCAGGAAAGTCCGATAGTTCACTTGCTTTGGTCCAGACCAAATTTTTTTATTTTTTTTTATTTTGGTGCGGTTCGCTTTCACACTGCAGTTTTTCCCCAAGCGAACTAACGTCTATAAACAAAAGCACATGTGCTGAGGTCGCTCAGACATTGGACAGAATGAGCCCTGTCGGTGTCCAAACGCGGAAGAAGGAGAATAATGCTGTTAAGTGCTGTTTTCAACCTAGCCTTAGCGATATGGTTTGGTCAGTTTATACAGTTTGCACAAATGTTTGAGCAGCATCGTGAGGTTTACACTATTTTACAATCAATTTCCAAATGACGAAGACACAGGACAAGACGACTACGGAGGACAGAACTCATGTGAGCATCAAGTTCTGACTCTTGCTCTTCACACAAAACATAAGTAAGACTCGTAAGTTTCGTTTCGTTTAGTTTCGTCAGCCTCAGTTTCCCATAATGCTCAAACTACGACGGGAGCTTGTTAAGTACAAAAAGCCAACTTGTGCCGGATCGAGTCCGGTCTGCATTCTCACCTCAAACGAACCGCACCAGAGTTCATATGGAACCGGACCGAGACCGACCTTTTTAGGTGGTCTCGGTTCGCTTGTTTGCTCCGGATCGAGACTTTTGGTTTTTATTCACACCAGAACAAAAGGTCCGAATCAAAGGAGCAAACGAACTCTGGTTCGTTTAAAACGAACCAAACAAGGCAGGTGTGAAAACAACCTTAGTCTACACTTTAGTTTGAGTCAAAAGTGGCCTGTAATCCGAGATTTATCCATAATTTACAGCTTTGCGTTTCATGTTTGGGTCCCGGGAGCTGAGAGCGAAATAAACTGTGACTCCGCACATGCGCACTGTCCTCCTTTTTTGTCCACTTTTGACCAAACGAAATTGTAGACTAAGACATCGAGCTTCTATGATTTGAAAAGTGCTAAAGTTTGTGTTATTTGGAGACCGCAAACATGTGCCCCGAGAACTCACATTACGGAGATCGCAAATCTAAAACATCTCTGGAAGTGCTCCATATGACACCAAAGTGCTATGGGTGAGTAAAACAACTTGTTTTATTACCGAAATAAGGCTCAGATTGTAAAAAAAAAAAGTTAATTCTCTTTTAAATAAAAGTACAGATCCTGAATTGAAAGAGAAAAAAGATAAACAACATACAGTGGTACCTCACCTTACGAAATTAATTTGTTCCAGAAGTGGTTTCGTAACGTGAATTTTTCGTAACTTGAGTAGCTATTTCAATGGAAAAGGCCTGATTCGTTCCAAGGTTTTTTTTATAGGGTAACTTTTTTTTATAGCGTAACATTGTGTTCTGCTTCCTGATTGGCTAAGAGACTGTAGAGCCAGGACTAAACGTGGAATAAACCAGGTCTAGACCAGGTCTAGACTTGGACTAAACCGGGACTAGACCAGGATTAAATCACCCCGTGTGGCTCTTCGCTGGTTTCGTGCGGCTTTTGCATTCGTTTGTGCGTGTTCGGTTTGTGGCTCGGGCTGCGTGTTCGCCGCGGTTCTATCTCGTGCTCGCGGTGCTCCTGTCTCCGCGCTCCTTGCGTGTTCGGCGCTAGAGCTAAGAGGCCGAGAAAGGTGCTCTTTGAGCGGGGATAACAGCGGGGTGTGCATCTGAGCGCGCATTATTCAAATTTTTGAGATTTCGCGTTTCGTAACTTGAATTTTCTTTCGTATCTAGAGACCAAAATGTAACGTGAAGGCGTTTCGTAACTTGGATTTTTTGTATGTCGGGTCTTTCGTAAGGTGAGGTACCACTGTAAAATAAAAGACTCAAATGAAAGTAGCATATGAAAAATACTTAGATAAAAGTGCCTGTTTAAAAAGTGCTTACAGTAAGTGCTTTAGTACCTCACTACTACCACTTTGTTACATTCCACCGTGAAATAAGTGTTATTTTCGAGCAGGCATTTATTATACGCTCAAATAAACATAAAGGTTTGCACAGCTGAAGTTTGGTGTCTAGTAGCCGCTATAGTTTCTAATTAACTGATGTGTTTCTGTTACATTTCTGTAGCTACTGTAAATCTGACTCATGATGGTCCAGATCTCCTTAAACTGCTCCAGCTGAAACATCGATCTCTGCTGTGAAGGCTAACATCGCTCTGTGGCCCCTGACGGACACACTTCCTCCATCTCATGTTTTAATACCAGAATTTATTTGATGTCATGAGTAATCGGGCTGTTATATCAAAAAGTATGAGCTAAAGCGTTCGAACAATGGCTGTGAAAGTGGGATAGAGGGGGGGGGGGGGGGGGCAGGAGGGGCTCGGAGCTCAGTGATTGAAACCATCTTCTCTGTGTGTGCAGGCTAGTGCACACTGGTCGGTCAAGGGGCTCTCTGTAAGCCCATGCCTGCAGAGCTTTACCAAACATGGTCACGTAAGAGGCGCTTGGAGAGTTTCCCTTTGCTACTGGAGCCCAGATTCACAGTCTGGACTACGAGCAAATGTGGGTGACTTCTCTTACCCTGTAGCCACGTAGCTTCTTCAGGTCTGGACACAAACTTTAAATAGATAAAAACAATATTTGTGATGAATTTAAAAGTGCTTTGTGTAACTTTTCTGCTGGTATTCTTCTCGCAGTGACTCAGTAACATGGGTTTTTATTGACCTTAAAGGAAAAGTAAAATTTTTTACAATTTGAGCCTTATTTTGGTAATATTACTTTGTTAATATTACTTATTTTATTATTATTATTACCTATCTTTATGCCATTTTTGCCTGCATGCACTTGTCTTCTTGTTCAAACTGTCCCTACCTGGAGCTACTGTGACAAGTAAATTCAATAAAGTCTTATCTTATCTTATCTTATCTTATCTTATCTTAACAAAACAAGTTGTTTTACTCACCCATAGCACTTTGGTGTCATATGGAGCACTTCCAGAGATGTTTTAGATTAGCGTTAGCCTAGCGCGACTTCTAGCCATAGCTCGGGGCATATAATATATTCCCCAAGCATGTAATATGCCCCGTGCGGGGCATTACTTTGCGGTGTCCAAATAACACAAACTTTAGCACTTTTCAAATGTCAGAATGTCTTAGTCTATGACTTTTAGTGGATTCCAAAACGTCCTGAAATCCGATATGCAGCCATAGTTTACAGCTTTGATGACGTTCCATCAGAGAGGACAGTGAGCATGCGAGTGAACTCAGCTGTTTTGTAAACTCCGCTAGTCCGAAAGAAGTCTAACACCGCTACTGAACTTTACTTTTCTGTTGCGATATCTCGGGTTTCAGGCCGTTTTGGAACCAAATGAAAGTCTAGACTAAGACATCGAGCTTCTATGATTTGAAAAGTGCTAAAGTTTGTGTTATTTGGAGCCCGCACGGGGCATATTACATGCTCGGGGAATGCCCCGAGCTATGGCTATAAGTCGCGCTAGGCTAACGGCGTTAGCCTAACGCTAATCTAAAACATCTCTGGAAATGCTCCATATGACAACAAAGTGCTATGGGTGAGTAAAACAACTTGTTTTATTACCGAAATAAGGCTCAGATTGTAAAAAACATTACTTTTCCTTTAACACTTGTTATTGTGAATGGGCTCGCCTCACCACAGATCTGACATGTAACTTGACCTCACGGCGTCACCTGCTGTCTCCGTAGAGATAAATAAGTCACCGCCTTTAACTGTTACAACCTACAGTACACGCCTTAGTTTCAAATCATCAGCCTGTTTACGAGCACTATTCTTTTCATTCTTGTTTGACATTTCGATTTGATGACGCCATGTCTGTTTCCCCCTCTTCTAGTTTACTATAAAAACATTCAATATAAAGGAATTTCTATATCAGAGCTTTCCAGGACCCAAGAGAATCAAAACATGCAAATCAACTCCAAAATTCCACCAGGGTTATGGGTTACGGCAATAGCCTATACAGATTGTACAAGATCAGAATCACTTGTTCAACATTCAGCTCATAAACAGAACTGTCAGCACTGGGCTTAAACTCACGAGTCGGTGATGTGGCAGTGTTTTAATGACAGATAATGACACGGTTACGATACGAATGTTAGCCAAATTGTGTCAACAAGCTGCTAATAGCTGGTGAAATGTGATTTGTTCTCTTCTTGCAGACACGCACTCATACACAGGCTATATTACTATTTAGAGCAGGAGGCTATTTGAGGATCAGTGGGACAGAGCAGGTTAATAAACAACTAAAACTATGGGGACAAAATGTTCCTTTAAGGTGAACAGTGTTTATAACGAATAATAATATCTCCAAGATGTTATTGAACTTGGGTGTTCCACAGAATATCACCGATGTTCTGTTCTGTCGTATTCAATTAGCACAAAAACATACACAAAACATGATTTCCAAAGAGGACCACATTTGGACTGAGACAGAGCGAGCATCATTTGTTTCTGGAGTGTGAAATACACGCCACAGCAACACAGCGACACAGCAACACAGTCGAAACTCAGTCAGGCATGAAAACAAACTAAACTGACCTGATTTGGCCTGGTGGAATACCTGCTGCTCTACGTTTATGGTACTGTGGAACATTCCAGGCAAAGCAATGACTTTATGTTGTTGTTAAAGGAAAAGTAACGTTTTTTACAATTATTTCGATAATAAAACAAGTTGTTTTACTCACCCATAGCACTTTGGTGTCATATGGAGCATTTCCAGAGATGTTTTAGATTAGCGTTAGGCTAGCGCCGTTAGCCTAGCGCGACTTATAGCCATAGCTCGGGGCATTCCCTGAGCATGTAATATGCCCCGTGCGGTCTCCAAATAACACAAACTTTAGCACTTTTCAAATCATAGAAGCTCAATGTCTTAGTCTACGATTTCGTGTGGTCAAAAGTGGCCTGTAATCCGAGATTTATCCATAGTTTACAGCTTTGCGTTCCATGTTCCGTTCGGGAGCTGAGAGCACAGTCCGCACATGCGCACTGGCCTCCTCATCTACTCGAAACTATGGCTAAATCTCGGATTACAGGCCACTTTTGACCACACGAAATCGTAGACTAAGACATCGAGCTTCTATGATTTGAAAAGTGCTAAAGTTTGTGTTATTTGGAGACCGCACGGCGTTAGCCTACGCTAATCTAAAACATCTCTGGAAGTGCTCCATATGACACCAAAGTGCTATGGGTGAGTAAAACAACTTACCTGGCCAGCCAAATGATATCTCTCTGTATTTCCTATACAGCGCGATACCATTTGGAAACCCTCCATCCACTCTCGCTCCTCCGGTTACAAACGGACTCCGCGATTCTGATTCGTTCAAAGATGGTGACGTCAGTGCACCCGCCTTTGCCCGCAAAGTCACTCTTAGGCAGCGGAAGTTCCTCCTCAGTTTTGAATCAAGATGGCGCAATCTCTGATTGGTTCACTTAGCTGTCTGTCTACGCGCAACCGCAGCACATTCTGTGGATCAAGCGTTACCAGACTCATCCGCTGGTACAGCGATGAGTCATGGATTCATCCAGGCAATAAAACAACTTGTTTTATTACCGAAATAAGGCTCAAATTGTAAAAAACGTTACTTTTCCTTTAAGTCTTCAAAATGTCATCATCAGACCAATTAGCCTTGTCAAAACTTCAAGTAGTATCTTAAATAAATCGTTAAGTTGTCGTTAAGTTTTATGGAGTCGCCCTTGTACACGATATAGCCACAGAACACAAACCGTTAGACATTCAGACAGTGTTAGACAGGCACAGAGAGGGATGTGTACACCAAACATACATGAAGATCCTGTACTGTGACTGTTCCTGTTCCATAGGTGATGTCATGATGTCATCCACTGAAGCTCCCTGAGATCCCACTTCTTCTCTCTTCCATAAATAGGCAGATACTACAGGACGAGGAGCTAGGATCAAGAACAAAAGATCTATGTGTTCCTTTTATAAAGCTTCTAATCTCTCCAAATGTCCCTTATCTGCGGCCATCTCGGCCACCTCCATCTGCGCCTCTCATCAAGTTCTTAACGTACTGTTCAAAGTCATTATTAGTGATGGATCCTCTCACATTTTGTGATTAAAGATTGTTTGTTGTGGCAATTTCCTACAGCTAGATAGTGGTGAGTTTCATCTGTGAGATATAACTTTTGAAATTTTTATATTATATTTTAATATAAGTATAAACATTTTAATATTAGGTGTTTGGTTGAACAATGAAACTTCAAACAGCTTCACTTTCAGTTATAATAACAGTGTTATGTTTTTTCACATGTTACTTGTTTGAGAGCTGAGGCAGAAGACTAAAGGCAGCAATTTTCTTCTTTTCTACATTTTAGGCACTCACTTAACACAGTTCACTGTGTAATGTTTTTATTTGTTGTGCTTGACTGTTTATTCAAACAAAATACTTTCTTTATTATTGTGATGACGTTCTCTTCGCTCTTGTGTTGTGCAACTGAAAATGAGCAATCTGAAGTGAACCAGATTTGACCAAAATTGTTGAATGGATCTGCTTTTAGAGGACAAACATAGTGAATGAACCAGGCCAAACTCATGGTATGTGAATAAAGAAAATAAGACTTACTAAACTAAAATGATAATAAGATTTTTACCCGTTAATTACCGAAATTGAAGATACCCATTCAAAAATACATTGTTTTTCAAGCCTTTTCACTTCCATCATGAAATCAAAGTATTCTTTTGGACTTAGATATAGTCACATAAAAGGGGGATCTTCCCCATGCAGATGCAGCCATTTTGAATACGAGAGCCGCAGAAGGACATTTGGGCTCCGCCTTCGGCAAGGCTCGTGGTTTTGGGTAAACAACACAAGCATGCTGCCGGATCAGACGTCGTAATGGATCTAACACGTGTTTTGGACTAAATTGTTTTACTGGATTTTATTTGCTGGATCCTTACGGACAGATTGAGACCAAGTTTATGGTAAAATACAGAGTTTGACCTGTCCAGAGCCTTCAAAGGTAAGCTAAGTAACAAACCTTGTTTTGTGCTTTTCCGTATAAAAGCCCCATGTGCTCGGGGAGTGATTGTTGTGCCGGGAAATGAATTGCATAGTCAAAAAGAGGAGACTGTAAGGTTTCATTTGATGTGTAGAGTGTCATGGTACATGATCGGGAATGTGTGTTTTCATGGGAAAAGTAAAAAAAAAAATAACCGGGACCGCGCGGCTCGTGCCCGGGTGACCCTCGAGGTCTGTCATAGCTAAAACAGAAAGTGCAATAGCACCATCCACCTATGCGCCACGAATCCTACACACTGGGGCTTTAAAGGGACAGTATGATAATGTGTATTTATACATTTCATAGTGAAATATAGTTCTTATTTATTATTTATTTGTTTATTTCAGGGACAGTGCATATTAATCAACGTTCTTATTGGAACTAATGGTCCATCCATTATCTTCCACAGGGGCACCAGTCTCAGCAGGGACTTCCTCCAGCTCCTCCAGGGGGTTAGGCATTCGTAGGACAACCAAGAGACACAGTCCTTCCAGTGGGACATACCCTGAACACGTCCTCAGGGAGACGCCCAGGAGAGACGCCCTAGAGGTGTATATATATATATATATATATATATATATATATATATATATATATATATATATATATATATATATATATATATATATATATATATATATATATATATATATTAGGAGCAGTGGGCAGCACACTTCTGCGCCCATCTCCATGATCTTCTTGCTTCGGTTTGGTCAGGACCTAAGCTGGAGGCACCTTTGGTGCATGTTTTGGGTTGATGGGAGAAACCGGAGTGCCCGGAGGAAACCCACCCAGACACGGGGAGAACATGCAAACTCCACACAGAAAGGCTCAGGCGACCCGGGGATCGAACCCAGACCATGCATGCAAACTCCACACAGAACACACACAGAAAGGCCCGGGCCACCCAGGGATCGAACCCGGAACCTTCTTGCTGTGAAGCGTGAGTGCTAGCCACTCAGCCACCGTGCCGCCAATTGCAATTGCAATGCTGATTTATTTTTAATTACAAAATCATTGGACATGATGGCCAAGTTGTTAATGTTCTATTATCCAATCAGGAAGCAGAATGAGCCTCACGTAAACGTATTATTTGGGTTGCCAGTTTCAGTAGTGAAACTGAGTTGGTTTAAACCTAAAATGACTCTCTCTGGTCTGAATCTTCACCACATAAAGCTCAGTACCTGCAGCCAGTCATGAGTCAGTGCTAGTGCAGCCTCTGCAGCTCAGTGAGGGAATTCTGAGGTGTTCGATTGCAAAAACACATGTATTCAAATTCCGCAATTAATTGAGTCTGAAACTGAACAAACTAGGCATAATTGTTCTTTGATTGAATCTTTGAGAGAGTTTTATAGTCCATCTTCCACTTTATTGTCCCTGATAATGAGACGTGTAACAGCCGTGGCGCACAGCCCTCTGCACCGCTAACATCTCTGGCAGATTTAATGTCCGCACTTCACCCCTTTTAATCGTACTCTTAACTGCCCCATTTCCACCCATTCACAGGGCAGTAGCATTAGCCCCGGTAGCATTATTCGCTCACACAGGCTTCAGCCAGAGCCAACGTAAACAATGACGTGGGCGGCAATCTGCCCTCCACAGTTCTCTCCGGTATTTTTAGCATGAGGGATTTCTCTGTCATAGAACATCACTCCATCTGCCTCATGCCCAAATAAAGAGAACACGTTCCAACGATGCTCCGCTCAGATGTTTAGAAGATCCTGGTCCACTGACACTGAGAAGTCCATCAGTCACGTTCTGGACACATCTCATCGGCCGAGCAGCTCAGTCACTTGTACTCAGTGTGAAATGTTTGTTGGATTGGTATGTTTGAATAAAGAATTACACGTTTTATCTAAATAAACTGCATCGCTAACTTCACTGCAAGGTCAGTATATTGTCCCTTTGGAATCTTCCCCCTTGGAGTTTGTGTTGAAATTGAGTTATTCATATTTTCTTGAAGATTTTGTAGGGTTTGGCTCCTTTTTGTAGTTTTATATGAGCAAAAGCCAATTTCCTCGTTCCATTGTGCTCTGTGAGAGGCCGAGATGATGATATTTTCTGTTTCCTCATCACAAAAAACATCCCTGGAGTTTTGATCTGTTTCATTCGCAGTGACATATTAGCACACAAATCCTGCACGTTGAGACTGACATGGAGTTCTTAATAATTATAATTATAATAATGATACAGGAAGTGCTCCGTTGTGTTTTTAAGCTCCGTATGCCTAAATTTCAGTCCTGGAATTGCCAATCTCTACTGAACAAAAGGTAAAAGCAGCAAAAACTATGACTACATGACATCACGAGGTGGAACAGACCATTTTGAGCTTTGGAGATTAATAATAAAGGATTACTCAAGCATGTGTGAGTGAAAAAAACTAATAACATTATGGCTTAAAGCTCACAAGAGTCAATTTTGTGTCATATAAGACATTTAAATATAACTCTTTCCCACTTTGCAAAGACAAATATAATATAGAATTCCTGGAGAGCCGACAGAGAGACACAGGAGCATTTCCACTGTGGCTCTAGACCCACTTTTGTTTACATTGTACATTTACACTTACAAATGTTACATAAGGACTTTTCAAACCTGTAGCATATTTAGTCTCCATCAGCTCATTTTAAGCTTTGTTTGACATAGAAGTATCATTCTATATTTATGTTCCCTCCAAAGCTCCCCCGTCTCCCTGACAGCGCAGGCAGTTGTAGGTGTCATGTGTCATGTGCACAGGGGATCATATCTGCACATTCCATTTCACTTATTGCACGTCTCCTTTGTGTTACTGTCAGAATGTTCACATACAGGCTTTAAAGTACTTAAGAAGGGCTGGATATGTTATTATTATTATTATTATTATTATTATTATTATTATTATTATTATTATTATTATTATTATTATAGTGTAACTTTTTTTATAGTGTAACATTGTGTTCTGCGTAGAGACTGTAGACCCAGGACTAAACGTGGACTATACCAGGTCTAGACCAAGGTCTAAACCTGGATTAAACCTGGACTAAACCTGGACTAAACCAGGACTAGACCAGGTGGATTAAAGCGCCGCGCACGGGTCTATTTCCTGGTTTCGTTTCGAGTCACGGCTGAGGCGAGCAGCGAGGGGGACCGCACGCAGTCTGAGCGCATGAACGAGACCCGTGCTCAAACCGTGCCTCCTCTAGACCTCCTCTAGACCTGGTCTAGACCTGGTCTAGATCAGGTCTAGACCACCGCGGCTCTTGCATGCGTTCGTTCATGCGCTCAGACTGCGTGCGGTCCCCCTCGCTGCTCGCCTCAGCCGTGACTCGAAACGAAACCAGGAAATAGACCCGAGCGCGGCGCTTTAATCCACCTGGTCTAGTCCTGGTTTAGTCCTGGTTTAGTCCAGGTTTAGTCCTGGTTTAGTCCAGGTTTAGTCCTGGTCCAGTCCTGGTTTAGTCCAGGTCTAGACCTGCTGGCAGCCCCGCGCCGGGTCATGCTGCGCTATCACACGTGTCAGAGCGCAGTTTTCTCCACCCTCCCCCTTCCCCCCACACTTCACTATTAATACATTTTGTTGAAAATCTATGAAAGTTTGAGTGTTTTAACGAGAGACAAATGTGAGAAAAGTTTAAATCCAGTCTGAGAAAAGCGTATAATGTGTGTGGCTGAGCGCGCATTATTTGAATTTTTGAGATTTCGCGTTTCCTAACTTGAATTTTCATTCGTATCTAGAGACCAAAATTTACCGTGAAGGCGTTTCGTAACTTGAAATTTTCGTTTGTTGGGTCTTTCGTAAGGTGAGGTACGACTGTATTAGGACAGGGACAGAGGAGCTCATTCTCCAACAGGCTCCTACAGCTCTGCTCAAACAGTGAGAGATACAGGACGACATTCATACTATAATACTCCCTACAACTGTACAACAACTCACCTTTGTGCAATAGACAGTATAACACTCCCTAGACCAGGGGTCCAGATCCGGCCCTCCAAGACCTTTAATCTGGCCCTCAGCTGATTTTCTATTAAAATATTGGTAATTTTCTGCACCTCTTTTCTGCGCAGTTTAGCATAGCAGCGTCTCCACCCCCTCCCACCAGAGCAGCACAAATGAAGACTCGCCTCTTTCCAAACGCTCTTAAAGGACCATCGTTTTGACTGTCGACCGTGACACCCTCATCAACAAAATGTCAAAAATGAGAAAAGTGGATGCAGAGTGCAGGATTTTCCAAGAAAAATTGACTAATTCCTATTTGTTCACGGAGGTGAATGAGAAACCTGTGTGCGAAATTGCATTTTTCTTAAAGTTTCAGGTTGTTTATAATATTTTGTAAAAGAAATACAACAATTAAAAAATACTTCTGTAATAGATTTGCATTTCTCTGCACAAATATTTGGACTTTTACTATTTTGGGGGTATATTTGCCATGAGTTTTCTGATCCGGCCCCTTTGGGATCAAAGTAGGTTAGAAACGGCCCCTGGACCAAAATGAGTTTGACACCCCTGATCCAGACAATTCTCCCTACAACTGTACAGCTGGGATTGTACATCTTATTCCATATTGCATTTTATACTTAATTACTACTTTTCTATTTAAATCTGATTTGTATATTATCATTCATTTATTTGTATAATTATGTCTCATCTGACACCGGTCTATTGCTCTTTTTTTTCTCTTTGTGTGTGTGTGTGTGTCATTCTGACCCAGTGCCTATAATAGTCTCTTATCACTGCTGAGTACGGAGTGACTAATGCACTAAATTGTTAAGTGACTTCTGAGTGTCTGGAAAAGCACTATAAAAAGACTAATGCATTTTTATTTGGAAGCCGAACCTTTAAAGTGGGACTAAACATCTAAACTCCGCTCACAATCACAGTGCAAATAGAGCTGTGAACTCAGGGCGAGGGGAGGGGGCGGGTCTGAAGGTGTACGGAACAGTGTGATTGGTCAAACAGGTGTCCACACTTGAAACTCCGCCCCTGCAGCCGGGTTTTGTCATCAGCTGTAATAGGGCAGTCTGGTGTGATGTCACATAGTACTTGAAAGTGCGAGGCCACTGGAGGCAGCGCACACTCAGCGCTGTAAATTTACCTAATTTGCACAAAAATCAAACCAAAAAACGACTAGGTACAGTAGACGTCAAAAGAATAAGTCAAAACAGTTTTAGTATAAAAAAAACAGTTGATTTAATTGTTTAGTTCCACAACAAAGGTAGTTTGTGTAAATAGGTTAAAGGTTCACTGTTTTTTTCTGCTTCATTCCGCTACATTCTTGTGTTGATGGAGATGTCATTTCTGTCCATGGAATGTTCCACCGGATGGGTCAGAAATAAACCTTCACTTTTCTGATTTTCTGCTACATATTCATCAATAATAGGTAATAAACTATCAAATACTTTATTAGCTCAGCTTACGGATCAATGGTACAATTTTATTACATGATTTATTTGGTTTATTAATTTATTTGCTCTAATCGCAGTAACAGGGTTGCAGGTAACAGGGTTGCAGATCCGCACTAATGTTCACTTTATCTCAGGAGCAGAAGCTGTTTAGGTGTTACTGCTAATCAAGAGGAAAAACTTATTTATGCAAATAAGTAAAGGAAAAAATAATAATAATCTTATTCTGATCATTTACATAACAGGGTTGCATGAGGCAGAGTGAGACATTCAGTCAAGGCTAACGATGTTATAAAAATATGAAAAATAGAAGAGAAGATAAACCTTTGCTCTTACATCATCATCTTACATCATCAAACAGTTTTCTTTTGGAAAACTGTTTGATGATGTCAAGTCCAGGGGATCATGTGGTTCACTGTTGATTGATTGATTGATTGATTGATTGATTGATCATGTGGTTCACTTCTTCTTCTACCAGACTAAAAATGTTCTGGTAACAGGGTTGGTGCAGGTTGTGGGACACATGTTCCATGAATAATTATTATTATTTGAAATATTATGTCTATTAAAACAAATGTTCCACAGTTACAAGAGATGGAAATGAAATAATTTATCAAATAATTTAAAAAATAAATGTTATTTTAACTGTTTTATTTGAGATTCAATTTGGACATTAGAGGGTGGGACAAGAGGAAAATGGCATTTTGGGGGGTATTCCAGACTTATTTGGTATTTTAAAAACTATTTTCAAGCATTCTTTTCTCTTAGTTTTTTTAGATTTGGTCTCAGGACAAGTAAATTCACTCAGAAACTGTATGTTTTAGTATTTTGTATGTGGATTATTTAAAGGTCCCATGGCATGAAATTTTCACTTTCTGAGGTTTTTGAACGTTAATGTGAGCTCCCCTACCCTGTTTACCCCCATTTTTTTAATTTGCCTGGAGGCACGTCCGAGTGTTTCTAGGCTCGGAAGTCCTTTATCTGAGCCTCTGGACCTTTGAACAGCAGTGGTTTAATTTTATTTTATGTGGAAATGTGTTTATTTTTCAATGGAACGCTTCTCATCTCTCCCCCCGTGCAAAAACACGGAAATGGATCAGCTGTGAGCTCTGAGCGGAGAGTTTGGCCACGCCCCCACCCTCTACTATTGGCCATCTCTTTCCTCCTCATTTGCATTCAAGCAACAACTCCCAGAATAAAGAGTTTGAGAGAGATATTTATGACTCTTTCTCATCTTATCTCTGTTTCTCATGCACTGAGTGTTGATTTTGAAGAAGGATTCATTTACAGTATTAGGGAACCATTAAGGAGCCATATAAAAGCATCAAGAAGTACCATGTCATGGGATCTTTAATATTTGATGGGTGTGACGTAAAATGTCGTCCATTTCTGAAATGACCCGTATAGTATTAAACTGGTATATCTCCATGGAAACAAGGAGATGAAACTATCAAATTACACTTCCCTACTGTGTTACAGGTCATCTGTTTGAATAAATGAAAGATAGATACGTTTAATGCATACTGTGGAGCATTCCAGGCAAAGCAATTACATCTCTAGGAAGACAAGCAGGTGGTGGACCCCGCATTAGAAAGGTTCCATACTGCACCTTTAAAATGACACTGTTTACAAGACAGCAGGACGCACTGTAACGTCAAGTGTATGTGATTACATTCAATTTTTTTATTCACCCTCTCATTATGATATTTGAACATGTTTTAGCCTCTCCACTTCCTGTTCTGTTGCCATGGCGATCAGAACCATGTTTACTCTCTCCATTTGACTTCTAATGTAGCGTCGTGTTAATGATGTGAGGTTAAGTGAAGGTCTCTGCTGCAGAACATTGCACCACACTAATTATTCTCATCTGTGATCGCACCACGGCCTTGTGTGTTGTTGCCAGGAAACAGCCCGTGTCCAGTCATGTGACATCCGTGCCCTTTTATTGTCCACCAGCTCCATCTACCTCCAACTAATCCTTGGACTTTTCCAGACTGTTCCGACACATGGCCTGCTGGATCAAACCCTCCAGTGTGCGGAGTGACTCATGGTAATGCAGTGTCCCCAGTGACTCGGGTGCATTCTTGTCCATGTCACAGAGCAGAGCCCGAGGTACAGAGCGCACTGAGTAAAAGAGGAAAACGACCTCATCCGGCCCACTGTGACGTCAGTGTGTGTTGTTTACTGATACCACAAGCACTGGTGTTACTAGAAGGGCCCGACTGATTGAAAGAAGAGAAAAGATGCCATTATAATGTTATTTTGTTCATTGGTTTGATTCAAAACAGTATCAACTCTAAATAAAATATGGCCCCAAAGACCAGTATGCTACTATTTATTCTGGATCCCCATTAGTTATTACCACAAAAATGACTA
This sequence comes from Paratrypauchen microcephalus, assembly GCA_036785185.1. Lineage (NCBI taxonomy): Eukaryota > Metazoa > Chordata > Actinopteri > Gobiiformes > Gobiidae > Paratrypauchen > Paratrypauchen microcephalus. The sequence goes on along the minus strand of JAVJIX010000310.1, from coordinate 335,688 downwards.
TTCTTCCTGGGGTCTGTAGTCCATGACGACCCACTTTTACTGTTATATGATATATTTTAGCCGACAAAAGATAAAGCTATAGTGCAGAGATTTAAAAACATCTATTGCAGGGGTGGGCAAACTTTTTGACTCGTGGGCCAAAAAGGGTTCTAAAATTTGACAGACGGACCGGACCAGTTGCAGCTGGATTTAGTGTTTTTGGTAATCCACCTCGTAAGAGCAAAAAATAACATGGGATATGTAGAAAACATGTACTTTATTTCAATTAAAAATTAACAAAAGCATTACAACAAAATGTCCATCTTTTAAGTTCCACGGTATTTAGCTGTTTATTGAAATGATTCTTAAAACACAGAAAATTTTATTAACAGCTTTTTAAAATTACTAACAGTTACTATTTTAAAGCACTGAAAGTTCTGTTATCTTTCAGGTTTTTATCATCACCACTCTCCTCCTGACTGTCTTTTTTTCAAAAACAGAAGGAGATGCAGATCTACTTGTCCTGCTCCTTCTATTCAGTGCGGGCCGGATTAAAAAGCTTAACAGGCCGCATATGGCCCCCGGGCCGTAGTTTGCCCATGCCTGATCTATACTCTAGTTCAGGGGTCGTTTTTCAGGCCAGGGACCCCCAAACAGATGGCGAACTGGTCCAGGGACCCCCTACTATATTTACGGCATAGAATTGTGTTTTATATTAAATTGAGCTTAGTGTCATGTATAAACATTGCTACTCTGTTATGGTACATCCAATACAAGGAAATAATACACAGGTTAATACTGTATTTTACACTATAAAATATAAAATTATATTATTTTAAAGTGAAATCAAAAGATGTTGCGACCCCCCCTGCAGTACCTCCGCGACCGCCCTGTTGAAGACCTCTGCTCTAGTTATTACTATTATTATTTAGTGTTTTATGTTTTATGTTCGCACCTTATCACCAAGATAAGTTCCTAGTTTTGTTCACTTGACAATGGCAATAAAAGTCTGATTCTGATTCTGATCAAATTTAACATAGGCATTCTTAAGATAGATAAGATAAGACTTTATTGATCTCACACAGGAGAAATTTACTTGTCACAGTAGCTCCAGGTAGGGACAGTTTGAACAATAAAAAAATAAGTAATAAATCGAATAATAAAAATAGTAGTAATAATAATGAAAACAGTGACAGGGAGAGTATTGAAAAATTGGAAAAACGATATTGCACGATAGGAGTATTGAAAAAACAACAATATTGCACATTGGGAAAACGATATTGCACGATAGGACTCTACAGTGGAGTTATACAGTCTGATGTCGGTGGGGATGAAGGATCTGTGGTAGCGCTCCTTCTTGCACTGGGGGTGCCTCAGTCGGCTGCTGAAGGAGCTGCTCAGCTCCTCTACAGTCCGGTGCAGAGGGTGAGAGGTGTTTGTCCAGCCCCCTCCTCTCGGCCACCTCCTCTACAGAGTCCAGAGGACAGCCCAGGACAGAGCTGGCCCTCCTGACCAGCTTAAGTCTCTTCCTGTCCCGCTCTGTGCTGCTCGGGGCCCAGCAGACGACAGCGTAGAGGAGAGCAGAGGCCACCACAGAGTCATAAAAAGTCTTGAGCAGAGGCCTGCTCACTCCAAAGGACCTCAGTCTCCTCCAGTGTTGTATAAAGTAGTGGAAAATCAAACTCAAGTAAAAGTATAGGTTCCCCTCCCAAAAATGACTTTGGTAAAAGTGGAAGTCACTGACTGAAATGTTACTTGAGTAAAAGTCTTAAAGTATCTGGAACTTCTTGTACTTAAGTACGACAAGTAATGTAAAAATAAATGTACTCAAGTAATGTCATTAAAAGTACAAGTAAAAGTATCAAGCAAAGGCAGTCTGAATTTAATATTTTTTAATGAAAAATAAAAATGAAAAATAAGGCATACATAACACCATTGAAGGAGTGCTTTTGGAGGAAGAGGGTTTTTTGCAATTGGGCCCTTAATTCTACTGTAAAACACCATGTTGGGCTCACCCAACATGGTGTTGCCAGGGCCATTTTTGAACCATGGGTTCAAAAATGGCCCTGGCATTTTTGAACCCATGGTAGTTTTGTGTCATATGGAGCACTGTCGAAGATATTGGGTTCGGTGATATCCATGAAACACCATCCTATGAGCAAGTAAATGCAGGTACAAAATACGTTATACGAATCCTTCATATCAGTGTAAGAGAACATTGTGTTTAAGTACGGCCAGGGATGCTCATCATCAGGTCCCCCTTCATTTGTAGCCGACGTGGATGCTGTCTCCTCTTCCACCAGGGATGTTGATTGATTAAACTAGCTGCATGAAACCAACAGGTGTAGGCTGATTGTCATGTGCAAATAGCAAACAAGCCCAGGCACGTCCTGACTTCCTTCAGTCAGTAGAGGGTTTTTTTGTAACGAGTAACTAAACGGCACATTGAAAATGTATCGGAGTATAAGTATGCAGTTAAATTAGAAAATGTAGTGAAGTAAAAGTAAAAGTTATAATTTTTTTTTAAACTCAAGTAAAGTACAAAGTCTCCCAAAATGTACTTAAGTACAGTAGTGAAGTATTATTACTTCGCTACTATACAACACTGGTCTCCTGAGGAGGTGGAGGCGACTTTGGCCCTTCTTGTACAGGGCGTCGGTGTTGTGGGACCAGTCCAGTTTATTGTTGTTCTTCTGTTATAAGTTTAAGTTTATTTATTTAAATGGGACAGCATGTATTAATGAACAGCTCGTGCTGTAAATACACCAGATTTAGCTCAAGGCTAGTTTCCATCTGTAGTCCCACAGAACAGGGATGAAAGTCGTTTATTATTATTTTTTATTTTTTAGGCTAGTCTGGGTTTGGTGTCTGGAGGATAAATGGGTCTAATAATTGTTGGACTTTTGCCTGCACTAAGTCTTAATAAGGTCTTGGTGTGAACTTGATTGTGTCCCGTCCTGGATCCCTCAGAGCATCCTCATCCTCATCCTCATCCTCTCCTCTCGCCTGGAGCTGGAAAAAGTGATGCCGCAGCGGTGACGTCACTCCACATGAGGGCGCTGCGTCCTGATTGGAGCGCGTCCTCAGCCAACCAGAGCGCGCACGCGTAGGAACGCTTTAAAACATTTCGGGAAAGTGTCGCAAAGTGATCAGAACGAGTGATACGCACGCCACGGTGGACTGTCCGGGACTTTGGAGCGTGTTAGCCCGGTTTGGACTGAGAGTATTCTGCCGTGAGCCCAGCCCCGCACTGTAGACACAGAGACGCAGCAGCAGCAGAAGCAGCAGAAGCAGAAGCAGCAGCAGAAGCAGAAGCAGCAGCAGAAGCAGCAGCAGCAGAAGCAGCATGTCCACGCACTTCAGGAGCGGCCCATCCTTCGGCCTGTCCGCGGAGGTCAAGAGCAAGGTACACATGGAACCGTGACTGTCTGCTCTGGGACCGGGCACATTTCACCAGGGCTGGACTGGGACAAAAAAATGGCCCTGGCATTTTTGGCTTAGACCAGCCCCTCATAATTAGTCCTGGTTCAGACCTGATTTAGTCCTGATTTAGTCCTGGTTTAGACCTGGTTTAGTCTTGGCTTAGTCTTGGTTTATACCTGGTTTAGTCCTGGTTTAGTCCTGGTTCAATCCTGTTTTAGTCCTGATTTAGACCTGATTAGTCCTGGTTCAGACCTGGTTTAGTCCTGGTTTAGTCCTGGTTCAGACCTGGTTCAGACCTGGTTTAGTCCTGGTTTAGTCCTGGTTTAGTCCTGGTTCAGACCTGGTTCAGACCTGGTTTAGACCTGGTTTAGTCCTGGTTTAGTCCTGGTTTAGTCCTGGTTTAGTCCTGGTTTAGTCCTGGTTCAGACCTGGTTTAGTCCTGGTTCAGGCCTGGTTTAGTCCTGGTTTAGACCTGATTTAGTCCTGGGGTTTAGTCCTGGTTCAGACTTAATGTAGTCCTGGTTTAGTCCTGGTTCAGACCTGGTTTAGTCCTGGTTCAGACCTGATGTAATCCTGGTTCAATCCTAAATTGTGGGCCGGTCTCTAAGTAAAAAAAAGAAGAAGAAGGGCATCGGCCCCTAGGACTGTCGGCCCACCGGGAAAATGCCCAGTATGCCCGATTACCAGTCCAGGCCTGAATGTAACTGTGCCCTTGAGAGAGACTTTTCCTTTTGGTCAAAATAAAAATAAAGACCTCCATAAATAGTCTAATTGTATTACATAAGGATAAAAGGAGAAATTCAATTTGTCAACTGGACAAAGTTTATTTAGTCGAAAACGAGCTGCTTCGTCAGTTCTGGTTAGAGTGCTGGTTAGAGGAGCTAACTATCCTACTGAAAATTATTCTGAAACTATCTCACCTATTTGTTTTGTTTTTCCAATTTCTCTGGCGTCTAGTTAATGGGTATGCTAAACTAGACGCCAGAGAAATTGGAAAAACAAAAGACAGAAATTCAAAACAAATAGGTGAGATAGTTTCAGAATAATTTCAGTATAGTGAGCTCCTCCCTGCAGCGAGATATAAGCAGTGTCTAACCAGCACTCGAACCAGAACTGACGAAGCAGCTCGTTTTGTCCAGTTGACAAATTGAATTTCTCCTTTTGTCCTGGACTCGACCTGGACGACTGAGGGATTCTTCACACATGTATTACATAATAGTCAAGAACTTTGGTGTGACAGAATCCAGCACATGGAACTTAAAGGCGCATTATGTAACTTTTCGTTGCACAATATTACCTCCATCTCCATGGAGACAAGCAGGTGATGTCACCAGGCCAGGTCAGGTCAGTGCAGAGGCGACCCCGGTCACAGCACAAATCTCAGGTGTTTTTGAACAATAACATTTAATGAAATAAAGGCTATAATCAGGAAAACAGGAAAAGGATCAATACCCAGATACTTACAGATAATAAAACTAGTATCAACACTAAATAACTACAATTTCAACAAATATTGATACTGAATTATATTCTTAAAGGAAAAGTAACGTTTTTTTTTTACAATCTGAGCCTTCTTTCGGCAATAAAACAAGTAGTTTTACTCACCCATAGCAGTTTGGTGTCACTTGGAGTGGTATCGTAGAAGTTATGTTGAGCCGTTCTGTTCTACTAATGATCCCGTATCCGTTAGCGTGAGTGCTCGGGGCATTACTTTGCGCTCTCCAAATAACACAAACTTTAGCACTTTTCAAATCACAGAAGATCGCTGTGTCAGCGTAGACTTTTAGTGGATTCCAAAACGGCCTGAAACCCGATATGCAGCTATAGTTTCATTTGATGACGTCATCAGAGAGGACAGTGCGCATGCGTGAACTCAGCTGTTTTGTAAACACCGCTAGTCCGAAAGAAGCCAACACCGCTCTGAACTTTACTTTTCTGTTGCGATATCGGGTTTCAGGCCGTTTTGGAATCCACTAAAAGTCTACGTTGACACAGCGATCTTCTGTGATTTGAAAAGTGCTAAAGTTTGTGTTATTTGGAGAGCGCAAAGTAATGCCCCGAGCACTCATGCTAACGGATACGGGATCATTAGTAGAACAGAACGGCTCAACATAAGTTCTGTGATACTGCTCCAATTGACACCAAAGTGCTATGGGTGAGTAAAACTACTTGTTTTATTGCCGAAAGAAGGCTCAGATTGTAAAAAAAAAACGTTACTTTTCCTTTAAATGGTGAATTGGATATGAGAACTTGCATAAGACCACCTGATAATAAAATGTATTATTATTACTATTTATTATTATTATTAATTAGTTGAAGGTCACATTCCATTGTATCACTCTTATTGTGGAATTGAAATTTCATTTTGTGCACTGAGCCTTTTCCTGAGTATCGACATCGAGTTTTATATTTCAGTATGTGACGTGTGCTGTGGACATGTTTGAAGCAGACCTGCAGAACATTCCAGGCAAAGCAATAATTTCCACTGAGACAAATGAACTGATAAGCCACGCTCGGCTCTTAACGTGTGTGTGAAAAGTCTGAGTTCAGGTCATTTGGTCAGTTATGTCACTGTATATTCCACTTCCATTTCAGAGGTCTGACAGGACTGTTGTAGCAGTTCTTTGCTTGCTCTCGTGTCCATCAGCGCTGCTTTAATCTCACTGTATAGATGCACTTTTCTGTCACTTAGCTCTCAGCGGGCTCTTAATCACCCGTGCTCTGGCCCAGGTCTGGGGCTTATTGTGCCGCTTGATTATGTAAACGAGGGAAAATACGCTGTGGTACCAGAATAATGACTGATTCCCAGGTACAGAGGACTGAATCAGAACTAAAGTGAAGTGACTAATAAGGCCAGAGCCTGCATGTAATGGCCTGTTGTTCTGGTGAGGTGAAGTCTGTAGAATCAATGATGAATGGTAGAATGAGTGAAAAATCTGGATGTCACACTTTAGTTGTTCCTCTATTTGTAAGTGAACAAAATAACATTAATATTTACTGTCAAATATTTGAACATCATTGGATTTCAGTTGTTGTCGTCAGTAGTTGGCTTTTGTTTTTTTTCTTCCAGTGCAATCAACACTTCTGAATCTTAAAGGAAAAGTAAAGTTTTTTTACAATATGAGCCTTATTTCGGTAATAAAACAAGTTGTTTTACTCACCCATAGCACTTTGGTGTCATATGGAGCATTTCCGGAGATGTTTTAGATTAGCGTTAGGCTAACGCCGTTAGCCTAGCGCGACTTATAGCCATAGCTCGGGGCATTCCCTGAGCATGTAATATGCCCCGTGCGGGCTCCAAATAACACAAACTTTAGCACTTTTCAAATCATAGAAGCTCAATGTCTTTAGTCTACGATTTCGTTTGGTCAAAAGTGGCCTGTAATCCGAGATTTAGCCATAGTTTCGAGTAGATGAGGAGGACAGTGCGCATGCGCGGACTGTGCTCTCAGCTCCCGGGACCCAAACATGAAACGCATAGCTGTAAACTATGGATAAATCTCGGATTACAGGCCACTTTTGATTCAAACGAAATCGTAGACCAAGACATCGAGCTTCTATGATTTGAAAAGTGCTAAAGTTTGTGTTATTTGGAGCCCGCACGGGGCATATTACATGCTCGGGGAATATATTATATGCCCTGAGCTATGGCTATAAAGTGCGACTTATAGCCATAGCTCAGGGCATATAATATATTCCCCGAGCATGTAATATGCCCCGTGCGGGCTCCAAATAACACAAACTTTAGCTAACGGCGTTAGCCTAACGCTAATCTAAAACATCTGTGGAACTGCTCCATATGACACCAAAGTGCTATGGGTGAGTAAAACAACTTGTTTTATTACCGAAATAAGGATCAGATTGTAAAAAACGTTACTTTTCCTTTAATCACAAACTGTATAATTCTGCTATTTCTAAAACTAAATATGTAGGGTATTTATGGTAAAGATGTGAAGAACTTGTAGAATACTCAAGCCAGACTTGGGGAAAGGAAGTCAAATATCTTGGTAGTTCAGGATATTTCATTGAAAATATAACTGAATTCATAGATCTGGAGTAAATGATTTGCTGTGCCTGCTCCAGTGGGCACACAGCTGGTCTTTGGATAAGGACTAGACTCTTCCAAATCCAGGTCCTGTTCATTTGTAGTGTGAAACAAACTGAAAGTAAACAACTGCAAATTGTTTCAAAATGATCTCTCGAAATGTAACTGTAAACGTACTTCCAGCGAGGGCCGTATAATGATTTTTATAGCCTACACAATCAAAGTTAACGCACGACTCTAACTGGCTCTCTTCTTTTACCACACTGACACATGTAAGGACTTGAACTGCTATCATGTTCACACATAATTTAATATCCTAATAGTAAGTGGGAGCAGGAGTTTGCGGTGCATTCCAGGGGAGTGACCTAAAGCAGCAGGGATGCACCAGGCCACTGTCAGGTACGTGAGCCCAGTCCCCTGCCTTTTAAGGACGCAGCAGCCTCCCGTCAGCGCGCCGCTCTCTAAACAGTTTACATGGACTTCAGGGAGGACAAAACACTGTCCTGACACAAAGCAGACGCACGGGACACTGACGCTCCAGCTGCGCCAACGCAACAATCCAAATAATATTCACACCAGCATTGTGCCATGTCTGTAATCGGCCTGTTATGGTTAGCTTTAGTATGCAGATGGTTAACGTTAAACAGCAGCGTGCAGGTCGACCCACTGTGCTTATGTGTGAAATGTGACAAACGTTCTTTACATTTTACATATGGTTATGAACAAGGCAATATTATTTACAGCTTCATGTTTTTGCAAGTTACTTAAAGGTGAACTCCATAAATCTCTGGTGGAGGATCTGCCCCCCGCTTGTCTCCTTCGATATGTTAAAGCTTTGTCTGAATTGTTCCACAGCATTAAATTTGAGCCTTATTTCGGTAATAAAACAAGTTGTTTTACTCACCCATAGCACTTTGGTGTCATATGGAGCACTTCCAGAGATGTTTTAGATTTGCGGTTAGCCTAGCGCAACTTATAGCCATAGCTCGGGGCATATAATATATTCCCTGAGCATGTAATATGCCCCGTGCAGGCTCCAAATAACACAAACTTTAGCAATTTTCAAATCATAGAAGCTCGATGTCTTAGTCTACGATTTCGTTTGAATCAAAAGTGGCCTGTAATCCGAGATTTAGCCATAGTTTACAGCTTTGCGTTTCATGTTTGGGTGCCGGGAGCTGAGAGCACAGTCCACACATGCGCACTGGCGTCCTCATCTACTCGAAACTATGGCTAAATCTCAGATTACAGGCCACTTTTGACCACACGAAATCGTAGATTAAGACATTGAGCTTCTATGATTTGAAAAGTGCTAAAGTTTGTGTTATTTAGAGACCGCAAAGTAATGCCCCAAGCACTCAAGTTAACGGATACGCTACAACATAACTTCTACAAAACTGCTCAAAATGACACCAAACTGCTATGGGTGAGTAAAACTACTTGTTTTATTGCCGAAAGAAGGCTCAGATTGTAAAAAAAAAACATTACTTTTCCTTTAAACATATCCGTGTGTCCGTGTCGTTGCCTCTTGATGCCATCAGACAAAGGTAACCGCATTAGCACCTGCGAGGAACAGTCCAGGCAATGCATTAAAGGACAATTAACGTTTTTTACAATCTGAGCCTTATTTCGGTAATAAAACAAGTTGTTTTACTCACCCATAGCACTTTGGTGTCATATGGAGCACTTCCAGAGATAGATTAGCGATAGCCGTAGCGCGAGTTCATGTAATATAAGCCCCGAGCAGTCTCCAAATAACACAAACTTTAGCACTTTTCAAATAAAAGAAGCTCGATGTCTTAGTTTACGATTTCGTTTGAGTCAAAAGTGGCCTGTAATCCGAGATTTATCCATAGTTTCGAGTAGATGAGGAGGACAGTGCGCATGTGCGGAGTCAAAGTTTATTTCACTCTCAGCTCCCGGGACCCAAACATGAAACGCAAAGCTGTAAATTATGGATAAATCTCAGATTAGAGGCCACTTTTGACTCAAACGAAAGTGTAGACTAAGACATTGAGCTTCTATGATTTGAAAAGTGCTAAAGTTTGTGTTATTTGGAGACCGCACGGGGCATATATTATATATATTATATGCCCCGAGAATTTGTGCTATGGCGCTGGGGCGGCAGTAGTTCAGTTGGTAGAGCATTTGTCCACTGATCCAAAGGTTGGCGGTTCAAATCCCGCTCTTGACATAAGAAACATCAGTGGTTGAGCGGTCAGATCCACTGACCCACAGGTTGGCAGGTATGATTCCAGCTCCCACAGATGAATGCTGCCGTTGTGTCCTTGGGCAAGACACTTAACCCACCTCGCCCCCAGTGTCTGCGTACACTGGTGTGAATGTGTGTGAATGTGTGAGTGGTTCCTTGTTGTAAAGCGCTTTGAGTGCCTTGAAGGTGGAAAAGCGCTATATAAAGATGTGACCATGGCTATCGCTAATCTAAAACATCTCTGGAAGTGCTCCATATGACACCAAAGTGCTATGGGTGAGTAAAACAACTTGTTTTATTACCGAAAACCAGATTGTAAGCAGGTAGTGGACCCACAGAGCAGCTTTAAGTTACCGTAGTTATTAACCTTGGCATCAGTTTGTTTTAAGATGTCCAGAGATCGACCAGTATGCATCGTACCGATTGTTTTGCATCTAGAGGAACCTTTGCAGATACTTTTGGACCGATATATGAGTGGATCTCTGGTCCAGACAGAATCATGGCCCGATCTTCAGCTACTTAACTTCTTTTAAAAATGTTCTATCAGATGATATTGATCAAAACATACAGTTGTGTTTGAGTATTTCTGGAATCTGCTTCAGCCAGGCAGCCATGGGAAACAGAACCAAACCGAACTGCACTGGTCTCCTCACGTCTTTATTTATGGCATAGTTTATCGTTAGCAAAAATCATTTAAAACGTCAAAAGCTTTATGATAACACTTTACATCATCACACATTCACACACACTTTTTATTACCACACGCATTCGTATACGCCAGTATACGCAGGCATACTGCAGGAAGCAAGGTGATTTAGTGTCTTGCCCAAGGACGTGACAATGCTCTGATAGTAGCAGGAATCAAACCACATATTTGCATAAGGGTAGGAACGCTTGCAGAACTGCCGCCCATGTGACAAGATTCTTGCTCCCACCAAAATATTTGAAAAGTTATTAAGTAAGAATTTCCGTGTACGCCGTGCCAATTGACTTGGCATCGCAAAACGAGTATCTGTTCATGTGTCAGAGTCAAAGTGTACTTTATTATCAGTTCACTATGTAACAGACACTACACAGAGGACGGAAAATGCGTTTCAACCGACACAAAATGAGCAATTTAAAGGTCCAGTGTGTAGGATTCGTGGCGCATAGGTGGATGGTGCTATTGCACTTCCTGTTTTAGCTACGGCAGACCTCGAGGGTCACCCGGGCGCGCCGTAACGCGGACAGCTCGCGTACCAGCGCACGAACCGCACGCACCCGGCGCTACTGTATAAATAAAACGCGGTCCCGTTCACTGTTTTTTCTTTTCTTTTCACATGAGAGCACACATTCCCGATCGTGAACCATGACAACCTACACATCAAATGAAACCTTACAGTCTCCTCTTTTTGACTATGCAATTCATTTCCCGGCACAACAATCACTCCCCGAGCACATGGGGCTTTTATACGGAAAAGCACAAAACGAGGTTTGTTACTTAGCTTACCTTTGAAGGCTCTGGACAGGTCAAACTCTGTATTTCACCATAAACTTGGTCTCAATTGGTCCGTAAGGATCCAGCGAATAAAATCCAGTAAAACAATTTAGTCCAAAACACGTGTTAGATCCATTACGACGTCTGATCCGGCAGCATGCTTGTGTTGTTTACCCAAAACCACGAGCCTTGCTGAAGGCGAAGGCGGAGCCCAAATGTCCTTCTGCGGCTCTCGTATTCAAAATGGCTGCCTCTGCATGGGGAAAATCCCCCTTTTATGTGACTATATCTAAGTCCAAAAGAATACTTTGATTTCATGATGGAAGTGAAAAGGTTTGGAAAACAATGTATTTTTGAATGGGTATCTTCAATTTCAGTAATTAACGGGTAAAAATCTTACACACTGTCCCTTTAAACTAAAAACACACACACACACGCAGCTACACTCATGGACATGAAGTGTAGACATTCAATAATAAACAGACATAAGACATACAGGTAAACATATACGCTTCCAACAAGAAGGAAAGTCAGAGGTAGAATGAAATGTGCAATATGTAAGGTGCAATAAGTGAAGGTGCAATTTTTAAAGTGCAAGAGTTCTGAAAGCAGCATGAACATGCTGTTTGTTGTTTTTAAATGTTGTTTTTAAATGCTCTGTAGCACTTTGAGATTGTTTTTTCAATGTAAAGTGCTTTATAAATAAAATCTATTATTATTTATTATTATTATGAACATCAGCGTGTGTAAGGTTGTTTTTTGATGTCATTAACATTAACATGGTGGAATGTAGAGTAGAAACATACATTTTAAACGAATGCCTGGAATTAAAAGTGTCGCTACTAGCCCCCCTTGTATCCGCCCTGTTCTGCCTGAATAGTCGCTGTATAAGGCCAGGTTCTGAGTAAAACCAGGAGCGCGAGGGGGGGAAACCTGAGCGCGTCCAATGAAGGGAGCGAGCCAGGCGGGACGAGGCGATCAGAAAGAGAGAGGGAGAGGGAGATGGAAGGAGAGGGAAGAGGAGGGAGAGGGGGTGATGTTTGGGAAAGCTGTTTCTCCCTAGTTTGGTGTGATGGAGTGGAGGCTATGCAAACCCTTTTGAAATAAATGCTTTTGTTGGCCACTGATCCCAGACTGAGAAGACTTATCTGCAGAGCCCTACAAGTATTCAGTGTGTGTGTGTGTGTGTGTGTGTGTGCGTGTGCGTGCGCGCGTAGGGGCAATAAGAGTGTATGGTAGGGCTGAATGATTTGGAAAAATATCTGTTATTGTGATTTTTGTTTTCTGACAAGCATTGCAATTGTGTTTAGACTTTCACATTCATATTTGAACGACATCCAGGAATATTAACATTTGAGAGAAGACTGAAATATGAACTGCTGAACAAGAATATGTTTTAGGCTGCATCCCATTTCTCTGTCTTACCCCTTCGTCTTACCCCTGCCCCTTGGTTTTGCACGTTAATGTGAGGGCAAGGGGTGTCTCGGGCTTGCCTGGTTTACACCTGACCATATCACAGTGAGATGTGGTCTGGAGGCCACCTTCGAAATATCTCGTAGTGGAGGTGTGGTTTACGATCGCCAACGGCCGTTTATTGGGCGTTACGAATGTCTATCATTTGGCGTATACGTAGCCCAGAGCCAATCATGTCAGTTGTCAGTTCAAACTACAAGTTTCCGTTTGTCCCGTAGTACGCGTCACCGTCTTGCCACCCCTCCCCGCTCTCTGATTGGCTCCCAGAATCAGGAGAGCTCACTTGCCATAGTCGCCAGGCTGTCTTTCAGATCGGAACGAACGAAAGCAGCCTGGGATTTCCCAGATTAGTCTCGGGCCATGACCTCGGGCTACGTCCCCCTGGAAACGAAATAAGCTCTCGACCAGACTTGAAACGAAGGGGTACGCCTACAAGCTCAGGCAGGTTTTGGGGTCAGGATGGCGGCGTCACATCGACCAGCCAAGGAGTCTCATAAATGTATTTTCAGCAGTTGTAATTATCAATTATCTGTTTAGCCGACATTATCGTTTTCATCGAACTTTCACGTATAAACAGCTAGTTTTGTGTCGAGCTGAGGTACTCGATAATCCATGACATTTGTTTACGTTTGCGTCAGTCGTTGTCGCCTCTGTAGACGTAGCAGCTCAGGTAGAGGCGAGGGACGATGACGCAAACGGTAATCAAGTGGCGTCCCATTTCTTAGGGGAACATTTGTACCCCGAGCCCTCTCAGCTCGGTATCGAGGGGCGAGACAAAGACGTAGATAAAGAGGAAGGGCTAAGACGGAGTAATGGGACGCAGCCTTAGTCTGACGTTTTGACTAGTGCCAAGTAGGGCGGCAGGATTAATTAGTTTGACAATTGCATGTGAGTCCTTAATTGAGTCCCCTCTCCAAAAGTACTTCACATCATGGTACTATTGTAATTTACAGTACACAGTAGGACTACGACAGTGAGGCTGCCGTGTGTCTGAGCAGCAATGCCCATGGGCCTTTTTAATTTCTCCTGTTATTTTTTTACCCCACATCTCTGTGTTTTATTAGCCAATAAGTTCCACTGCTCCATACACAAATATTGTCTTACCTTATGAGAAAAGAGTTATTTTAGTAACAAAATCCCACATATGAAAGCAGACGTTTCCTCAGGCGAGCTGTGTGTCTACGCGGACATGCAGTACTATACTAACCCCGCCGTTGTAAATGTTTTTGAGCATGTGCATGTTTTATTTGTTATTTCTTTGTATTTTTAGTTGTCACTTCTCTTTCGTACACTTTAAGGTATGATGTATGACAGGTACTTCATTTCTTTATTGGGCTATAGTAAAATACATTAATCCAGGCCTCCCGAGAAAAAAAACAAAACAGGAATATTGCTCATTTATTTCTTCTATAAAAATACAGAACAAAATACAGTGACAGGAATGAGTAAGTTTTAGTATTTGCCTTCATACTTCTTTAAAGAATATGTCGCTTTTTATTGCCACATTACTAAAATGTAAAAATGAAAATGTGAAGAAATGGAGGGGGGTGTATCTTGTGTGGCTATTGTGCATTTGTATAGAAAGGAACATTGATAAAGGAGAAATTCAACTTGTCAACTGGACAAAGTTTGTTTGGTCGAAAACGTTTCACCGCTTATCCGAGAGGCTTCGTCAGTTCTGGTTCTAGTGCTGGTTAGACCCTGTTTATATCTAGCTGCAGGGAGGAGCTCACTACACTGAAATAGTTCTGAAACTATCTCAACTAATCTGTTTCTTTTGTTTTTCGAATTTCTCTGGCGTCTAGTATTGGCATCCCTATTCAGCCCTAGGAGGAGCTCACTACACTGAAATAGCTCTGAAACTATCTCAACTAATCTGTGGGTGAGACAAGTTATGTCTCCCATTTATAATTCGATTCTCAAACCAAGTCAAAACAGACTAAGTAACATTAGGGCAGACGAGCCAGGGCAGAGGGGTGGAGAGGGTCGTTAGGCTTGAATAGGGAGGCTAAAGAAGAAGTGACTTTATTGATCTCACACTGGAGAAATTCTTCTCTGCATTTTAACCCATCCTATATATATATATATATATACATATATATATATATATATATATATATATATATATAATATATATTAGGAGCAGTGGGCAGCACACAACTAGATGCCAGAGAAATTTGAAAAACAAAGAGACAGATTAGTTGAGATAGTTTCAGAGCCATTTCAGTGTAGTGACCGCCTCCTAGGGCTGAATAGATATGCTAATAATAGACGCCAGAGGAATTCGTAATACAAAAGAAACAGATTAGTTGAGATAGTTTCAGAGCTATTTCAGTGTAGTGAGCTCCTCCCTGCAGCTAGATATAAACAGGGTCTAACCAGCACTAGAACCAGAGCTGATGAAGCCTCTCGGATGAGCGGCGAAACGTTTTCGACCAAACAAACTTTGTTCAGTTGACAAATTGAATTTCTCCTTTATCATGGATTCTACCTGGACGACTGAGGGACTCTTCACGCAGAAAGGATTATTGAAAAAATATAGGATTAAGGGAATAGAATAAATTATAACACTATAGCAAATGGCAGAAGTGTAAATTCAACCATTTCAATTAATCACAGACTGAGTCATTTACATAAGAAAACTCCCTCCTCACACTGTCTCCACTACTGCAGCAGAACCACCGGCCACCTCACCCACTCCGTGTTGCTTTTTTCACTACTTACGTGCACAATTAGTAAGTAAATAGTGAAGTTTATCACTGGTGTGAACAAGTTTATCTATTTCATAAACTGCTCCTCGTACATCAGTCGTTTGTCTTTGTCCTCATTGAACTGTAGTGATTTTATTTTGCAGTTGGCTGGAAAGTACGACCACCAAAAGGAGGAAGAACTCCGGTTATGGATTGAGGAAGTGAGCGGTCAAAGGATTGGGGACAGCTTCATGGAGAGTCTCAAAGACGGCGTGATACTGTGCGAGTAAGTGCGTTATTGGCATCTTGGAATTTCATTTCACCATAAAATAAAATAACTGACTCTTACAAGATAATCAGCATGACTCGACTTTCTATCTGTCCCCCTTTTGTAGGCTCATAAATGCTCTCCAGCCCGGCTCGGTGCGAAAGATCAACCACTCCAATCAAAACTGGCACCAGGTACAGCAGATCCAGGGCAGGAGATGGGACTACTCTTACTTTCCTCCAACAGGTTTCTTTACTGACACTGATAAAAGTATTATCTGCTTTTAGTGTTCATCGTTTCAAAGGATGTCCATTTTACCGCTCCGTTTATGGGCCCTTTACGAGGCTCAAAACATAAACAAGGATTTTAATAGTCTGACTTGAAAGTCTGGTGAGAATTCTCACTGGGATAGTTCTTGGAGAGCTCATTTTAAAGCCTATTTTTTGGTTATCTCACAAAACGCCACACAACAAATAATAAGATATCCATCAATAACACAAAACACAACCATTTTTATTTATTCAACTGTTTTGGACACTTTTGTCCTTTTTGTGAAAGTGCGGGACAGTATATCTAATTAAATGTATGAGAAAAATGCATGTAATAGTGGACTATTACCTCTACACTATAGTTAAAGGCAAATTAACGTTTTTTTACAATCTGAGCCTTCTTTCGGCAATAAAACAAGTAGTTTTACTCACCCATAGCATTTTTCTGTCAATTGGAGCAGTATCGCAGAACTTATGTTGATCCGTTCTGTTCTAGTAATGATCCCGTATTCGTTAACATGGTGCTGTATCATATGCTCGGGGCATTACTTTGCGGTGTCCAAATAACACAAACTTTAGCACTTTTCAAATCATAGAAGCCCGATGTCTTAATGTAAGATTTCGTTTGAAGGAAAAGTGGCCTGTAATCCGAGATTTAGCCATAGTTTCGAGTAGATGAGGACGCCAGTGCGCATGCGCGGAGTGTGCTCTCAGCTCCCGGGACCCAAACATGAAACGCAAAGCTGAAAACTATGGCTAAATCTCGGATTACAGGCCAGTTTTGCTTCAAACGAAATCTTACATTAAGACATCGGGCTTCTATGATTTGAAAAGTGCTAAAGTTTGTGTTATTTGGAGACCGCAAAGTAATGCCCCGAATACTCATGCTAACGGATACGCTACAACATAACTTTCTTCAAACAGCTCCAAATGACACCAACGTGCTATGGGTGAGTCAAACGACTTGTTTTATTACCGAAAGAAGGCTCAGATTGTAAAATAACGTTACTTTTCCTTTAAATCATTTTCTGTAACTGCAGTCCTTTAAAAGTTGTTCAAATATTCTTCCTAAAGTCCTAGTTTGGACGATAGAAATAGTGAGCTGCAGATTTTGAAAGGACTTCATAGAGAATGACAATCATTCCAGACTGTACTGTACTCATGCCACAATAACCAAATATTCCATTTTCCTCATCTAATAAGATTTTCCTCTGTCCTTTCATGATCAGCTGGAGAACATCGGAAATTTTGTGCGTGCTATCACAGAGTACGGCCTGAAGCCTCATGACCTCTTTGAGGCCAATGACTTGTTTGAGAACGTTAACCACACTCAGGTCCAGTCCACACTCATCACCCTGGCTGGAATGGTGAGTACTGTCGCTCACGCACCGACATCTGCCGTGGCAGAGGCTCTAGTCACACACACACACACTCACTCTCACACTTCAAATCTAAACTCAAAACTCATCTGTTTAGAAAGGCCTGACCACTCTGACCATAACTGCACTGTCTTTTAATCTGTATCTGTTTTTTTTTTTTAATGTATTTTTACACTGTTTTTATTTTGTTTTATTATGTACTATATTATTTAATTAATGTATTTAAAATCTTGAAAAGCCTTGAAAGGCGCCTAACAGATAAAATAAATAAATGTATTATTAGTCTATCATGACTCATCTCAGTCTCATCTCCGATCATCAAATCCTATAAAACCCTAATAGAAACAATGTAGTTATTAAAATGAAATTTCTTCTATAAAACTTTTTGGATTTAGGCCAAGTCCAAAGGTTTCCCTTCCAAGTACGACTTCGGAGTGAAGTACGCAGAGAAACAACAGCGGCGATTTGCTCCGGAAAAGCTCAGAGAAGGACGTAACATCATCGGTCTGCAGGTCAGACTCACGCACATGATTAAGAATTACTGTTTATTTTTAGAGTTTGTTTAAAGTCTAAAATTACTTTCAGTGAATCTAGTTCAGTGATAATGTTTTTTTATCATAGACATGTTACAAAAATGGGACTTTTGGTGTCACATCATCTTGAAATGTGGCAGTGGATTTCAGCTAAACTCATTTCATGACTCTGCTGTGATCTTTGCTCTGTGCTTTGTTCATGCATGAATTCTGTTTTAATTTCTTTACAGATGGGCACCAACAAACTGGCAAGTCAAAAGGGCATGACTTCCTATGGCACACGGCGCCATCTCTACGATGCAAAGATTGCCATGGATAATCCTCTGGACCAGTCCACCATCAGTTTACAGATGGGCACCAACAAGGGAGCCAGCCAGGTGGGCACTAGATGTTTTTTCATTGTCTGAATTTTAGCAGCGATGGTGGATTTAAATATAATTTACATAATAATTTTACATAAACGTGAAGGTAAAGCATTGTTACTTGTTACGATCTAAAGTTTCAGCTAGTGGTGTTTTGTGTGTGGTGGAAGGAAGTAGAAATAAGATAAGAATATTAAAGGAAAAGTAACGTTTCTTACAATCTGAGGCTTATTTCGGTAATAAAACAAGTTGTTTTACTCACCCATAGCACTTTGGTGTCATATGGAGCACTTCCAGAGATGTTTTAGATTTGCGATCTCCATAATGTGAGTGCTCGGGGCATTACTTTGCAGTCTCCAAATAACACAAACTTTAGCACTTTTCAAATCATAGAAGCTCAATGTCTTAGTCTACGATTTCGTTTGGTCAAAAGTGGCCTGTAATCCGAGATTTATCCATAGTTTTGAGTAGATGAGGACGCCAGTGCGCATGTGCGGACTGTGCTCTCAGCTCCCGGGACCCAAACATGAAACGCAAAGCTGTAAACTATGGATAAATATCGGATTACAGGCCACTTTTGATTTAAACGAAATCGTAGACTAAGACATCGGGCTTCTATGATTTGAAAAGTGCTAAAGTTTGTGTTATTTGGAGCCCGCACGGGGCATATTACATGCTCGGGGAATATATTATATGCCCCGAGCTATGGCTAGAAGTCGCGCTAGGCTAACGCAAATCTAAAACATCTCTGGAAGTGCTCCATATGACACCAAAGTGCTATGGGTGAGTAAAACAACTTGTTTTATTACCGAAATAAGGCTCAAATTGTAAAAAAAAATGTTACTTTTTCTTTTAACTATTGCCCACTGTCCAATGAGAAAAAAGTGATCTCTGACATAGATTTTATGCAGGTTTTTAAACCATAGACTGTACAAATGAACATAACTAACATGCTAGTCACCACATTCCAAATAGGAAGTGACTGTGGGCTCCAATTCACTCCACTGAAAAATGGTTGCCCCTCTCAGGCTCTTTTTTACTTCACTATTTTGTCCATAAATCAATTCCTTTTCCTAATATGGAATTCGGCTCCAGATTTGCCTCGAGAGCTTCATTTGAGCTGAACGCTGTGGGTGACGTCAAACTCCTTTTGTCCACTTCTTTATCCAGTCTGTGGTCTCGTCTCATGGAATACAATCATAATAATCAAGTCCAGCAAGAACTACAGTAGGCAGTTCTTGCTGGACATAGGCAGAACTGGCCAGCACAACTCCCTGGACACTGTACTAGGGGAGAAGCTGGCCCGCTTCGGACTACTCTGCCGGCCTGCTGCTAATGCTGCTAACGCTGCTACACCGGACTCGCCTGCCGCCCCCCGCCCGGAGAGGAGACGCCGCAAGCGGTGTGAGAGGCGTCAGAAGCGAGGCAAGCGCGGCGGTATCAGAGCTAGGCTAACGGCTAGCCCGCACCGGCCGGCCATTCCATCCATTCTCCTCGCCAACGTGCAGTCTCTGGACAATAAAATGGACTACATCAGACTGAGGGCTGCCCAGCGCGACGTGAGGGAGTGCTGTGTTTTTGTTTTTACGGAAACATGGCTCCATGACAACATCCCGGACTCAGCGGTGCGCCTGGACGAGCTAACATGCTACCGCTCGGACCGAGCTAGCGGTGTCCCCGGAGTTAAATCCCGCGGAGGGGGTTTAATAATTTTTCTTCGGGACGCTGTGGTGGTATGTAGACACTGTTCACCCCTAGTGGAGTTTATGATTCTGAAGTGCCGGCCTTTTTATCTCCCGCGTGAAATCACGGCAATATTGCTAGTGGTTGTTTACGTCCCCCCATCACCGAACAGCGCTGATAGGAGGGAGGCACTGTATGAGTTGTATAACTCTATTAGCGAGCAACAGACTGCTCACCCGGACGGATTTTTTATCCTTGCCGGGGATTTCAATCATGCAGACCTCAAAACTGTCATGCCACAAATGCATCAGCATGTTGATTTCCCAACCAGGGGAAACAACATTTTGGACATGGTTTACACTACACACAAGGGAGCATACAAGGCTTACCCCCTCCCCCACATAGGCCTCTCTGACCACATCTCTGTTGTGCTCAGACCGGCATACAGACCCCGTGTAAGGGTCTCTAGGCCGGCTCTGAAGCAGATCCAGGTGTGGCCAGAGGGGGCCTCGTCTGCACTACAGCACTGCCTCGGTACAACAGACTGGGCAGTGTTCAAACAGGCCGCCACATACAACAATCACACTGACATTGAGGAGTACGCAGACACTGTGACCTCCTACATCACCAAATGCATTGGTGATGTCACACACACAAAAAACATCACCACCAGGGCTAACCAGAAGCCATGGCTGACAGGGGAGGTTCACAGGCTGTTGAGAGCCAGGAACGCTGCCTTCAGAGCTGGGGATGTCCCCCATCTGAGGGCAGCAAGAGCCAACCTGTCCCGTGGAATCAGGAAAGCCAAACACAAATACACACAGAAAATAACCGGACACTTTAGAGATAGCAGGGACACACGGAGTCTGTGGCAGGGCATCCAGAACATCACGGATTACAAACCCTTGCCACAGACCTGTGACAATAATATCACCCTGCTCAATGACCTCAACAGCTTCTTTGCACGGTTTGAGGCAGGAAATGACACCCGGCCCCAAAAACTCCACCACCTCCCCACGACCAGCCCCTGTGTGTGTCTGCAGCCAGCGTGAAGAGGACACTCTCCAGGATCAACACCCGCAAGGCTGCAGGCCCGGACAACATTCCTGGTCGTGTGTTGAAAGACTGTGCAGAGGAGCTCAAGGATGTCTTCACAGACATCTTTAATGCTTCTCTGAGCCAGGCTGTGGTTCCCTCCTGCTTCAAAACCACTACCATCGTTCCCGTGCCAAAGAAGCCCACTCCGGCCACTTTTAATGACTATCGCCCTGTTGCACTGACCCCCATCATCATGAAGTGCTTTGAACGGCTAGTCATGGCACACATCAAATCCATCCTCCCCCCACCCTAGACCCATACCAGTTTGCATACCGGGCCAACCGCTCTACCGAGGATGCAATCTGTTCTGCACTTCACCCGGCTCTCACCCACCTAGACAATAAAGACTCATACGTGAGAATGCTGTTCATAGATTTCAGTTCAGCATTCAACACTATAATCCCACAGCAGCTCATTATCAAACTAGACCACCTGGGGCTTCAGACCTCACTCTGTAATTGGCTGCTGGACTTCCTCAGTGAGAGGCCACAGGCAGTGCGGGTCGGCAGAAACACCTCAAGCTGCATTAGACTGAGCACAGGAGCCCCCCAGGGCTGTGTGCTCAGTCCGATGCTCTTCACTCTGCTGACCCACGACTGCTCACCGGCGTTCAGCACCAATCACATAGTGAAGTTTGCGGACGATACGACTGTGGTGGGTCTCATCTCTAATAACGATGAGACAAACTACAGGAGTGAGGTGAGCCTTCTGACCCAGTGGTGCAGCAATAACAATCTCCTTCTTAATGTTGAAAAGACCAAGGAGATTGTTATTGACTTCCGGAGAGGCCCCACCCAGCACCCCCCACTGTCCATCAATGGTGCTGCTGTAGAGAGGGTGAGCAGCACCAAATTCCTGGGGGTGCACATCAGTGAGGACCTCTCCTGGACAGTGAATACTGTATCACTGGCAAAGAGGGCTCAGAAGCGCCTCTATTTCCTCCGCAAACTGAGGAGAGCTGGAGCCCCTCCACCCATTATGACCACCTTCTACCGAGGCACCATTGAGAGCGTCCTGACCAGCTGCATCACTGTGTGGTACGGGAGCTGCACTGAACAGAACAGGAAAGCTCTGCAGCGCATAGTGAATGCAGCTGGGAGGATCGCTGGTGTCTCTCTCCCTCCCTCCTAGACATTTTTAACACCCGGCTCACCCGCAGAGCGTCCAACATTGTGGGTGACCCGAGCCACCCCGCACATAGCCTGTTCAGCCTCCTGCCCTCGGGGAGAAGGTACCGGAGTCTCCGGGCCCACTCCACCAGGCTTTCAAACAGCTTCATCCACCAGGCTGTCAGGAGGCTGAACTCACACCTGAACTCACACCTGAACTCACACCCGAACTCACACCCGAACTCACACCTTACCCATCTCCCACCCCCCACCCCCCATATTGGCATAACCTGTATTCCATAAAAGACATATCACTCTAGACACTTTAAAAAACTGCTGCTAAGGACTACTGTTGCACTGTTGCACATTTACATTTACTACTGGATTTACTCCTGTTGCACTGTTGTTTACTACTGTTATTGCACATTTACATTTACTACTGGAATTTTTAGTACTGTTGTTTACTCCTGTTATTGAATTTTACCCCCGTTGCACTGTTGTTTACTACTGTTATTGCACATTGACTACTGGAATTTTAGTACTGTTGTTTACTCCTGTTACTGCACTAGAATTACTACTGTTGCACATTTATTTTTATTTTATCTTAATGCACATTCTACTGCACATGACCAAGTCACTGCTGTATCTTCCATTGCACATTTTGATGCACACTGCACACTTTGGAAATCTGTATATAGTATAGTTTATTTATTATGTTGCACTGTTTTAAGATTTTAGATCGTAGACTTTAGTTTTAACTTTAGATCTCTGTCTTTAGATAGTTTTTTGTTGTGTTTTGTCTTCATATTGTATTTTGTACACTGTCTTTTGCACTACCTGGCCAGAGAGAAACAAAATTTCGATTCACTGTATGTTGAACACATATGGCAGAATTGACAATAAAGCTGACTTTGAACTTTGAACTTTTGAACTTTGAATCACACAAAACTCATCTAAGCATTGTAGGATACTGATTTACTACAGCACCATGAGACAGCTGAACCTTGCATTGTTCATTCCTTTTCCTTTTCAGGCTGGTATGACAGCCCCAGGAACCCGGCGGCACATCTTTGACAAGAAGCTGGAGCTGGAGAACTGTGACACCTCCACCATCTCCCTTCAGATGGGCACCAACAAAGTGGCTTCACAGCAGGGCATGACCACCTACGGCCTGCCGCGCCAAGTTTATGACAACAAATACTGCGCCAATCCCACCGAATGCTTCTATGACAACGGCGACACGGTGGAGTTCGATGGTTACAACCAGTACTCTGACTGAAGACCCCAAAATTCAACCCCCCTCCCGCAATCTTGCTTCGAACAACCCAACACCACTGTCACTGAGACTATTACTTGTCCGACATTGACATCGTTTTTGATCCATTCCCCAGTTGTTTTTTTTTAAAGAAGTATGTTTTTTATCTTTCCATCAGTAAAAGAAAATGATAGTTTACATTTATAAGAAAATTGGCCATCTCTATTTTTGGAAAATGCCATGACGATGACAATTTGTATTTTGGTTAATAATATTATCCAAAGAGATGTTTTATAATTTTTAGTATTTATACATTTTTCTAGTGCTTTTATACTTTCCTTCTAGGGACTTCTTGTTTTCTTGCCACATTCAAGCGAGATGAATGCTAAACGGAGATGCGTTTTGTGGCCATCTTGGTGCTAATGAATGTTGAATTTGCAAATTTATGATAATTTTTGTATTTTAAGAACCTGCGCTGGCTTCCTGCCCACTCCAAGCTGATTCCGCTTTGCAGGGCAAGGTTTACGATGGTTTTGTTTAGCTTATTAAAGGATATTTGTTGAAGATGTGGGGGAAACCAAATGCTTTTGACAGCAATTGTAAGTAATACATTATGGTGTTGTACGTTTAGTTTTACATTTATGCTCTTCTTGCAGTTGCTGTGTCGCTTCTTCACTTGTGTGTAATTAACAGCAAAGACAGAGAATTGAGGTGTGACCAGAACATGGCAGAGGCACATCAGTGTTTCTTTCCACTGTTGTACTGTTGTTAACCCACCGAACGACTTGAATGTATTGTGTGTCATGTATTTTAGGGCTGCAGCTCCCCCTGGTGTCATTTCCACAATGAAAATACTCTGTTCTTTAAGGCAAAGATCGTTTAAGGTGTGAAACCAACACTTATAAACAGTTATCGTGCGCCATCTAGTGTTGTAAGATAATCCTCGCCTTCTTTGAGTCCACTAAATTAAATAACATTGACATTTTAAATAAAACTTAGATTTTTTTTCTATAAATTATATATAGAGATATTTTATATTGCTTGTTTGTATTCCCATAATTGTGAGAGAAACTTTATATAAAATGTATTTCAAATATATTGCAAATGACTAATCTTTTGTATGTCTGTCACGACCTGGCATTTGTGCAATAAAACACTTCAAACATAAAGTAGTGGATTTTAATAGTGCATTTCATTACTACAAAATTCAGTCAGTTTGTGAAAAAGAAATGCGTAAATAAACTGATTGAGGAGAGAATTGAAAAAGACAAAGTTCTAAAAAAAAAAAAAGCATTGGCAAAAGATTGTGAGTTTGATTATCAAATACAAACGTAAATCATTTTAAAGATCCCATGACATGGTACTTCTTGATGCTTTTATATGGCTCCTTAATGGTTCCCTAATACTGTAAATGAATCCTTCTTCAAAATCAACACTCAGTGCATGAGAAACAGAGATAAGATGAGAAAGAGTCATAAATGTCACTCTGGAACACTCCATTATGGGCGTTGTTGCTTGAATGCAAATGAAGAGGACAGAGATGGCCTATAGTAGCGGGTGGGGGCGTGGCCAAGCTCTCCACTCTTTCCTTTTCAGCTGTGCCTGTGCGCTCTGACCCACTTCCGTGTTTTTGCGCGGAGGGAGAGATGAGAAGCGTTCCATTGAAAAACAAACACATTTCCACAGAAAATCAAATTAAACCACTGCTGTTTCAGATCACCACAGGCTCAGATAAAGGACTTCCGAGCCTAGAAACACTCGCAAGTTCCTCCAGGCAAATAAAAAAACACATTTCGCATTGCGTAGCTCCTCTGCAGTCCAAACTCTCTGGGCGTGATTTACAGAGACGCTGAGTACAGACAGACGGGGGTGGAACTGCATTTGCATTTCTTTTTTCGAGCCGACGTCAATAAGTTTCCTTATTCAGAATCACCCGTTTGAGCTCTGATTTTTTCTAACGCAGAAAAGGATCGCAAATGCTCAGTTTAGACATTTTGCAACTTTTAACCATGGGGGGGGGGCCTAAACAGGGTAGGGGAGCTCACATTAACGTTCAAAAACCTCAGAAAGTGAAAATTTCATGCCATGGGACCTTTAAAGAAGATAAAAAAGACAAACTAATCATTTCTCGTGTGTGTTCATACCCACATTGTTAACAAATATGAAGATAACGTATAGTGATACTTTCTAACGAGGTAAATCATCATGGAAACTTACTACTTAGGTGTGCGTGTACCCGATCACAAAGTAGGAAATACTGCTGATTCCCTGGACCTGAGTTTCGTTTGGTCTGCCCAGGTCTCAGACACAAAGTTTAGTCTGCTTATGATGTGAAAGACACAACAGTGAATTGAAGCAGTGCTCTGATCCGTCAGATAAAACCAATCTAGTTACAGTACAGGTCTATTGGTTAGTTACACTGTGACCAATAT
This sequence comes from Paratrypauchen microcephalus, assembly GCA_036785185.1. Taxonomy (NCBI): domain Eukaryota; kingdom Metazoa; phylum Chordata; class Actinopteri; order Gobiiformes; family Gobiidae; genus Paratrypauchen; species Paratrypauchen microcephalus. The sequence goes on along the minus strand of JAVJIX010000310.1, from coordinate 310,001 downwards.
ATGTTGTGGATTCACTAGACTGGCAGCTGGAGAGAAGTCCAACATTGAGGTTGAAGGAAAACTTCACTATTGATTGGCTGCTTCACAGGCATCGATCCAGTCGCTGTAAACATCCACTGGTTCTGACAGATCTGTACATAACATGGTCAAGGTATTCATTTTAAAAAGCACAGAATAAATATACAGTGGTACCTCACCTTACGAATGACCCAACAAACGAAAATTTCAAGTTACGAAACGCCTTCACGTTAAATTTTGGTCTCTAGATACGAAAGAAAATTCAAGTTACGAAACGCAAAATCTCAAAAATAATTTAAAAAATAATGCGCGCTCAGCCACACACATTATACGCTTTTCTCAGACTGAATTTAAACTTTTCTCACATTTGTCTCTCGTTTAAACACTCAAACTTTCATAGATTTTCAACAAAATTATTAATAGTGAAGTGTGGGGGGAAGGGGGAGGGGGGAGAAAACTGCACTCTGACACGTGTGATAGCGCAGCATGACCCAGCGCGGGGCTGCCAGCAGGTCTAGACCTGGACTAAACCAGGACTAAACCAGGACTAAACCTGGACTAAACCAGGACTAGACCAGGACTAAACCTGGACTAGACCAGGACTAAACCAGGACTAAACCTGGACTAAACCAGGACTAGACCAGGTGGATTAAAGCGCAGCGCGGGTCTATTTCCTGGTTTCGTTTCGAGTCACGGCTGAGGCGAGCAGCGAGGGGGACCGCACGCAGTCTGAGCGCATGAACGAACGCATGCAAGAGCCGCGGTGGTCTAGACCTGGTCTAGACCACCTGGTCTAGAGGAGGTCTAGAGGAGGTACGGTTTGAGCACGGGTCTCGTTCATGCGCTCAGACTGCGTGCGGTTCCCCTCGCTGCTCGCCTCAGCCGTGACTCGAAACGAAACCAGGAAATAGACCCGTGCGCGGCGCTTTAATCCACCTGGTCTAGTCCTGGTTTAGTCCAGGTTTAGTCCTTGGTCTAGACCTGGTATAGTCCACGTTTAGTCCTGGGTCTACAGTCTCTACGCAGAACACAATGTTACACTATAAAAAAAGTTACACTATAAACAAAAAAAAAACTTGGATCGGGGCCTTGGAACGAATCAGGCTTTTTCCATTGAAATAGCTACTCAACTTACGAAAAATTCACGTTACGAAACCACTTCTGGAACGAATTAATTTCGTAAGTTGAGGTACCACTGTATTACTAATTAATGGTCATATAATCCACCACCACGGCTTTCAATTCCACTGTTCTGCAGATGACAAACAACTTTACCTGTCCACCAAATCCATAACCCCGGCCACACACTCCACCCTCACAAACTGCATCGCAAATAAAATCCTGGCTCATATCAAATTTCCTTCAACTCCACTGTGACAAAACAGAAATAATCGTCACTGGCCCCAAAACACTCACAAAACCCGCAATAACCTCACCCTCTCCATCGAGAGCGCCTCAGTCTCCTCCTCCTCCCACCTCCGTAATCTTGGCATCACCTTCGATCAGACCAGTGCTTCTCAATTATTTTCTGTGACGTCCCCCCCCAGGAAGAAGAAAAAATTTCACGCCCCCCCCCCCCGCGCGTGACTATTAATAGTATTATTTGTCTAGAAAATTGTTATTAGTACACCTCTGCATAACATTTTATTAACATTAAAAACAAAAAAGTAAACTTACACAAACACTGCACTGTCTTTTTGCACTGAGGACTCAAATATTGATGTGTTTTTCATGCAGCTTTGTGCACATTTGTTTACGTTTTACAGAGATTTGTTTACGTTTTACAAAATTTACATAAACTAAACGCGCTGAAAAAAAAACAAAAAACGCTCTCTCCTTGTGCCGCTGATGCGTCAGCTTCTGTCGGACTAAAGTACACGACTCAGTGGAATATACGTGTTTTTTCTGTGACAGAGGATGTTCTGCTGATGGTGAGTCTGTTCTGTATATCGCGTATTTAAGGTTGCCGACCCCTGCCCCACAGCAACAATGAGAGCGCCACTGCCAACTACTGTTGTGGATGTGCAATTACACTTAGTTCTAGAACAGTACGGCAAAAAAGCATGTTTCCCAGGGTCACACGCGCCCCCCCCTGGCATCACACCACGACCCCCCAGGGGGGCCCGCCCCACTATTTGAGGCCCTGTCCTTACGACAACGTTTTTTGGTGGAAATGGAGAAGTTTGTGTTCGTTTGGGCCTGTCGTCCACACAGCGCCGGCGTTTTGGGTGGGTGTAAACGGTGTTTTTTAAAAACGGGTTCCAGAGTGGAGAAATCTGAGAACACCGGGGGTCACGTTGTCGTGTGGGTGGGCAAAACGGGACTTTTTGGGAAAATGATGACGGCAGAGGAGCTCCAACGCCACGGACTACATCAACAGAAAGGGCAAACATTCCCTAAACATGCCAGCAGTACTACAGGTACCGGTTTATGTATTTATCAATGAAAAGGCAGATAGTGGACAATGAGGAGCCCATACCAATTTGAGTGTGTTGTGTGCTGTAAATAAAGAAAAAGAGCAACCATTTCTTGGGTTAGGGTAAAGCACTGGATCAGACCCTTTCCTACAAACATCACCAAAACCGCCTTCTATCACCGCTGCAACATCACTTGCCTCGGCCAATCCCTCTCCCCAGTCTGTCATCTTTGTCACCTCCCGCTTCGACTACTGCAGCAGCCTGCTCAAAGGTTCACCCTCCAAACTCCTCAAGAGACTCCAGTACATCCAGAACTCTGCTGCCCGCCTCCTCACTCGCACCTCCTCACCCCTGTCCTCAAAGATCTCCACTGGCTCCCCATCCCTCAGCGCATCCAATTCAAACTCCTCACCATTGTGTATAAGTCCCTCCATAACCTGGCCCCCACCTCCCTCTCTGAGCTCCTCCACGCCACACCCCCACCCGTACCCTCCGATCAGCTGACACCAACCTCCTGTCTCCCCCCCACCACCTGGGGGGACTGGACCTTCTCCGCTCTGGAACTCCTGCCCAAACACATCAGAGACTCATCCACACTCCCCATCTTCAAAAAAGCCCTAAAAACTCACCTGTTCGAAACTGCCTTTAAATAACTGCATCTCCTGTTTATGTTTCTTTCATTTGTGTTCGTTTGTTTGGATCTATGTGAAGCATCTTTGAGTGTATGAAAAGCGCTATACAAGTACTATTATTATTATTATTATTAAAGACAATCCACAGAACATCTTCTCAGTCAACTTTTAAGTCATTAACTTGACTAATACTCTTGATCCATGGAGTTTGTGAAGTAATTTTGAAGAAATAATTAAGACAAAACAATGCAGTAATGAATGTGTAATGCATTTTAACATGTAATGCATTACAAAAAAAAACTATCTTAAGGTAAACTTTATAATATCTAGACCTGTAAGCTGTATTTATGTGTTTTATATCAACATTTTTCTTGTCTCACTGCTTAATTCCATCGGCTTAGTTACAAAATAATTACACAACATAGCTCTGAAACTATGACCAGAACTAATGCAATTTATAAAAACGTATACCAGAGAAATAAATAGCACGTTCAGAATACAGTGTGAAAAGGATACATGTTATAGGGGTCTGAAACTCCTCCAGACAAACGCTGCAGGATATAATTCCTGTGTTTCGAGTTCTCTCCCTGAAAAAGAAACCCAAACACTTTAGTTCACACATTAAAGGAAAAGTAACGTTATTTTACAATCTGAGCCTTCTTTCGGTAATAAAACAAGTCGTTTGACTCACCCATATCACGTTCGTGTCATTTGGAGCTGTTTGAAGAAAGTTATGTTGTAGCGTATCCGTTAGCATTTGTTAGCATTTGTATTCGGGGCATTACTTTGCGGTCTCCAAATAACACAAACTTTAGCACTTTTCAAATCATAGAAGCCCGATGTCTTAATGAAAGATTTCGTTTGAAGCAAAAGTGGCCTGTAATCCGAGGTTTATCCATAGTTTTCAGCTTTGCGTTTCATGTTTGGGTCCCGGGAGCTGAGAGCACAGTCCGCACATGCGCACTGGCGTCCTCATCTACTCGAAACTATGGCTAAATCTCAGATTACAGGCCACTTTTGCTTCAAACGAAAATTTTCATTAAGACATCGGGCTTCTATGATTTGAAAAGTGCTAAAGTTTGTGTTATTTGGACACCGCAAAGTAATGCCCCGAGCAAATGATACAGCACCATGTTAACAGATACGGGATCATTAGTAGAACAGAACGGCTCAACATAAGTTCTGCGATACTGCTCCAATTGACAGAAAAATGCTATGGGTGAGTAAAACTACTTGTTTTATTACCGAAAGAAGGCTCAGATTGTAAAATAACGTTACTTTGCCTTTAAGACAAAACAATGCAGTAATGAATGTGTAATGCATTTTAACATGTAATGCATTACAAAAAAATATCTTAAGGTAAACTTTATAATATCTAGACCTGCATGTAGGGCTGTATTTATGTGTTTTATATCAACATGTTATAATCAACATTTTTCTTGTCTCACTGCTTAATTCCATCAGCTTAGTTACAAAATAATTACACAACATAGCTCTGAAACTATGACCAGAACTAATGCAATTTATAAAAATGTATACCAGAGTAATAAATAGCACGTTCAGAATACAGTGTGAAAAGGATACATGTTATAGGGGTCTGAAACTCCTCCAGACAAACGCTGCAGGATATAATTCCTGTGTTTCGAGTTCTCTCCCTGAAAAAGAAACCCAAACACTTTAGTTCACACATTAACTCATATTTTCACTCAGTTAAACTCACATTTTCACATCACAAGACTTCTCGTGGTTGCAGAAGGGGCAGGTAAACTGGGTGTCCAAATTTCCAGTCATCTTCTTCTTGGGAGGTGGTTTTCTCTTTGACTTTCTGCGACCCATTCTAGGAAGATCAAACCAGAAACAGAAAGAAGCCTGAAAAAATGAGGAATGAAGCCATGATAGTCGAGAATCGCTGCTTGATACGCCGTGCACCAAGATAGAAGCTCACTTTACTGAACACTTCTTCTATAACTGCATTCGAAAAGAAGATAATTATACGTAAAAACAAAAGAAATAAATGAATCCATGAAACAAACAAACAAAATACATCAATGAAACGAAACAGCTGCACAAAAAAACAAGAACGCTAACTGCGAGCTAGCTATAACACCGTGTTGCAATAAGTAGACCGTATGCATTACGTTTGGAAACAGAGAGAAAACGTATCGTGCGTTACACAAACAAATGCATTCAACAAATACCTGGCGTTTCCTCTCCGATCGTAAAAAGCACCTTTTTTAAACGGAAGAAAAGGATGCTCGGTGCTCGGAGTTCCGTTCCGCCCGATGATGCTGCGGCGCCACTAACGTCGCAGCTGATTGGTCCGTGCGGAATCAGGGCGGATTGTGATTGGTTCGTGCGGAATCAGGGCGGGTTGTGATTAGCTCGCCACATGCGGACGGACCAATAGGAGCTGTACGGCAGTATTTTGTCTTATAACGTGTAAATGGTAAATATAAATAAACATACACGTTTTTGTTCTGTATCCATTATATTTAAAAGGCTCATATTACTGTACGCTATTTTCTGATTTTTTTTTTAAATCTTTTATTTAATCTTTTATTGTATTTATTTTATTTGCATGCATTTTTTTTCATTTTCTTCCACTTTCGCCGTATATTTTTTAATTATTATTTGTATGTAGGTTTTATTATTGTTATTATTTGTATATATTTGTATTTATTATTATTTGCATTTATATGTATTAGTATTATTTTTCATGTATTATTTTATTGATATTTTATTTTATTTTTAGGCCTATTTTTATTGTTTTATGTTATATGTTCTGATCTATGTTGTTTCCTTAAAATCTGGAGTAGTGTTTTGTTTCATTTGCACATTTTTGACATATAAATCCTGCAAATTTAGGCTGACTTCTCTCAAATACAAAACACTCTGCTCCACCTTGTCATGTTAGTGCAGGAAGTGGTCCTCTGTTTTGTTTTGTTTTGTTTTGTTTTTTAACTCCATACAACTTGACTAGAATCATTTGGATCATTTCAGCCCTGGAATTGCCCATGTCTGCTAAACAAAAGGTAAACAGTAGCTTTTCACTTGAAAACTGCACCTTCATAACGTCACAATAGCATTTTCAGCTTTGGAGATGTCGACTAATAAAGGATTAACAAAACACAACAAAACTATGTATGTCTTTGAGAAGGTTACAACATTGTAACATGACTTAAAGCTCACATGAGAACATTTTGCTTAATATAGGACCTTAAATTTTCACTTTTATTTATTAAAATTTCAGGGTTTGTAAGAAGGCTAGTCTTTTTAAAAATCGGTTGTAGCAGGGGATGTATTTGGAGAATTCATGTACAGCTCTGGAAACAAATAAGAGACCACTGCATTTCCGTGTGTGTTCTGTGTGGAGTTTGCATGCATGGTCTGGGTTCGATCCCCGGGTCGCCCGGGCCTTTCTGTGTGGAGTTTGCATGTTCTCCCCGTGTCTGGGTGGGTTTCCTCCGGGCACTCCGGTTTCCCCCACCAACCCAAAACATGCACCATAGGTACTCCAGCTTAGGTCCTGACCAAACCGAAGCAAGAAGATCATGGAGATGGTCCCCGGGCGATGTGCTGCACACTGCTCCTAATTATATATATATATATATATATATATATATATATATATATATATATATATATATATATATATATATATATATATATATATATATATAGATATAGATATAGATATAGATATATATATATATGTATATATATATATAGATATAGATATAGATATAGATAGATAGATAGATAGATATAGGATGGGTTAAAATGCAGAGAAGAATTTCTCCAGTGTGAGATCAATAAAGTCACTTCTTCTCTTCTTCTTTTTTTTCTGAAATCAGCATCTCTACATGTATTACAGCCATTCCATTCCACAACACAAACACAAAGCTGAGCTACTTCAGTTCTTGCACCAGGAGTGGAATAAAGTCACCCAAGAACAATGTAAAGACTTGTGGAGAGCATGACAAGACACATGATTAAAAATAAGGGTTATTGCACCAAATATTGATTTGTGAACTCTTCTTAAGTGTAAACATTAGTAATCTTGTTTCTTTGCATTGTTTGAGGTCTGAAAACGTGGTTATTTTGACCATTTGTCATTTTCTGCAAATAAATGCTTTAAACGATAATATTTTTATTTGGAATTTGGGGGAAATGTTGTCAGTAGTTTAGACTCGAACAAAACTTTTGCCCAAACACAGACCTATAAGTAGTAAAATCAGAAAAACTGATCATTTTGCAGTGGTCTCTTTTTTTCCCCCCCAGATCTGTATATGGGGATGTATTTGGAGCGTTCATGTAGTTTATTTTTATTTATTTTAGTTTACAGCGCTGTGATTGGCTGAGCTCTCGTGTGGGCGGGACTTTGTTTCAAAACAATTGATGCCGGAAGTAGCGTTTGTCTTGAACCTTGCTCCATTTAAATTATTTATCTGCGTGTATTTCGGTGTTGGACAGACAAGAGAGCGGATCCCTGTGGTAAGTGTGTTCAGGAACTGTCTCTGTGGCTGTGAGCTCGTTTAAAAATGCAGGATTTGTCGTAGAAAAGTCTTATATAGTCATTGCAGTCAGTGGGTGAAGCTCGTAGTTAGCATACATGTGCAGATGACTTGTGTGCGATCCCATAGCAGATGTACTTTTATTTTTGTTGTAACCTTGTAATATCAGTGTTATTACCCTTGTCAGTGCAACTGTATACGTCATTTCTCAGACAGTCTCTTATCTCAGTGCACCACCCCTCCTCTAGTCTGAAACACCCACTCCAGCTCTGTCCCTCTGTCAGAGTTTTCTACTTTTTGTCATGTGGGGTTAAAAATGGAGACTAGTCAAAACATTTGCTCCACTATTGGTGAGTCACTTTTTAATTTGTTGAAAATATTGTTTAATTAGTTTAATATTGTTTTAATTTAACCCATAGGAAACATCAGTAGGCGAAATTGATGAGGCAATATTCTTTTTTGTCAGCGTTTTATTACCACTCAACAAAACAATGATTAAATACATGTTAGCATATTACTGAGTGATATACAGCTCTGGAAAAAAATAAGAGACCACTGCAAAATGAGCAGTTTTTCTGATTTTACTACTTATAAGTATGTGTTTGGGCAAAAGGAACATTTTTGTTTGAGTCTATAAACTACTGACAACATTTCCCCCAAATTCCAAATAAAAATATTATCGTTTAGAGCATTTATTTGCAGAAAATGACAAATGGTAAAAATAAGATACGTTTCCAGACCTTAAACAATGCAAAGAAACAAGATTAAATTCATTTTAAAACAACATAATACTAATGTTTACACTTAAGAAGAGTTCAGGAATCAATATTTGGTGCAATAACCCTTATTTTTAATCACAGCTTTCATGTGTCTTGGCATGCTCTCCACAAGTCTTTACATTGTTCTTGGGTCCTAGTTTATACCTGGTTTAGACCTGGTTTAGTCCTAGTTTAGTTCTGGTTTAGTCCTAGTTTAGTCCTGGTTCAGTCCAAGTTTAGGTCTTCTTTAGTCCTAGTTTAGACCTGCTTTAGTCTTGGTCCAGACCGGGTTTAGTCCTAGTTTAGTCCCATTTTTAACCTGGTTTTGTCCTGGTTCATCCCTGGTTTACTCCTGGTTCAGACCTGGTTTAGTCCAAGTCTTTCACATTGTTCTTGGGTGACTTTATTCCACTCCTGGTGCAAGAACTGAAGTAGCTCAGCTTTGTGTTTATGTTGGAATTCAACAGACGCTGGAATGGAATGGCTGTGATACATGTAGAGATGCTGATTTCAGAAGAAAAAAAATGCAGTGATCTCTTATTTTTTTTGCTGTATCACAAAATTAAGAGGGTTTTTTTGTTTGTTTGTTTGGGTTTTTAGTTAAATTGCACCTTTTTAGTGTAAATTGCACATTTGGAGTCCGGTGAAACACAATTTCAGTCCTCTGTATTGTCTGTTACATAGTGAATTGACAATAAAGTACACGTTGATGCTGGTAATAGTGGATTCTGACATGCGACATAAAGGGCATCAGAAAAAAGTCTAAAAGTCTAAATACAATTTCATGGTGATGATTCAAAAGTGACTATTTTTTATTCTGTATACACTATATTAGACAACATGGCGACTGAAGGTGAGCCCATAGACCTGGTGAAAGTCGTACACCTCCTCGTGCTGTCGTTCACCTGGGGCATGCAGCTTTGGGTCACATTCATCGCAGGTGATTCTAATAGATTCATGAGCAGTCGTTAATTATTACACTGATTTTGACTAACTTCCCTTTTCTATGGGGTTAGGGTTTGTCCTGGTGCGGCAGGTGAGTCGGCACACCTTTGGCCTGGTGCAGAGTAAACTTTTCCCTCCGTACTTCTACTGCCTGCTGGGGAGTAACTTCCTCAGCCTGACCGTGTACGCCGTGTACCACCCCAGAGAGCTGCTGGAGACTCATGAAGCCGTACAGGTGAGTGGGCAACTGGGCACGGTATAAGTTATATATGTTTATATGTTTAAAGGTCCCATGGCATGAAATTTTCACTTTCTGAGGTTTTTGAACGTTAAAAGTTGCGAAATGTGTAAACTGAGCATTTGCGATCCTTTTCTGTTTGAAAAAAACACAGCTCAAATGGGCGATTCTGGACAAGGCACCTTATTGACGTCAGATCGAAAAAAGAAATGCAAATTCAGTTCCACCACCATCTGGATCTCCACCCCCTGTCTCTGTAAATCACGCCCAGAGAATTTGGACTGCGGAGGAGCTACGCAATGCGAAATGCGTTTTTTTATTTGCCTGGAGGCACATGCGAGTGTTTCTAGACTCGGAAGTCCTTTACCCGACCCTCTGGACCTCTGAAACAGCAGTGGTTTAATTTTATTTTCTGTGAAAATGTGTTTTTTTTCATTGAAAAGGCTCTCCTTTCCTCCTTCGCGCTTACACACGCGGAAGTGGGACCAGGCACAGCGCAGCGCTAAAACAAGGAACCAGCAGCGCATTTGGCCCCCCCACCCCCCCCACCCCACCCGCTCCTCTAACCAATCTGTCTCATTTGCATTCAAGCAACAAGGCCCAGAATGAGTTGTTCAGAGAGTGAATTTGTGACCATGTCTGTGTAAATGTGTCTTTCTCATGCACTAAGTGTTGATTTTGAAGAAGGATTCATTTACAGTATTAGGGAACCATTAAGGAGCCATATAAAAGCATCAAGAAGTACCATGTCATGGGATCTTTAAAGTAGGTCTGTCTCAGTAACAAATATGGAAGTGTGATATATTGCTACGAAGATATATGACAATATGATAATAGTGAAACTACAATATGCCACTGACAAAATAACTTTATTCTCAGTAAACCCTTTTCTAAATGTAAAAAACAATGTCAACAATGAACTGGAGGGGTTCTAAGGTGCTCAAAGACCATGCAAAATTCCACAATATTGAGCCCCCTATTCCAGGTATTTTTAATTGAACATTTAGTCAGTATAATAATTTTTGTGACATGTTTCTCTAAAGGCACAATATACAATGTTAAATGATAACAGGAGAAGTTCAATTTGTCAACTGGACAAAGTTTGTTTGGTTGAAAACGTTTCGCCGCTCATCCGAGAGGCTTCTTCAGCTCTGACGAAGCCTCTCGGATGAGCGGCGAAACGTTTTCAACCAAACAAACTTTGTCCAGTTGACAAATTGAACTTCTCCTGTTATCATGGATTCTACCTGGACGACTGAGGGACTTTTCACGCATACAATGTTAAAATCAAAACAAATAATTCAAATGTAAATCAAATGTAATTCTAAAACATGACACCACTCAGTGATATACAGCTCTGGAAAAAAATAAGAGACCACTGCAAAATTATCATTTTTTCCTGATTTTACTACTTATAGGTTTGTGTTTGGGCAAAAGGAACATTTTTGTTTGAGTCTATAAACTACTGACAACATTTCCCTCAAATTCCAAATAAAATTGTTTAGAGCATTTATTTGCAGAAAATGACAAATGGTCAAAATAACAAAAAGTTTTCAGAGCTCAAACAATGCAAAGAAACAAGATCAAATTCATTTTAAAACAACATAATACTGATGTTTACACTTAAGAAGAGTTCACAAATCAATATTTGGTGCAATAACCCTTATTTTTAATCACAGCTTTCATGCGTCTTGGCCTCCACAAGTCTTTCACATTGTTCTTGGGTCCTAGTTTAGACCTGGTTTAGACTTGGTTCAGACCGGGTTTAGTCCTGGTTTAGTCCCATTTTTAACCTGGTTTAGTCCTAGTTTAGTCCTAGTTTAGACCTGGTTTAGTCTTGGTTCAGACCTGGTTTAGTCCCAGTCTTTCACATTGTTCTTGGGTGACTTTATTCCACTCCCGGTGCAAGAACTGAAGTAGCTCAGCTTTGTGTTTGTATTGGAATTCAACAGACGCTGGAATGGAATGGCTGTAGTCTAGACTATAATATAATGAACCTATGGAAGTGTTTAGGGCAGGAGTTTCCAACCTGTAGCTCAGGCGCTACCGGTAGCTCTTCTCTTCACCATCTTCAAATACAATAGCTTGACAAGGGATTTCTTTATTATAGGTTTTGTGCTGAATCACTAAAATTTGGTTAATTAAATGCCAATTGCCATTACTGTTGTAAATTTATAATTTTGATTCCTAATTTTGTGCACTAAAAAATTTGGATGATGTTTTTTTCTATTTGTACCCCATCTAAGGCGTGCTGTGGCTCTTATACTCAATTTCTCATGACTGCTAAAATGAGCATCTCTCTGGCATTTTTGTTTTGTAAAGGAAGCTCAAAGGGTGGAAAAGGTGGGAGACCTCTGGTTTAGGGACTATGGTTTAGGGACTATGGTTTAGGGACAATGGTTTAGGGACTATGGTTTAGTTCAGGGGTCAGCAACCCGCGGCTCCGGAGCCACATGCGGCTCTTTGATCCCTCTGATGCGGCTCAGTACAGCGGTCCCTCGTTTATCGTGGGGGTTACGTTGTAGAAATAACCCACGATAGGCAAAATCCGTGAAGTAGTCAGTTTTATATTGCATGTATAAATATGTGTGTATTTCACAGTTCCTCTGACCGAGGCGCGGGTTTTGTTGGGGAGAAAACTTGCAAACATACAGCACTTCAGAGCAGTGACGGACTGGGATCATCGGCCCTGGCAGTTTACACCTACAAGCGGCCCCGAAGTCTGTGGAACGGGGGGGGGGGTTCTACAGCTCTGCACCAAACACAGAACTGTAGTGAGAACGCATCCGTGCGCTCTCAGGACTGGTTCCGCCGCCTGGACTCCAGGTTCCACCAGTTCATTATGCGGAAACATTGCCGCTACTTCTCGATGTGCATTGACCACCCGGAGAAGTGTGCACGCGGACACGTGGTCAAATCCGTAATAGAGCACGGCCTCGGCCCTTCTGGCATGTGCTCAAATACCAGACCGCTCAGTCTTCAGAGTCACACTGCTCGTGATCGAACATTTAAATAAATTTGGCAAACTGACCGCATTCTGTACAGGAGACACGGAGGAGAATGACTGACAAAGACAAAGGTCTACAGTCCTTTAGCCAATCAGGATGCAGAACACAATACGTGTTGATACACTAAAAAAAAATTAGCGAAACAGCGAGGGACCACTGTATTTAATTAAAATGTATTTTATTTTAGTTCGTTCATATTCAAAATTTAATTCTATGGCACAAAGGTAAAAAAAAAAAAAGCCGTTATATGCACTGTTAGTTGACCCACCACCCGCGGGAGGATACATGGGGGCTGGTGCATTGTGTTCTGGGCAGCCGATCTGTTTGGACTGCTGCCCCCGCGACCCAGAAATGGAAAAAGTGGAAGAAGATGGATGGATGGATGGATGCACTGTTATTTCATTTTAAATTTCAAAAGGGTTTTGTGGCTCCCAGTGTTTTCTTTACTGTGTGAAACGGGTCCTAACGGCTCTTTGAGTGGTAAAGGTTGCCGACCCCTGGTTTAGTTCCATTCGTTTCTGGCGCTGATCTTAGGAGTCAGTTTCTTCAAATGTTACAGTTCTTGTTCTCTTATAAATGTATTTTTGTGTGTAGATGCTGCTGTACTTCGTAGCCCTGGTCACAGCTGGTTTAAACGCCCAGTGGTTTGGTCCTTCTGGTACCGAGGTGATGTTTCAGATGTGGGAGGTGGAGAAGGAGCACGGGTTGGGACAACAGATCGGAATGGGCAGCCAAAAGGAGGAATATGCCAAGCTCAAAGAGAAAGACCCCAAGTACAGAGAATACAGGAAAGTGTTTGGGCGTTACCACGGGCTGTCCTCTCTCTGCAACCTGATCGGCTTCATTTGTGCCACTGTTAACTTAGTCTACGCAGCTCTAAATCTGTCCACCATATAGAAACAAAATTAACTTCTTGATACAGATACAGATAGAGTATACCAAACTGTGAAATGGTACATTTATTTTATAGTTTGCTTTTCATAATGATGTTTAAAGAGAATATTGAATTGCTATTTTTGGGCAGCCTTATATTGTTTTACCAGTGAACTGTATTACTTTTTTTTTTTTTAGCTCCAATACTCTCAAAGTTATGAATTATATTTTTGTAAGTTTATGTGTCTTTTTCAACATTAGCAGCAAAGCATGAAGATATTGCCATAACTAAAATTGGCCACTTGCAATATCAATTTATATTTAAGTCAAGACTGGCAGAAATATATTGATAATAATAACTGACTTCACAGGCAGAAACTGTATACTGTCACCTAAATTAATTCATTTATCAGTATCAGTACATTAAATATTGCAGTGATTGTATTTGTTTTGATTGTATGGCATATTCTTATAATAAACTTTGAAAGGTTGATTCTCTTGCCTTTTGCACAGGTCCATGTTTGATGAATGATGGATTTATCATAAAATATCTTCCTTGTTGCCCGCAGCTCCTGATTGAGACCTGATTTGATTCAGTTAGTCTGAGTGGCACACATCAGACTCACAGTGGGTGAAATAAACAGCACGGTTTGACTCGCTGATAGTTGAGGACTGCACTGGCTCTTAACAAACTGTGTATTAAAGAAAAGCACTAAAAACGACTTTTCTAACTTAGAAGAATCACATTTGCTTACCTCTCATTTTATTTGAGGTTAAATGGATGATGTGTTTTTCTATTTTGACATGGGGTTTGGTCAAGTGGCCTTAATGACCTCTACTTTGTATAGTTTAGTATCTTAAATCGGGGTTAAATCTCTGGGTTTTGTTCACGAGTGAGGGGAGGATGGAGCATGAGATTGACAGGCGGATCGGTGCAGCGTCTGCAGTGATGCGGTCGCTGTACCGGACCGTTGTGGTGAAGAGGGAGCTGAGCCGAAAGGCAAAGCTCTCAATTTACCGTCAATCTACTTTCCTACCCGCAACTATGGTCATGAGCTCTGGGTGCTGACCGAAAGGACGAGATCGCGGATACAAGAGCAGATAAAAGAGCGGATCCAAGCGGCCGAAATGAGTTTCCTCCGCAGAGTGGCTGGGCGCTCCCTTAGAGATAGGGTGAGGTCACATGGGTGGAGCTTGGAGTAGAGCCGCTGCTCCACCACGTCGAGAGGAGCCAGCTGAGGTGGCTCGGGCACGTCCCACCAGGAAGAGGCCTCGGGGAAGACCCAGGACACGCTGGAGGGACTATGTCTCCCGGCTGGCCTGGGAACGCCTTGGGGTTCCCAGAGGAGCTGGAGGAAGTGTCCGGGGTGAAGGTTTGTCTCTTGTTTGTTCTTTTGTTTGTTTGCTTTGTTGTTTGTTCGTCTGCTTGTTTGTCTTTTTTTTTTTTTTTTTTTTTTTTATTCCTGGCAGCACGGTGGTTAGCACTCATGCTTCACAGCAAGAAGGTTCGGGTTGCCTGGGCCTTTCTGTGTGGAGTTTGCATGTTCTCCCCGTGTCTGGGTGGGTTTCCTCCGGGCACTCCGGTTTCCCCCACCAACCTAAACATGCGTGAGGTCCTCCAGCTTGGGGCCTGACCAAGACTAAATAACAAAACAGGATCATGGGGATGGTCCCGGGTCAAATATAGAAACTACTTCTCCTGTGTGAGATCAATAAAGGTCAATCTTCTAATCCTTAACCACTGTAAGGCGCTTTGTGCTACAATTTTGTATGAAAAGCGCCTTATAAATATTGTTTGATTGATTGATTGAAGGAAGTCTGGGGGTTCCTGCTTAGACTGTTGCCCCGGCGACCCGGCCCCGGATAAGTGGAAGAAAATGGATGGATGGAAATGGATAGTTTTAGTTAACAATATCATATGTACATTTCCTTAGGTCAACTATTATGGAACGTTTCTGGTGGGTCCGTTACCTACTTGTCTTCATGGAAGTCTTTTTACTTTGCCTCAAATGCTCTGCAGTACATTTATTCAATTATAAGTGTTTAATAGAAGGTTTGATTTAGTGCCAACATCAACACGTTTACTAAAAAAACTTAAAAACTGTTCTTGGCACCGTCAATACAACAACAGGTCTCAATATCAATTACTAATAGAAACTGAGGCGTGTGAACACAATATTTACATGTGACCTGGGTTCTTATTCTCTTATTTCATTTAGTCTAGTCATTTAGTCATCTACATTAATTTATCACCTTCTTACTTACACATTTCCCCCTCACTTGGGGAATTTTCAGGACCCCAATGAACTAAATATGTGTAATAAACTCTGTCTATTTATAATTATCAGAATGTATTTTTAAAATAAAGTGAACTGACGCTTTTGTGAGAACCATTAGAAAATAAAGACTAAAAACCAAGAGTACAAAAACAGGGAGCTGAAGTTATCCATATAACTAAGAGTGCTCATGAAAAAGGGTAGAACATTTTGAAAAGCCTTTATTTTGAGAGGGTAAGTTTGGTCATCCTCCTCTTCATCAGTGCTTGGTGGGTTAAAGGAAACCCAAGCCTGTACACAAGAGCATTTAAATGGTCCTCAAGTTGTGTGTTTATTTGTCACACATTTGTAGACTTTTTTGTGGTGCTGGAAACGCGTGCACTTTGAGAGCATGTCCAGCAGAGGGCGCTTCCACGACGCTCTGGAGGCATCTGCAGAGTCAGAGTCAAACATGAGCTACAAACAGAAAATACCTCCAGTGCATGAACAACTAACCGAGACAACCTTCTGCAGCCTTCTTCTGTGGACCCAGGCCTGGACTGGTAATTGGGCATACCGGGCATTTTCCCGGTGGGCCGACAGTCCTAGGGGCCGATGCCCTTCTTTTTCTTTTCTTTTTTTTACTTAGAGACCGGACCACAATTTAGGACTGAACCAGGACTAAACCAGGATTACATCAGGTCTGAACCAGGACTAAACCAGGTCTGAACCAGGACTAAACCAGGTCTGAACCAGGACTAAATCAGGTCTGAACCAGGACTACATCAGGTCTGAACCAGGACTAAACCAGGCCTACATCAGGTCTGAACCAGGACTAAACCAGGTCTGAACCAGGACTAAATCAGGTCTGAACCAGGACTAAACCAGGACTACATCAGGTCTGAACCAGGACTAAACCAGGTCTGAACCAGGACTAAATCAGGTCTGAACCAGGACTACATCAGGTCTGAACCAGGACTAAACCAGGACTACATCAGGTCTGAACCAGGACTAAACCAGGTCTGAACCAGGACTAAATCAGGTCTGAACCAGGACTAAATCAGGTCTGAACCAGGACTAAACCAGGACTACATCAGGTCTGAACCAGGACTAAACCAGGTCTGAACCAGGACTAAATCAGGTCTGAACCAGGACTACATCAGGTCTGAACCAGGACTAAACCAGGACTAAATCAGGATTGAACCAGGACTAATTACATCTAAATCAGGATTAAATCAGGTCTGAACCAGGACTAAACCAGGACTAAATCAGGTCTGAACCAGGACTAAACCAGGACTAATTATGAGGGGCCGGTCTAAGCCAAAAAATGCCAGGGCCATTTTTTTGTCCCAGTCCAGACCTGTGTGGACCTGTTTTCTTCACTCATCGATACTTCCTGCTCTGTGTTGGACTGTGGAGCCTGTTTTTTGTCCAGTACAATTCTTCCTGGTCGATTCCTGTTCAGTGTCCAGCAGGTCAGGCATTGGCAGGACTGTGAAGGCTTTAGATTAGATTTAATACAGTCACATTTGCATTGATAATGGTCACATCTTTATACAGCGCTTTTTCACCTTCGAGGCACCCAAAGCACTTTACAACAAGGAACCACTCACCCATTCACACACACATTCACACACCAGTGTACGCAGACACACTAAGGTGGGTTAAGTGTCTTGCCCAAGGACACATCGGCAGCATTCACCTGTGGGAGCTGGAATCGTACCGCCAACCTGTGGGCCAGTGGATCTGACCGCTCAACCAATAATGTTTTCTATGTCAAGAGCGGGATTCAAAGCAACCTTTGGATCAGTGGACAAACGCTCGACCAGCTGAGCTACTGATATACACTGATATACATTTTCTGCAAAATGATTTTAAAATTCTTTTATTTGTTTTGAATTGTCTCCATGGCCTGGCCCCACAGTATGTGTCTGACCTGCTGCTGCTCTCTCCGGTCTGCACGTCAGGTTCTCCGTGTGGTCCCTAAGACAATAAGGAAACTTAGGGGTGATCGGGCCTTTTCCAACACTCTGGAATGCACTTCCACTGAATGTTAGACAGACCGACTCACTTCCTGTTTTTAAATCTCTTCTTAAAACTCATTTTTTTTTATTTTGGCTTTTAACTCAGTGTGAGTAGTTGACATTTATCATGCTGTTTTTTATGTTACTGTGTCTCATGTTTTGTGTTTTAATCTGTGTACAGCACTTTGGTCGACTGTGTTGTTTTTAAAGTGCTTCATTAGGGGGCCAAGCACCGAAGGTGCTGGGCACCCTATAGGAATTGCTTTGCGTTGCCTAGGCAAGTTGCCTAGCAACCCTTTGATCTTTCCTTTGATGTTCTGGTCTCCTGATTCTTCTTATTCTTTATTCCTTTCACCATGGGGAGTCTATGGCAGCCCCTAGAACCGTCTGGTAAAAAGTTGTGAAATTTGGCATGCACATTCCAGCCAGTCTCCTCATTACCCACAGTGATTTATAGGCCCCCACCCCCAACCCTCTAGCGCCACCAGCAGGTCAAAGTTGCAGAAATTTGTCAATTGCCTAGCAACGCACCTAGCAACCTTTGGTCTGTCTTTGATGTGTCTGTTCTGACAGGGTTAGACCCTGACCCTGTCAGACCCTGTCAGACTCTGTTAGATCCTGTCAGACCTTGTTAGACCCTGTCAAACGGTGCTTGGCCCCCGCATTGCTGCTTGCTGCTTGGATTGGATTGGAAATGCCACTTCACACGTACCTTTAACGCAGCACCTCCAGGATCCACATGGACTGTGTCATCTGCTCCAATGACGAGACAGCTCAAGTATCTCAAGTATTTCTTTAAGTGTATTACAGAAAAGACAGACATACTCTGCTAAACGTGCACAAGACAATACAAACCTGTGTGATCTGTACAAACAAACTGTAGAATCATGTTTCCCATTGTCATATTGAAGTAAGGCTACGTTTTTTTTGACGTGTCAACTGCTGAGATGAGCCCACAGTGTCAGCGCATCATGGACATGTGGACATGTGGACATCTCCTGGAGGGGGCAGCATCAGTCATGATCTTCCACTGTGTTTGTGATGAAAAGGACTGACTGCTCTCTCTGCTCTGCTGGAAACAGGCTGAGTGACTAACGACGATGATTGACTGCCGGTTATGACCCAGCTCTGGCGTAGGCCCAGGCCATGCTGTGGTGATGCCGCTGGCACATTTATGTCTATGGCTCTTGGCAATTGTTCACAACAGGAGAGAAGACGCAGACACTCTTGGCAGATCCAGGGCAGGACGCTGTGACATAGAAGAATGTAATTCAGAAATGAGTGGTACTAATGTGAATACTGTAATACTTGCAACACTAGCCTTGGTACCAGGCTTTGCACAACATGTTTTTATGGACCTAACTGCAGTGTATACCTGGTGCTCCTCAAGTCTCACCAGCTTCTCCTACCCTCCTGAGACCCGCCCTGAGACCCGCCCATTCTTTTGTATCCTTTATAGTGGACATTGAGTTAACCAGTCTGTCAAAATAAATAATACATAAAAAATAAATAAAAAATACTAAAATAAATAAATAAATAAAAACAAAATAAATAATACATACAAATAAAAATAAATAAAAAAATACTAAAATAAATAAATAAATTAATTAATTAATTAAAATAAATAAATTAAAATAAATAAATAGAAACAAAATAAATAATACATAAAAATAAAATAAATAAAAATAAATAAATAAAAACTAAATAAATAAAAAGTAAATAAATAATACATAAAAATAAATAAAAAAAATACTAAAATAAAACTAAATAAATAAAAATAAATAAATTAAAATAAATAAATAAAAACAAAATAAATAATACATCAAAATAAAAATAAATACAAAATAAATATTACATAAAAATAAATACTAAAATAAATAAATAAAAATACAAAATAAATAACACATAAAATAAAAATAAATAAAAAATACTAAAATAAATAAATAAATAAGAAATTAAAAGGGAGACTAAAAACTATTTGATGTGACTGTAGAAGCTTGTCAGAGATGATGGTCATCAAAAAAAAAAAAGTTTTTGTTAGGTTGTTAACTTCACATGGATTTAACACCAAAATGTCCCCGACGTTTATTACAGAGGACATGTTACGACATTATGAATACAAATAAAATTAACAAAATGTAAATGCTGAGGTGTTCATTTACCTCCAAATAGAAAATTAAAATAATAATAATTCAGACACACTTTTTTTCTTCAGTGTTAGACCAGTGTTTCCCAACCTTTTTTGTCTGGTGTACCCCCTGAGCCTTTTTGTCACACCTCGAGTACCCCCTCACTCATACGTGTTGATAATTCTCCTCAAGTAGAACGTGACACAACGGATTATTAAATGAAAATCATTTTATTTCATCTCCTTAATTTGAAAATATTCTCGCAGAGATCAAACTGCTGATGACTGTGACTGCCACATGTTTCTCAATATTGGAGACGGACTTCTTCACGAAATGGAAGCACACATAAGCTAAACTCGGTCTCCCCGGGCACACACATAAAAAAAAAAAATCTCCCCCTGCACCTGGCAGCGACACTGCCACGTATACCCCCTGCAGTGTGCCGCGTACCCCTGGTTGGGAAACACTGATGTAGACGATCGTGAGGTATACAAAAAACATGATGTGGATGTTAGTTGAGCTCTAAAATGGGTATACTTCCTTAGAAATACAATCAGGAGACGTGTCATTTGTAAGAAAATAAAACTTGTGCAGTGGTGTGGCGTTAACATTTGTGTAAATTGGTCAATAATGATATGATAGTGCCACATGAGTGAGAGTAACCACATCATTCAAAACTTAACTTTGTAGAACAATTGCTTTATTAAAACTGATAGTACTTTATGTTGGACTCATGGAGACCTTAGGTTAGGATGAAGGTGAGACAGTTCCTCTGTGGTGGTCTGTTCCTGCACTGTAAACCCTAACAGTCAATGGAACTCATTAATATGAGCAATTCAGGACTCAGAACCTGATATTTGCCTGATTTTTAGCTGACCCAACGATAAACAAATATGTTTTCTGACCAAAGCACAACGTTTTGAGTAGTGGTGAAAATAATGTTTGATTAAACATTGCCTGGGTTACTAAAAAACAATGAGCATCTGTCAAACGTGATGTCTGACGTCATCAAGGGGTTCGATCCCTGGGCTGCCCAGGCCGTTCTGTGTGTGTTCTATGTGGAGTTTGCATGTTCTCTCTGTGTCTGGGTGGGTTTCCTCCGGGAACTCTGGTTTCCCCCATCAACCCAAAACATGCACCACAGGTAAAATCCTCCAGCTTAAGTCCTGACCAAACCAAAGCAAGAAGATCATGGAGATGGTCCCCGGGTGCAGTAATGTGCTGCCCACTGCTCCTGATGACAGGATGGGTTAAATGCAGAGAAGAATTTCTCCAGTGTGAGATCAATAAAGACACTTCTTCTTCTTGAATAAAGTTGATATACTCTTAGTTTTAAAGGTCCCATGGCATGAAATTTTCACTTTCTGAGGTTTTTGAACGTTAATGAGCTCCCCTACCCTGTTTAGCCCCCCCCATGGTTAAAAGTTGCGAAATGTCTAAACTGAGCATTTGCGATCCTTTTCTGCGTTTGAAAAAAACACAGCTCAAACGGGCGATTCTGGACAAGGCACCTTATTGACGTCAGATCGAAAAAAGAAATGCAAATGCAGTTCCACCATCGTCTGGATCTCCACCCCCTGTCTCTGGAAATCACGCCCAGAGAGTTTGGACTGCGGAGGAGCTACGCAACGCGAAATGCGTTTTTTTATTTGCCTGGAGGCACGTGCGAGTGTTTCTAGGCTCGGAAGTCCTTTACCCGACCCTCTGGACCTCTGAAACAGCAGTGGTTTAATTTTATTTTCTGTGAAAATGTGTTATTTTTCACTGAAATTGCTCTCCTTTCTGTCTTCGTGCTTCAAACGCGGAAGTTGGGAGACAGCGCAGAGCAGCGCTCCAGCGGTGCAGAGGAGCGGGTGGGGGGGGGGACTCCTCTAACCAATCTGTGTCCTTCTCATTTGCATTCAAGCGAGAAGGCCCAGAATGAGTTGTTCAGAGAGTGAATTTGTGACCATGTCTGTGTAAATGGGTCTTTCTCATGCACTGAGTGTTGATTTTGAAGAAGGATTCATTTACAGTATTAGGGAACCATTAAGGAGCCATATAAAAGCATCAAGAAGTACCATGTCATGGGACCTTTAAAGTTAACTTTACTTAAAGAATACAGTTCATGTGCTCAAAACTTTGTATGTAATCAGTTACAACAAAACTTTTGAGTTGTATTAACTTCTTATTTCACTCCACCGTTCAACTGCACAACACAGAGGGCAGTGGGTTCCTAAATCTGACCGTGTTCACATGTGAATGAATGACTCAGGAGGCCTCGGACGGCTTTATCCTTCCTCTTTATGTAGAAATGTAGATCTCATTTGATTTGGGAGATGGTTATGATGGAGCACAGAGTGGACAGAGCTGATTATGCAAGAACACACACACACGCACACACACACACACGCACACACGCACACACACGCACACACACACGCACACACACACACACACGCACATACACACTCCTGTATTATAGGGTCCAAATAGACACCACTTCATTATTCAGAGCACCTCGGCTTGATTAGCAAATGCAAACAGCGCTTTTATGTTCTGCTCATGTGTAGAGTCTGTTCTGGGATGTGCTGATGTCGCGTTCAGATAAAATGCAGAAACAACTATAGCTTTAGCACCAAACAAGTCTTTGAAATATGTGATCTACAGCATCAACATATTCATATTCAATCCAGTGATGAAAATGATGATGTTTTATTTCAGTGCAGAATACTCTAATAGGCTCATTGCACCTACACTAAAACAAAATTATGAAAAGAAAGGTTAGTAGTTTAGACTTAGACTTAGACAAACTTTATTGATCCACAAGGGAAATTATTTGGATACAGCAGCTCACACATCACAGTGTAATATAATAACAGAGAGTAACAAAAATAGATGATATAGTAAAATACACAGCAAGAGACATAATTATAAAAATATATGTATATGTACAAGTCAAAATAAAATAGAAAAATAGTAATAAACTGTAAAATAAACTATAAAATCACAGCTACAGCTCTGGAAAAAAATAAGAGACCACTGCAAAATTATCAGTTTTTCTGATTTTACTACTTATAGTTATATATTTGGGCAAAAGGAACAATTTTGTTTGAGTCTATAAACTACTGACAACATTTCCCCCAAATTCCAAATAAAAATATTATCGTTTAGAGCATTTATTTGCAGAAAATGACAAATGAAAATTAAAATAACAAAAAAAGATCCATGTTTTCAGAGCTCAAACAATGCAAAGAAACAAGATCAGATTCATTTTAAAACAACATAATACTAATGTTTACACTTAAGAAGAGTTCACAAATCAATATTTGGTGCAATAACCCTTATTTTTAATCACAGCTTTCATGTGTCTCATGTTCTCCACAAGTCTGTCACATTGTTCTTGGGTCCTAGTTTAGACCTGGTTTAGACCGGGTTTAGTCCTAGTTTAGTCCTGGTTTAGTCTTGGTCCAGACCGGGTTTAGTCCTAGTTTAGTCCTGGTTTAGTCTTGGTCCAGACCGGGTTTAGTCCTAGTTTAGACCTGGTTTAGTCTTGGTTCAGACCGGGTTTAGTCCTAGTTTAGACCTGGTTTAGTCTTGGTCCAGACTGGGTTTAGTCCTAGTTTAGACCTGGTTTAGTCTTGGTTCAGACCGGGTTTAGTCCTAGTTTAGACCTGGTTTAGTCTTGGTTCAGACCGGGTTTAGTCCTAGTTTAGACCTGGTTTAGTCTTGGTTCAGACCGGGTTTAGTCCTAGTTTAGACCTGGTTTAGTCTTGGTTCAGACCGGGTTTAGTCCTAGTTTAGACCTGGTTTAATCTTGGTCCAGACCGGGTTTAGTCCTAGTTTAGACCTGGTTTAGTCTTGGTTCAGACTGGGCTTAGTCCTAGTTTAGACCTGGTTTAGTCTTGGTTCAGACCGGGTTTAGTCCTAGTTTAGACCTGGTTTAGTCTTGGTTCAGACTGGGCTTAGTCCTAGTTTAGACCTGGTTTAGTCTTGGTTCAGACCGGGTTTAGTCCTAGTTTAGACCTGGTTTAGTCCCATTTTTAACCTGGTTTAGTCCTGGTTCATCCCTGCTTTAGTCTTGGTCCAGACCGGGTTTAGTCCTAGTTTAGTTCTGGTTTAGTCTTGGTTCAGACCGGGTTTAGTCCTAGTTTAGACCTGGTTTAGCCTTGGTCCAGACCGGGTTTAGTCCTAGTTTAGTCCTGGTTTAGTCCCATTTTTAACCTGGTTTAGTCCTGGTTCATCCCTGCTTTAGTCTTGGTCCAGACCGGGTTTAGTCCTGGTTTAGTCTTGGTCCAGACCGGGTTTAGTCCTGGTTTAGTCTTGGTTCAGTCCGGGTTTAGTCTTAGTTTAGTCCTGGTTTAGTCTTGGTTCAGACCTGGTTTAATCCTTGTTTAGTCCTGGTTTAGTCCCATTTTTAACCTGGTTTAGTCCTAGTTTAGACCTGCTTTAGTCCTGGTTCAGACCTGGTTTAGTCCCAGTCTTTCACATTGTTCTTGGGTGACTTTATTCCACTCCTGGTGCTGAACTGAATTAGCTCAGCTTTGTGTTTGTGTTGGAATTCAACAGACGCTGGAATGGAATGGCTGTGATACATGTAGAGATGCTGATTTCAGAAAAAGCTGTACATACAAGAGACAAAAATGACAAAAGTGCAATAATCTACTGATTGACAGAGCATAAGTTTATCCGTTACACAAGATTGAGTTGTTGTACAGTTGTAGGGAGTATTATCTGTTACATAAGGTGAGTTGTTGTACAGTTGTAGGGAGTATTATCTGTTACATAAGGTGAGTTGTTGTACAGTTGTAGGGAGTATTATCTGTTACATAAGGTGAGTTGTTGTGGTATGTCCTGTATCTCTCTCTGTTTAGTTATAGTTATTAGTGTAACCACATATCTGTATTCTACTCTACACCAAAGCTAATCTACTTTCAGTGTAACTCAGGTCTGGACTGGGACAAAAAAATGGCTCTGGCATTTTTGGCTTAGACCAGCCCCTCATAATTAGTCCTGGTTCAGACCTGATTTAGTCCTGATTTAGACCTGATTAGTCCTGGTTTAGTCCTGGTTCAGTCCTGATTTAGTCCTGATTTAGACCTGATTAGTCCTGGTTTAGTCCTGGTCCAATCCTGGTTTAGTCCTGGTTCAGACCTGGTTTAGTCCTGGTTAAGACCTGATGTAGTCCTGGTTTAGACCTGGTCCAATCCTGGTTTAGACCTGGTTCAGACCTGGTTTAGTCCTGGTTTAGTCCTGGTTCAGACCTGGTTTAGTCTTGGTTCAGACCTGATGTAGTCCTGGTTTAGTCCTGGTTCAATCCTGATTTAGTCCTGGTTCAGACCTGATGTAGTCCTGGTTTAGTCCTGGTTCAGACCTGATGTAGTCCTGGTTTAGTCCTGGTTTAGTCTTGGTTCAGTCCTAAATTGTGGGCCGGTCTCTAAGTAAAAAAAAATCAGCCCCTAGGACTGTCGGCCCACCGGGAAAATGCCCGGTATGCCCGATTACCAGTCCAGGCCTGGTGTAACTCTAATTATTGCTTAATTTAAAATGTCACTATAACTAATTTAAAATGCTTTGGGCGTGTGGAAGCGGTGCGCTCGTTTACGCATGCGCCACTGTCCCGGAGTTTCGTGTGTCCAAACGCGCTGCACTCCGCTGCTCCAGTGCGCAAAACACATCCCCAAAACAAGTGCACCGAGCTGGAAAACAAACACTGACCAACTGTGGTTTAAGGGCAGAAACTATCTTCTTTTGCACAGCGCATTTGTCACGATAACTTTGCCTGGCATCTTCCAAACAAAGAAGAAGACGAGCGTAAAGGGCGAGAGGCGGAAACAGTTCGGATCACTTTTGCGCACCAGGGTAAGTACGCATCCTGCATCACAGCAGCATATGCGAGAGAAAAACTTCAGCAGAGAAGTGCACTCTCTCAAAAAACAGCATTTATTTGAGCCTACAGCTGATATAGAGCGAGAGAAACAACGTAAGTCTTTACTTGTGTTGCAAAAGAAAATATAATCAGTAATACAGTCAGAACTCTAATCGTATGGCACTATTGTGTATGGTAAAGAAGCTAACACTGGTTACATATATTACACTTATTTAACAACAATCAGGAAATAGCCTCTTTAGACAGATTATTTTAGATTTCAATACAGAATGTATGTTCCAAGATCCTGTATTACACAAAATCTTAAGCTAAGCGAGTCTTCTAAGCTTTAAGCTGTGTTAAAATGTTGTTTTGTTTGAGTCTATAAACTACTGACAACATTTCCCCCAAATTCCAAATAAAACTATTATCATTTAGAGCATTTATTTGCAGAAAATGACAAATGAAAATGAAAATAACAAAAAAGATCCATGTTTTCAGAGCTCAAACAATGCAAAGAAACAAGATCAAATTCATTTTAAAACAACATAATACTAATGTTTACACTGAAGAAAAGTTCACAAATCAATATTTGGTGCAATAACCCTTATTTTTAATCATGTCTCTTGGCATGTTCTCCACAAGTCTTTACATTGTTCTTGGGTCCTAGTTTAGACCTGGTTTAGTCCCATTTTTAACCTGGTTTAGTCCTGGTTCATTCCTGCTTTAGTCTTGGTCCAGACCGGGTTTAATCCTAGTTTGACCTGGTTTAGTCTTGGTTCAGACCGGGTTTAGTCCTAGTTTTGACCTGGTGTAGTGTTGGTCCAGACCGGGTTTAGTCCTAGTTTAGTCCTGGTTTAGTCTTGGTCCAGACCGGGTTTAGTCCTAGTTTTGACCTGGTTTAGTGTTGGTCCAGACCGGGTTTAGTCCTAGTTTTGACCTGGTTTCGTGTTGGTCCAGACCGGGTTTAGTCCTAGTTTTGACCTGGTTTAGTCTTGGTCCAGACCGGGTTTAGTCCTAGTTTAGTCCTGGTTTAGTCTTGGTCCAGACCGGGTTTAGTCCTAGTTTAGTCCTGGTTTAGTCTTGGTCCAGACCGGGTTTAGTCCTAGTTTTGACCTGGTTTAGTCTTGGTCCAGACCGGGTTTAGTCCTAGTTTAGACCTGGGTTAGTCTTGGTTCAGACCGGGTTTAGTCCTAGTTTAGTCCCATTTTTAACCTGGTTTAGTCCTGGTTCATCCCTGCTTTAGTCTTGGTCCAGACCGGGTTTAGTCCTAGTTTAGTCCTGGTTTAGTCCCATTTTTAACCTGGTTTACTAATAATTAATAATAATAATAATTAATCAGCAGTACAGTCAGCCTGTGGGAACTCTAATCGTATGGCACTATTGTGTATTGTAAAGAAGCTAACACTGGTTACATATATTACACTTATTTAACAACAATCAGGAAATCTCATGCTCTCCACAAGTCTTTACATTGTTCTTGGGTCCTAGTTTAGACCTGGTTTAGACCGGGTTTAGTCCTCCTCAGCCTCCTCAGAAACATTATAGTTGTTCTTGTTTTATTCATCTCCAAAGCTCAAAATGCTCTGTGCCATCTTGTGATGTCATGAAGTGGTAGTTTTCACGCTTACAGTAAGTAACCTTTTACCTTTAGTGCAGTAGAGACTGGTCATTCCGGGGCTGGTATCATCCAAATGAGTGAAAGTGTATGCTGTGTGGATTTTAAAAACACCGGAGAGCACTTCTGTATTACTACATGCGACAAACTCACCCTAAATATGCAAGTTTTGTGTGTTTTATTGTATGTTTTTGATGCATAATATAGGTCCTTTAAGTGAAGTTCTCTGCTTCTGTCTGTCTGCCTGAGGTTAATTATAAATTAGCTGAATTTGTAAACATAGTGACTTCGCAATCACAGCTCGTGTCATTCCATCCCCCAGGGCTTCAGTACTCCTTGCTCATAATGCATGTGTTGTTTCTGTGCCGGGTCTAATGAGCGAGGAGATGTGACAGCTGCCTGCTTAATCAATAGAATCAATAGTGGTGGTCGTTTGCCAGTCGCACTGTCTCAGAGTATCAAAGCTCATTGTCCCAGCTCACCAGCCCGGCTCCTCCATTCATTGTATTTGTTTGACTGCAGATAATGCCACGTGCCATAAAGGAGCTGACCCAAAGCTTATCTGGGCTCCTCTTGTCTCCCGTGATGCTGTGATGTGACGTGATGATGTTCACGGAGCAGGTGGAGGCCGTATCAGGGCCATCTCATGTAGCTGTGCACAATGACAGAGGCTGATAAAGGCGCTGACAATAGGACAAACAGCAAGTAATTACTCTACATGCATCCAGATGTACAAGATAGTGCATCCTGGTTTGTCTCACGCAGGATGTGAGTTAATTAAAAAGGCCTGAGAAGTGTGCAGTGGTGTAAATAAAGCCTATACATTCACACGTTTGAAAATACAGCAGGAGATATGAGAATCTGCTTGACCACATCTGGCATTTTGTAATAATTGTACCAGTTTAAAGGAAAAGTAAAGTTTTTTTACAATTTGAGCCTTATTTCGGTAATAAAACAAGTTGTTTTACTCACCCATAGCACTTTGGTGTCATATGGAGCACTTCCAGAGATGTTTTAGATTAGCGTTAGGCTAACGCCGTTAGCCCAGCGCGACTTCTAGCCATAGCTCGGGGCATTCCCCGAGCATGTAATATGCCCCGTGCGGGCTCCAAATAACAGTAGCATAGCACTTTTCAAATCATAGAAGCTCGATGTCTTTAGTCTACAATTTCGTTTGAGTCAAAAGTGGCCTGTAATCCGAGATTTAGCCATAGTTTACAGCTTTGCGTTCATGTTTGGGTCCCGGGAGCTGAGAGCACAGTCCGCACATGTGCACTGGTCTCCTCATTTACTCAAAACTATGGCTAAATCTCGGATTACAGGCCACTTTTGACCAAAAGAAATCGTAGACTAAAGACATTGAGCTTCTATGATTTGAAAAGTGCTAAAGTTTGTTATTTGGAGCCCGCACGGGGCATATTACATGCTCGGGGAATGCCCCGAGCTATGGCTATAAGTCGCGCTAGGCTAACGGCGTTAGCCTAACGCTAATCCAAAACATCTCCGGAAATTCTCCATATGACACCAAAGTGCTATGGGTGAGTAAAACAACTTGTTTTATTACTGAAATAAGGCTCAAATTGTAAAAAACTTTACTTTTCCTTTAAGTCAGTAATATGTAAAACATCAAATGAAATATAGAATTTTTCAGCAATAGTTGAAATTAGGGATGCACTGATTCAGCTTTTTCTTGAAATCCATTCCACTACTATGGCTTTAAAGGGACAGTGTGTAAGATTTTTACCCGTTAATTACTGAAATTGAAGATACCCATTCAAAAATACAGTGTTTTCCAAGCCTTTTCACTTCCATCATGAAATCAAAGTATTCTTTTGGACTTAGATATAGTCACATAAAAGGGGGATCTTCCCCATGCAGAGGCAGCCATTTTGATTACGAGAGCCGCAGAAGGACATTTGGGCTCTGCCTTCGCCGTTTTCTTTATACAGTAGTTGTCTGCACTGGCTCGTGGTTTTCACACGAGATAGTACGCGTTTGGATAAACATCGACAAGCATGTTGCCGGATCACACTTACTCCGCACATACATCGCAGGAGCAAGCACCTCCATCTAAGAGGAAAAGAAGAAGGACATAGTACCGAGATTTATCCATAGTTTACAGCTTTGCGTTTCATGTTTGGGTCCCGGGCGCTGAGAGCGAAATAAACTGTGACTCCGCACATGCGCATTGTCCTCCTCATCTACTCGTAACTATGGATAAATCTCGGATTACAGGCCACTTTTGACTCAAACGAAAGCCTAGACTAAGACATCGAGCTTCTATGATTTGAAAAGTGCTAAAGTTTGTGTTATTTGGAGACCACTCGGGGCATATATTCCCCGAGAACTCGCGCTACGGAGATCGCAAATCTAAAACATCTCTAGAAGTGCTCCATATGACACCAAAGTGCTATGGGTGAGTAAAACAACTTGTTTTATTACCGAAATAAGGCTCAGATTGTAAAAAATGTTAATTCTCCTTTAAATCTTTGCCTAAATGTATTGTTTTGTTGGAGCATCAGCTAAAAACTGTGGGAACTACATAGACCATGATCCTTTTCTCCTTTGAGGCAGACAATATGAATAAATAACTGTTATTAAGCACTTTAATATCTTAATTCTTTGGAATACGACAGTAATGGTAGCCCCAAAGTCTTACCAGGGTATTTAAAAGGAAAAAGTAACACAATTCAAACACAAAGCCTCTCCAAAATATCACATTAAATATTGTACCATGAGACTTGTATTGTGATAATAATGCATTGTGGCATTTTAGGGGCGTTAAAACGGTTAACAAAGGTCTCCCTTCACATATATTCAACGTCTCCCACAGAAATAGCTACATGTTTCTTTACAGAGCTCCAAGAATAGTTTTGTCTGCTTTTCTGAACACTGCTCCATGATTGTCGTTTGAAATACTATCAGCATTTGTTTGCACGTTTCTCACATGTTTATAGGAGGAAGCGCCGCAACAACAGAATTTTGCAACTTGAGTGAGCGAAATACTTTGAACAAAAAACAGAATTTGAATCTTTATCTTAATGAGTTTCTTATTTGGCCACGAGCTGCTCTGTAAACGTAGCGAGCATGTGACAAGTTTTACCCAAGGCTTAAGGAGATCTGAGGGAAAGTCAGAGGTAATGGACTTTTGAGAGAGACGATCATTGCTGTGACACCCAGTATTTCTGCCCAGGACTTGGACCAGACATGTGACTCAGGATTGTTCAGCTAATGTTGAGACAGATTAGGACCTGCTTTTACTTAATCATTCTATCGTAATCATATTATGTAATTCCTCAAAGACACAGTGAGCATAGTTGTGAAAGTGCTCTCTTTGTTGCCTCCTGTTGCAATATTGTCCGCCATACAAGTCTCTGCAAAAGAAGACGCCACAATGAAATAGTTTAAATGTGTCTATCGTAAGGTGTTGAGGCAGAAATATAATGTTATAGCCAGTGGTGCCACGTAATGATGTAAAAGTAGTAAAGTAGAACTGTAAAGTAGAAGCGTTTTGTTTGTTTTTTGTTTTTGTTTTTTTGTATTTTGACCAAACAAATAAACAAATAAAAAGCTGGCAAAAAATAATAGATTCAGTTGGTTCTATTGAAAAAAAAATCATCAGAAAATCTTCAAAATCACTACATTTGAAGCTTTATAAATGCACGAAATACTTACTTTTTAGTCTTTAAAGGTACAGTGTGTAGGATTCGTGGCGCATAGGTGGTGTAGGTACCATGCACTTCCTCTTTTGGCTACGGCAGACCTCGAGGGTCACCCGGGCGCGCCGTAACGCGGACAGCTCGCGTACCAGCGCGCACCCGGCACTGTGTGAGCTCTCGCCGACAACTACGGTATAAATAAAACGCGGTCCCGTTCACTGTTTTTTTTTTCTTTTCTCATGAAAACACACATTCCCGATCGTGTACCATGACACTCTACACATCAAATGAAACCTTACAGTCTCCTCTTTTTGACTATGCAATTCATTTCCCGGCACAACAATCACTCCCCGAGCACATGGGGCTTTTATACGGAAAAGCACAAAACGAGGTTTGTTACTTAGCTTACCTTAGAATGCTTTGCACAGGTCAAACTCTGTATTTCACCATAAACTTGGTCTCAATCTGTCCGTAAGGATCCAGCGAATAAAATCCAGTAAAACAATTTAGTCCAAAACACGTGTTAGATCCATTACGACGTCTGATCCGGCAGCATGCTTGTGTTGTTTACCCAAAACCACGAGCCTTGCCGAAGGCGAAGGCGGAGCCCAAATGTCCTTCTGCGGCTCTCGTAATCAAAATGGCTGCCTCTGCATGGGGAAGATCCCCCTTTTATGTGACTATATCTAAGTCCAAAAGAATACTTTGATTTCATGATGGAAGTGAAAAGGCTTGGAAAACACTGTATTTTTGAATGGGCATCTTCAATTTTGGTAATTAACGGGTAAAAATCTTACACACTGTCCCTTTAAGTGATACTTTTACTGTGTTTTACTGTGTTTTTTTGCTCTTTTATCTGTACTTCCACTTAAGTACCCAAATTGAGTACTTCTTCCACCACTGGTTATAACCTTTTGAGGCACAGGAGACAACGAGAAACACTGGACAAGCTATAACTGAGTTCAGTTTTATGATGAGCAAAATTGGGATGGTTCAAACAGTTGATTTTATTGCCATTGAACCTTGCACCTCTTATATGATTTACTTGGGCGATAATCCAGAAACATTTAAATCTGTATACTTTCACCTTACTCAGCACTTAAATTGCCTGTCTCAACTCTGAAGTCAGCAGCTATTGTTTTTGGCATCTTTTTAAAGCCTTTCGCTAGTTGGTATATTGGTCTATTCACTTTCTTTATACAGCTCTGGAAAAGAATAAGAGACCGCTGCGTTTTTTTTTTTCTGAAATCAGCATCTCTACACTGCCCAACAAAAGTATTAGGACGATGGCATAATTTGTGATGCTGGGGCCAACTTTTTAATGTATCGAGCATTATTTAAATGTGGTGTTCTTAATACTATTTCATCACATTTATTCAATTATATTATCACACGTTCTCATATTTTCACATCATTGTGCGCAAATCCATTTGTGGACGAATATTACTCATGTTTTCATAGCATCCTTTCATTATGAAAATAATATTTTGAACACTCAATAATATTTTAAAATCAACTCATATCATAGAGTTCTAGAATCCCCCATCTGCACGTTTGAAAGGACAGACAGAATTTGTAAAGCTGTGATTAAGGCCAAAGGTGGTTATTTTGATGAAAAAGCTATTTAACTTGATATTGTTACATTTTTGCAATAATCTGCCTTTACACATGATGAAATTTGCTTTAATATATCAATAAATTGATTTGTTGTCATTACCAATACGTCTTGAAAGTTCAGAAATACCCAATCGTCCTAATACTTTTGTCAGGCAGTGTACATGTATTACAGCCATTCCATTCCAGCGTCTGTTGAATTCCAACACAAACACAAAGCTGAGCTACTTCAGTTCTTGCACCAGGAGTGGAATAAAGTCACCCAAGAACAATGGTAAAGACTTGTGGAGAGCATGACAAGACACATGAAAGCTGTGATTAAAAATAATCACCAAATATTGCATCAAATATTGATTTGTGAACTCTTCTTAAAGGGATATGCCACCCCCAGGTCAAATTTGGGCATCTCCCCACAGTCCAGAGACTAAAATAAGTGGTGGAAAGCGTTTTCCTGCTCACCCAGCCATTGTCCGAGTCTGTCGCCACTGACCGCCGCGGTATCTGCAGCTCCTCCGCCTTAGACTGGAGTCTAACGTCGCCAGAGAAAGATTTCGGCCAAAAGGAATTAATTTGCTCGATGCGTTTCCCAATTACTTTGTGTGTAGTGCGCATTCATATCGAGTGCAAATAAATGTGCAAATCAACACGGAGAGCTTGACTTGGTCATTTTGGGTGGGAACTATTTTCCAGTGCGGAAGAATACAGTCGAATCACGCAGCACGCTGCCAGGGGAATCCCAGTTACGCACCAGGAAGGGAGTTCCCCTGTTGCACAACGTGCTGCGTGATACGGCTGTATTCTTCCGCACTGGAAAATAGTTCCCACCCAAAATGACCAAGTCAAGCTCTCCGTGTTGATTTGCACATTTATTTGCACTCGATATGAATGCGCACTACACACAAAGTAATTGGGAAACGCATCGAGCAAATTAATTCCTTTTGGCCGAAATCTTTCTCTGGCGACGTTAGACTCCAGTCTAAGGCGGAGGAGCACCAGATACCGCGGCGGTCAGTGGCGACAGACTCGGACAATGGCTGGGTGAGCAGGAAAACGCTTTCCACCACTTATTTTAGTCTCTGGACTGTGGGGAGATGCCCAAATTTGACCTGGGGGTGGCATATCCCTTTAAGTGTAAACATTAGTATTATGTTGTTTTAAAATGAATTTGATCTTGTTTCTTTACATTGTTTGAGCTCTGAAAACTTTTTGTTATTTTGACCATTTGTCATTTTCTGCAAATAAATGCTCTAAACAATTTTATTTGGAATTTGGGGTAAATGTTGTCACTAGTTTATAGAGTCAAACAAAAATGTTCCTTTTACCCAAACACAAACCTATAAGCAGTAAAATCAGAATAAAAAAAAAAAAAAAGCTGTACATATGCACAACTTTAGACTGTTAATGTCTCAAAATAAAAAGTTGGAAAGTACCGGAAATTACTTGGCCATAATTTTCAGCCTGTTTGACAGTGAACGCATAAATGCAATATTTGTTTTGGATGGCACTGAATCATTACAAAGACCTTAAATGGTTTTGTGGTTTAGCCCTGCTGTGCCCGCTGAAACACTATCTCCTAATGTCAGTCCCAGATAACACATCTCTGCGTCTCCAGCCCCTGGCCGTGCCCTGATAGATGGATATCTCACTCTCAACTGCTTCATCTGGACAGTTAAAAGCCCTGCAAACTGACTGGCCTGCCCGCTAATGGCCCCGTGTGGCAGCTGGGACCTGGTTGCTGAGGAGACCGCTCTAGGGCGGGGCTTTTGTGTGTCGGAGAGGATAGAGCAGGCTTTTAGGTGCACTCTCGCCTTCACACCCACAGACAGCTGCCTGAGTGAGAGATGCTGCCAGGTCTAATGGGGTTTATATACTTGCCCCAGGAGAAGTTGGGCTCGTGTGAATGGTGATCGGGCAGACAGATGGTGCGGCTGTGTTTTCTGTGTCTGTTTAGTGGTTTGTACAGAATTGTATTGAACTGAATAATGAAACTAAAAACATGTGTTGATCCTGGAGGTGTCTAGGGGACCTCTCCACAGATCTGAACTGTAACGTGCCCTAGTGCGTCACCTTCTTGTTTCTAAAGGAAATAGATCGGTAGTAGATTTATGGTATGTGATAGATTTAAAGGAGAATTAACGTTTTTTACAATCTGAGCCTTATTTCGGGAATAAAACAAGTTGTTTTACTCACCCATAGCACTTTGGTGTCATATGGAGCACTTCCAGAGATGTTTATATCCGTAATGCGAGTTCTCGGGGCATATAATATATGCCACGAGCGGTCTCCAAATAACAAACTTTAGCACTTTTCAAATCATAGAAGCTCAATGTCTTAGTCTACACTTTCGTTTGAGTCAAAAGTGGCCTGTAATCCCAGATTTATCCATAATTTTCATTGCCTGGAAGAATCCATGACTCATCGCTGTACCAGCGGCGAGTCTGGTAACGCTTGGTCCAGAATGCGCTGTTGTTGTGCTTAGACAGACAGCTAAGTGAACCAATCAGAGAACAGTTAACGGACAGCGACGTGAACCAAGCCGGTAGGAAGCGATGCAAAAACATCTTTTTTGAAAAGAAAGGCCTCTAGAGCTGTCAGCTGCTGTGGTTTTAAGGAATCGATGTGTTTTAGGTCATTTAAGACCAATTTTACAGCTGAATGGAAGGGACGTTGCGGGCAAAGGCGGGTGCACTGACGTCACCATCTTTGAACGAATCAGAATCGCGGAGTCCGTTGTTAACCGGGGGAGCGAGGGTGGAGCGAGGGTGTCCAAATGGTATCGCGCTGTATAGCAAATACAGAGAGATATCATTTGGCTGGCCAGGTAATAATTTACAGCTTTGCTTTTCATGTTTGGGTCCCGGGAGCTGAGAGTGAAATAAACTGTGACTCCGCGCATGCGCACTGTCCTCCTCATCTACTCGAAACTATGGATAAATCTCGGATTACAGGCCACTTTTGACTCAAACGAAAGCGTAGACTAAGACATCGACCTTCTATGATTTGAAAAGTGCTAAAGTTTGTGTTATTTGGAGACCGCACGGGGCATATATTACTCACGCTACGGCTAACGCTAATCTAAAACATCTCCGGAAGTGCTCCATATGACACCAAAGTGCTATGGGTGAGTAAAACAACTTGTTTTATTACCGAAATAAGGCTCAGATTGTAAAAAAAAAAGTTAATTCTCCTTTAATGCTATACCATGGATCATTTCAGGCAAAGCAATAACATCTCGATAGAGACAAGCAGATGTGAGCCAGAAGGGTTACCTAACATACTTAAAAAAAAAGAAAAGAAAAATCATATATTATTTGGACACAGTAGCTCACTCATCACAATATAATATAATAACAAATAGTAAAAAATAAATGGTAATAATAAATTCTAAATAAGATGGCAAGAGAAAGGTGTCAAATAAGACAATTATATTAAAATGTATATGTACAAGTATAAAATCACAGCTATATATAAGAGACAAGAAAGAAGTGATATGATTGAAAGGACATAAGGTTATCCGTTACATAAATTTAGTTGCTGTACAGTTGTAGGGAGTATTATCTGTTACATAAGGGTGAGTTGTTGTACAGTTGTATGGAGTATGGTATGAATGTAGCTTTAGCTTTCTTATATTTTGCATTTGTCCCCAATCTAACTGCAGTCAGAGAATACATCTACAGCCTCATTTTTTAAAAATACATATTTTCTGTATTGCTGGGTTTCAGATGACATCACAGCATTCTATAGGCTAATATTATTTAATACAGATGGGGGGCATTGTTCAACTGCATTTTATTGTTAATAATAACAATAATAGAAATAATCAGGTTCCATATTTGGGAATTTAACTTTCATTTCTTTTTCAAGTACAATGTAATCAATATGAAAAACTGTCTCTTGCCTCCATCTGGAAGAGACCGGACCACAATTTAGGACTGAACCAGGACTAAACCAGGACTAAACCAGGACTACATCAGGACTAAACCAGGTCTGAACCAGGACTACATCAGGTCTGAACCAGGACTAAACCCCAGGACTAAATCATGTTGAACCAGGACTAAACCAGGACTAAATCAGGATTGAACCAGGACTAAACCAGGACTAAACCAGGTCTGAACCAGGACTAAATCAGGACTAAATCAGGATTGAACCAGGACTAAACCAGGTCTGAACCAGGACTAAACCAGGACTAAATCAGGATTGAACCAGGACTAAACCAGGTCTGAACCAGGACTAAACCAGGACTAAATCAGGATTGAACCAGGACTAAACCAGGACTAAACCAGGTCTGAACCAGGACTAAACCAGGACTAAATCAGGATTGAACCAGGACTAAACCAGGTCTGAACCAGGACTAAACCAGGACTAAATCAGGATTGAACCAGGACTAAACCAGGTCTGAACCAGGACTAAACCAGGTCTGAACCAGGACTAAACCAGGACTACATCAGGATTGAACCGGGACTAAACCAGGACTAAACCAGGTCTGAACCAGGACTAAATCAGGACTAAATCAGGATTGAACCAGGACTAAACCAGGTCTGAACCAGGACTAAACCAGGACTAAATCAGGATTGAACCAGGACTAAACCAGGTCTGAACCAGGACTAAACCAGGACTAAATCAGGATTGAACCATGACTAAACCAGGACTAAATCAGGTCTGAACCAGGACTAAACCAGGACTAAACCAGGACTAAATCAGGATTGAACCAGGACTAAACCAGGTCTGAACCAGGACTAAACCAGGTCTGAACCAGGACTAAACCAGGACTACATCAGGATTGAACCGGGACTAAACCAGGACTAAACCAGGTCTGAACCAGGACTAAATCAGGACTAAATCAGGATTGAACCAGGACTAAACCAGGTCTGAACCAGGACTAAACCAAGACTAAATCAGGATTGAACCAGGACTAAACCAGGTCTGAACCAGGACTAAACCAGGACTAAATCAGGTCTGAACCAGGACTAAACCAGGACTAAACCAGGTCTGAACCAGGACTACATCAGGTCTGAACCAGGACTAAACCCCAGGACTAAATCAGGGTTGAACCAGGACTAAACCAGGACTACATCAGGTCTGAACCAAGACTAAACCAGGTCTGAACCAGGACTAAACCAGGACTAAACCAGGTCTGAACCAGGACTACATCAGGTCTGAACCAGGACTAAACCAGGTCTGAACCAGGACTAAACCAGGACTAAACCAGGTCTGAACCAGGACTAAATCAGGACTAAATCAGGATTGAACCAGGACTAAACCAGGTCTGAACCAGGACTAAACCAGGACTAAATCAGGATTGAACCAGGACTAAACCAGGTCTGAACCAGGACTAAACCAGGACTAAATCAGGTGTGAACCAGGACTAAACCAGGTCTGAACCAGGACTAAACCAGGTCTGAACCAGGACTAAACCAGGACTACATCAGGATTGAAACGGGACTAAACCAGGACTAAACCAGGTCTGAACCAGGACTAAATCAGGACTAAATCAGGATTGAACCAGGACTAAACCAGGTCTGAACCAGGACTAAACCAGGACTAAATCAGGATTGAACCAGGACTAAACCAGGTCTGAACCAGGACTAAACCAGGACTAAATCAGGATTGAACCATGACTAAACCAGGACTAAATCAGGTCTGAACCAGGACTAAACCAGGACTAAACCAGGTCTGAACCAGGACTAAACCAGGACTAAACCAGGTCTGAACCAGGACTACATCAGGTCTGAACCAGGACTAAACCCCAGGACTAAATCAGGATTGAACCAGGACTAAACCAGGTCTGAACCAGGACTACATCAGGTCTGAACCAGGACTAAACCAGGTCTGAACCAGGACTAAACCAGGACTAAACCAGGTCTGAACCAGGACTACATCAGGTCTGAAACAGGACTAAACCAGGACTAAACCAGGTCTGAACCAGGACTAAACCAGGAATAAACCAGGTCTGAACCAGGACTACATCAGGTCTGAACCAGGACTAAACCCCAGGACTAAATCAGGTTTGAACCAGGACTAAACCAGGTCTGAACCAGGACTAAACCAGGACTAAACCAGGTCTGAACCAGGACTACATCAGGTCTGAACCAGGACTAAACCCCAGGACTAAATCAGGATTGAACCAGGACTAAACCAGGACTACATCAGGTCTGAACCAAGACTAAACCAGGTCTGAACCAGGACTAAACCAGGACTAAACCAGGTCTGAACCAGGACTAAACCAGGACTAAACCAGGTCTGAACCAGGACTACATCAGGTCTGAACCAGGACTAAACCAGGACTAAACCAGGTCTGAACCAGGACTAAACCAGGACTAAACCAGGTCTGAACCAGGACTACATCAGGTCTGAACCAGGACTAAACCAGGACTAAACCAGGTCTGAACCAGGACTAAACCAGGACTAAACCAGGTCTGAACCAGGACTACATCAGGTCTGAACCAAGACTAAACCAGGTCTGAACCAGGACTAAACCAGGACTAAACCAGGTCTGAACCAGGACTAAACCAGGACTACATCAGGTCTGAACCAGGACTAAACCAGGTCTGAACCAGGACTAAACCAGGACTAAACCAGGTCTGAACCAGGACTAAACCAGGACTAAACCAGGTCTGAACCAGGACTACATCAGGTCTGAACCAGGACTAAACCCCAGGACTAAATCAGGATTGAACCAGGACTAAACCAGGACTACATCAGGTCTGAACCAAGACTAAACCAGGACTAAACCAGGTCTGAACCAGGACTAAACCAGGACTAAACCAGGTCTGAACCAGGACTACATCAGGTCTGAACCAGGACTAAACCCCAGGACTAAATCAGGATTGAATCAGGACTAAACCAGGTCTGAACCAGGTCTGAACCAGGACTAAACCAGGACTAAACCAGGTCTGAACCAGGACTAAACCAGGTCTGAACCAGGACTAAACCAGGACTAAATCAGGATTGAACCAGGACTAAACCAGGTCTGAACCAGGACTAAACCAGGACTAAACCAGGTCTGAACCAGGACTAAACCAGGCCTGAACCAGGACTAAACCAGGACTAAATCAGGATTGAACCAGGACTAAACCAGGTCTGAACCAGGACTAAATCAGGATTGAACCAGGACTACATCAGGTCTGAACCAAGACTAAACCAGGTCTGAACCAGGACTAAACCAGGACTAAACCAGGTCTGAACCAGGACTAAACCAGGACTAAACCAGGACTAATCAGGTCTAAATCAGGTCTGAACCAGGACTAATAGGGGCTGGTCTAAGCCAAAAATGCCAGAGCCATTTTTTTGTCCCAGTCCAGACCTGATGACATACTAGAATCACTTTTCAGTCACATACATTTATTTAGTGAAAAAATAGACTAAAATATTTTTTCTGCATCCTTACTCTGAGTGGGCTTGCATCTCCACAAACCTGACTCTTCTTTGGTCTGGTTGAGAACCTGTCTCTATTGATCTCCATGGAGAATGTTCTCAACTTTTTATTTCAATAGAATCATGCAGATGACTTGCCATCTCCAGAAAGTTACATACAGTGCTTTAAAAAAAACACTTCACACTTCACATATAACTAACTCAAATTCTTTTCTTTACTAGATGGCGTCCAGTGACTCGAGGCTCCAGCAGCAGCCCTCACAGAAAGATGCGGCCGATCAGAACTTTGACTACATGTTCAAACTGCTCATCATCGGGAACAGCAGCGTGGGCAAGACCTCTTTCCTGTTCCGATACGCAGACGACTCCTTCACCTCGGCCTTCGTCAGCACCGTGGGCATCGACTTCAAGGTCAAGACCGTGTTCCGCCAGGACAAGAGAATCAAACTACAGATCTGGGTGAGTGGACTTCTGCAGGTTTGTGAGTGCAGTCGTACAGTAGAAAGTGGTAAAGGAATCTTGGAATGCTCGTAGCTTCATTGGCACTCCCATTCAGTCAACATTAGGACGGATCAGAGGAAGGCAGTGAGCATAGCTGTTGTGAAACGTTCAGACTGTAGAGTTGGAAAAGTAGGATTTCCTCATAGTTTGTTGGCATCTGTACTATCTGAGATCTAAAAAGTACATGTTTAGGTCATAGGTCATAGGTAGGTCATAGTTGCTTTATTGTCGAAAAACAATCATATGTACATGTACATAGAATGAATTCGAAATTTCGTTTTCCCACTAACCAGGCAGGACAGTATAGAGTGGGTATGGGAGGGGCCGCTGCACTTGCGCACGCCGCCGACTGGGAGATGCAGAGCAGAAAAGATGCAATACAATCAATCAGTGACAATTTTACAACATGTAATGACAGAAAAACAATTGGAAATATAACATGTGGTGATCTTTTTTGTTGGTAACAGAAGGAAGGGTGTGGGGGGATCAGATTGGAAATCAATGAAATTGATTGAACCGAGAGCAGAGATCAGACCTTAACTAAAGACAGGGATTTTCTACTCATTCATTTCTAGTGTCAGTGTCAGTGATAGTGGGTGCCATGTTTATGTAGAGTCCAGATAACAAACCACATTCTGTGGCCTTGGAAGTGTTCATGCAGGGAGGCGAAGTCAAAACACAGAGAACCATTGGAGCCAGATTTTCACAGGAGAGACATAATTATCCAGAGGGATTAATTAATTTAGCATTGATGAAATACATTTTTAGAGACCCAGGTAAACAATTTAGATAGAGCTTGGGTTTTGCCAGACCCCTATCTTCATATCACCATGAAGATTCATGAGAGATCTCATTAGTTCCTCTTGGCGCACAGACTGCGCTGCGTTGGCTTTACACAGTTCTGTCACCATCCCCGTGATGATATCCAAACGTCGAGATGTTTCCTTCGGTTGAAATCCTTCCAAAAGATCCTCAACCTGTCCCACTTTCTGATGTAATCCTTTCACGAGATCCCCAACGGCTTCACAATGGCTCGAAATGGCTGCAGACAGCTTAGGGGACTCTTTACTTGCTGCCAGCTTACACATTTTGCGATAGATCATGGACAATCCCAGGCCAATTAACAGATGTCCAACTATCAGAAATCCGAATACGTAAATATCCTCCACATCCTCCAGGTACATTGGTGCCAAACATACGACTTGCCACGCACGATACGAGTCCCTCGCATATCCAGCAGCAAAAGTACCATCCGGACACGCCGCTTCTCCCGGAGCGGCACTCCTCCGTGAAAAAAGAGTATCAATAGCGCTGAGGGTCCAGCTGATCACATCCATATTTAGGAATTTGGAAATTTGGAAAATCTGCTCCAAAAAGTGAGAAAATGACAAAAACAAGAGAGGCACGCAGACAACAGGAGCAATAGATAAGAGAGGAAAAATGTTTGTAATTATTAGGGTTATTAAGGTCCTATATTTGATTCCTGTGAGCACAAATTTGATTCTTGTGAGCTTTAAACCATGTTAG
Source organism: Paratrypauchen microcephalus (assembly GCA_036785185.1). Taxonomy (NCBI): domain Eukaryota; kingdom Metazoa; phylum Chordata; class Actinopteri; order Gobiiformes; family Gobiidae; genus Paratrypauchen; species Paratrypauchen microcephalus. The sequence continues at coordinate 268,049 of JAVJIX010000310.1, read as the reverse complement.
AATGTTGTTTCATTCTCAAAAACATACCTGAAGTTGTGTTTTGTTTCATTCACACATGTTTGAGTCATTCTTAACATAGATCAGAGCATAAACGGGCCCTTTAAGTTGTCATCAGCTGTTGCTTCAGGAAGTGGCGACATGTTAGGGACATTGTTGAAGTTGAGTCATACCTTTTCCAGTTCTCCTGTATGCATGTTTGATGAGGAGGTTAGGTTTGTTGTCAATAAGGGTGGGTGATGCTCTCAGTGAGTATAGCCTTTAGCCTTGTTTATTTTATTTTATTATTTTTTATTCGCTCTTTTTCTTTTTTATAAAACAGCATACATTTGTGACATGATAGGGGTTAAATCTACCATCTGTAAGAGTTACTTTACAAGTAATAATGAATGAATATAATAATGGATCAGATTTACTGTATGTGGTGCTTTTTGGACACTCCACACTGGTTGTAAGTAGGGCTGGGAATATTAACGCGTTAATCGCGATTAATCGCGAACGATTAATGATCGCGAACAATTTTTTTAATCGCGATCAGAGTTTGCCAGCATTTTTCGCAATTCTACCATCCATATGCAGCTCATTTGGTTGTATTAATTAAACTCATTGTCGGTTAAATGCGCTATTTTGAGTTTGCTAGTATTTTGTTCCTTCTACGCATCCGTAGGCAGCTCGAGCGGGCTTCAATCATTTATTTACAATTTCTCAAAGTAAGCACTATTACTGGTTCATTGTTACTTTTTCCTTTCTCTGCACTTTTTTGAAATAAAAAAAATGGTGAGAAATACTTTGCATTGTGAGTTTAACTTTAGATTCGAACGGTCTTACTGCAAGATATCAATTTTAAACATGCAAAATAAATCACGATTAATCGCGATTAACTATGAAATTTCTGAGATTAGTTGCGATCAAGAAAATTAATCGTTTGACAGCCCTAGTTGTAAGCTATTATTGTAGCCACAACTGCCCTGAAGCAGACTGACAGAAGCAAGGCTGCCATTCTGCACCATTGGCCCTTCTGATGATGCACTCACACACCACTTTCATACTGGGCAATGTGGGTGAAGTGTATTGCCTAAAGACAGAACAGCTTTTTGGCCCCTGGTGCCCCACTTTGGGATGTAGACGGCAGCTGTGAAACCTGTCCTGAAATGGCTCAGATGCATTAAGTCTCACCACAGTAAAAACTGAAATGACTCAAAATGTTCAGGTCCACCTTGTTATCGCATTTGGTGGTCTAATCCGTCTGCTCCGTACAGCTCTGGGAAAAATAAGAGACCACTGCATTTTTTTCTGAAATCAACATCTCTACATGTATTACAGCTAGGGATGCAAATTATCGATTAATTCATTAATTGATAGTTGATTGACCTTATTGATCGATTAACGATTAACTGATAAGTGGCGTTTTTCACCTGAATTTGAGTGTTTCAATAGGGTCTTTAAGAATATAAGCTATAGTAACATAACACTGAGTCATAAATATATCATAGTATTATTATATTGTATATTCCTCAATTAATTATTCCTTAGTAAAAAGCAGACAAATGTATTGATGCTGAATAACAAAATACAGTAATCCCTCACTCTATCGCGGTTCGCAGATTTTTTTAAATTTATTTATTTATTTTTTTATAGTGTAACATTGTGTTCTGTCCTGATTGGCTAAGAGACTAGACCAGGACTAAACGTGGACTGGACCAGGTCTAGACCAGAACTAAACCAGGTCTGGACCAGGTCTGGACCTGGACTGGACCTGGACTGGACCGGGACTCAACCGGGTCTGGACCTGGACTGAATCAGGATTGGGCCGCTGCGTGCCGCTGCTGGTTTCGTGCAGCTGGTTTGTGGCTCGGGGCCTGGGCCTGGGCCGGCCGCGCAGGACTCGGGGCCTGGGCCGCAGGCCGGCCGCGTAGGACCAGCAGCGGTACGTTGCGGCGCATTCCCGGGCGCTGCGGTTCGATCTCGCCTCGCGGGTACACCCGGGGCTGCTGAGCAGTGCCGTTGGCGCCTGCGGCCGACTGTGAGTCGAGCGCAGCGTGGTGCACGGTTGCCTTGTTTCGTGACCACGCGGGTGCGCGTGTGATTAGCGATTAATTACAATTAATGCATTTTGTTCGACTAACGTCTTAATCGACAATTAATCGTTAATTGATTAATTGTTGACATCCCTAATTACAGCCATTCCATTCCAGCGTCTGTTGAATTCCAACACAAACACAAAGCTGAGCTACTTCAGTTCTTGCACCAGGAGTGGAATAAAGTCACCCAAGAACAATGTGAAAGACTTGTGGAGAGCATGCCAAGACACATGATTAAAAATAAGGATTACTGCACCAAATATTGATTTGTGAACTCTTCTTAAGTGTAAACATTAGTATTATGTTGTTTTAAAATGAATTTGATCTTGTTTCTTTGCATTGTTTGAGGTCTGAAAACATGAATCTTTTTGTTATTTTGACCATTTGTCATTTTCTGCAAATAAATCCTCTAAATGATAATATTTGTATTTGGAATTTGGGGGAAATGTTGTCAGTAGTTTATAGACTCAAACAAAAATGTTCCTTTTGCCCAAACACAAACCTATAAGTAGGAAAATCAGGAAAACTGATAATTTTGCAGTGGTCTCTTATTTTTTTCCTGTAGAATTTGGTATTTTTTTCCACATTTTCAACATGTTTAAACTTCAGAAGATGTTTATTAATTCCTCCATTTCAGTATGTACACACTGGTTTGCATTTGCCCTGGGAGCAGCTCTTATCACGGTGCTGCTGGTAGAGAGGACATGGCAGCTGGTGCAGTGTTTGCGAACACAAACACAGGCCCGGCTCTCCACTCTAAACTCAAACATTAGCTTCAGGTGCACAGAGGGGGTCACGTCAGGCCACAGCAACAGCAGCTCTGTGGTTACTTTCTCATAGCTCATTATTAGCTTAATGAGATCACACTAACGACACTCTCTTTCCAGGCCTATGGAATTGAGTTATGTGACAAGCTAATTATTATGGGTACACTCTGTGCTTCTTTTTACCTCTTTCCATAGCCTAATACCTTCAGGTAAACTCTTTTTTATGTTGGAATATATTAGTCGCACTCTTCGCCATAACACAGCCCAGTGACGTGCGGTGAGGGTCGTGGCTGGTGAGGCACTGACATCATCACAATCAGATTTACAAATATGTAAACCGGGGCCATTTTCTCTCCTTGTAAGTGACTGGAGCTCGTAATATTTTTGGGTCATTCCAGAATGTGAGGACATTTTGGCTTTAAAATTCTTGAAAAATAAACCTTCACTTTTCTGATTTTTTTGCTACATATTCATCAATAATAGGTAATAAACTATTAAATGCTTGATTAGCTCAAATAAATCATATAATAATTTTTTTATTATATGATTTATTTGGTTTATTTATTTATTTGCTCTAATCACAGTAACAGGGTTGCAAAATCGCGCTAATGTTCACTTTATCTCAGGAGTAGAAGCTGTTTAGCTGTTACTGCTAATCAAGAGGAAAAACTTATTTATGCAAATATGTAAAGAAAAAAAAAGTCTTATTCTGATCATTTGCATAACAGAGTTACATGAGGCAGAGTGAGACATTCAGTCAAGGTTAACTGTTTTATAAAAATATGAAAAATAGAAGAGAAGATAAACCTTTGCTCTGCCCATTCTTTTGGAAAACTGTTTGATGATGTCAAGTCCAGGGGATCATGTGGTTTTCTGTTTTCTTCTTCTTCTACCAGACTAAAAATGTTCTGGTAACAGGGTTGGTGCAGGTTGTGGGACACATGTTCCATGAATAATAATTATTATTTGAAATATTATGTCTATTAAAACAAATGTTCCACAGTTACAAGAGATGGAAATGAAAGAAATTATAGAAAAAACAAGAAATTTCAATTCAATTTTAACTGTTTTATTCAGTTTGGTCATTAGAGGGGTGAGACAAGAGGAAAATTGCATTTTGGGGGAACTCCAGACTTATTTGGTATTTTAAAAACTATTTTCAAGCATTCTTTTCTCTTAGTTTTTTAGATTTGGTCTCAGGACAAGTAAATTCACTCAGAAACTGTATGTTTTAGTATTTTGTATGTGGATTATTTAATATTTGATGGGTGGGACATAAAATGTCCTCCAATTCTGGAATGACCCTTTTGCTGTGAAGCTGAAAATTAATTATTATTGTTCGGTGCATTTTCCAGAGTAGTGTCGTACATTAAAATAGCGATGTTTTTAGCGCGATCTGGCTCTGAATACGAGTGTTCGACCGCTCATGTTTAACGAGGCTTCTTTGCAAATTCAGGTCACAATATCCCATCTGAGTCCAGACGTTGTCACAGCAGGTTGAGAAAAGAAGGCAGGAAAAGCAGAAAAGACGATGTCTTATTGGACATCCAAACAGCCAGTCTTTTCTGTTTGAAAAGAGCGAGTCTTTCGTCCTGTAGTCTGGAGCAAACCCTTAAGCTCCTGTGTTTGTCTTCCTTTAATTATAACCTCCTAATTCGACCGAAAGTCCAGTTTAGAAAACTGCTCGAGCTTTAATATGAAATCTTCCTCCATTTAAAAAGTCGGGCCAGATAAGAAGAAAAAAGTGAATGGATTATTAAACTTGACTTGCTAACTCTAAATTGTATCTTGTGTCACTTATTCTAATCTGCTGCTCCAGGAGTTGCAGAAGAATCCCTGGGCTCACGAGTGCCTCTACCATGAGGCCAGGTAACTACGTACCTCACCCGGCGCCTTTTCACCGCCGCTTTAACCCGGCGCCTTTTCACCGCCGCTTTAGCGCAGAATCTGTCACTGCTGAGCTACAGCACAGTCAGTCCCTGTGAGGAATGAACGGCTGGTGCAGAGGCACACATCTCAGTATTTGAACAGTAAAAGTGAAAATTCAGCGATTTTGGATTTTAAAAAAAGAAGTTAAATAGAAAATTACTTCATAGTACAAATCATTGGATAAATATAACCATTTATTTTTTCATTTTACTTTTTTTTCTCTGTGATGACAGGTGAGGCCCGGCCTCCCCTGCCTCTATGACTGCACGTCACTGACACAGCCTGTACTCATAATTCATAGCTACAAATCCAGACACATTTGGAGCTGACATTGGGGGGGGGATTTGTGCAATCTTTAATTGCCACCGCTCTCTACTTCGTTCTCCAACTTTATTTTCTTAAAGGTCCGATGGCATGAAATTTTCACTTTCTGAGGTTTTTGAACGTTAATGTGAGCTCCCCTACCCTGTTTAGGCCCCCCCATGGTTAAAAGTTGCGAAATGTCTAAACTGAGCATTTGCGATCCTTTTCTGCGTTAGAAAAAAACACAGCTCAAACGGGCGATTCTGAACAAGGAAACTATGTGACGTCACATCGAAAAATGCAGCTCCACCCCCCGTCTGGATGTCTACCCACCGTCTCTGTAAATCACGCTCAGAGAGTTTGGACCGCGAATGAGCTACGCAATGCAAAATGCATTTTTTTATTTGCCTGGAGGCAGGTGCGAGTGTTTCTAGGCTCGGAAGTCCTTTATCTGAGCCTCTGGACTTCTGAAACAGCAGTGGTTTAATTTTATTTTCTGTGGAAATGTGTTTTTTTCATTGAAATGCCTCTCCTTTCTTCCTCTGCGCTTAAAATGCGGAAGTGGGAGACAGTGCACAGCGCACCGCTAAAACAAGGAACCAGCGGCGCATCTGCCCCCCCCCCACCCGCTCCTCTAACCTATCTCTGTCCTTCTCATTTGCATTCAAGCAACAAGGCCCAGAACGAGTTGTTCAGAGAGAGATTTTCTGACTCTGACTGTGTACATGTGTCTTTCTCATGCACTGAGTCTTGATTTTGAAGAAGGATTCATTTACAGTATTAGGGAACCATTAAGGAGCCATATAAAAGCATCAAGAAGTACCATGTCATGGGATCTTTAATTGGTGATATGCATAGGATTTGGCAGCTCTGTGTATTCATTTGGAACAAAAAAAAACCCACCTCTTGCTATCGTGATTTGCAGCTATCCATCAGAACGACTTTTCCAGCGACATCAGGTACTATTGGGCACTGCCGTTTTCTAACAGGCTGACTTGTTTCTTTTATTAAGTTGTTTTAGATCAGTGCTTCTCAAATAGTGGGGCGGGCCCCCCTGGGGGGGCGTGGCGTGATGCCAGGGGGGGCGCGTATGACCCTGGGAAACATGTTTTTTTGCTGTACTGTACTAGAACTAAGTGTAATTGCACATCAACAACAGTAGTTGGCAGTGGCGTTCTCACATGCGATTTACGCACAGTCTCACCATTAACAGAACATCCTCTGTCACAGAAAAAACACGTATATTCCACTGAGTCGTGTCCTTTAGTCCGACAGAAGCTGACGCATCAGTGGCACAAGGAGAGAGCGTTTTTTTTCAGTGCTTTTAGCTTATGCAAATGAGGTGGTTTTAAGTTTCATTTCTGTAAAACGTAAACAAATGTGCGCAAAGCATTAAAAACACATTAATATTTGAGTCCTCAGTGCAGTCTTTGTTTTTTTCTTTTTTTTGTTTATAATGTTAATAAAAGGATACAGTGGTGTTCTAATAACAATTTTCTAGACAAATAATACTATTTATAGTCGCGCGCAGGAAGGGGAGCGTGAAATTTTTTCTTCTTCCTAGGGGGGGGCGTCACAGAAAATAATTGAGAAGCACTGTTTTAGATGAAGATGATTATTGTGATTTAAAATGTGCAAAATATAACAATGATAAAAATTAAAGTATTAAAAATATTAAAACAGCACATATACACATATATATTTGTCTATAACAGAACCGGTAAAGACAAACGTACTTTCTATGGTCTAGTCTAATATCATACTCTAGGATATGTCTGTTTAACTTTCCACAGCACATTTCCCATAGCACACACAGACCGTATCTCTCCACTTATGCTTGGCTGTTCAAACAGGTGATTCACTTGAGCCAACACTGCACAAGCCAATGAGTGATGTACAAACGTGTGAATCACATGTCCACGCCCAAACAAACCTCCTGTACACACGACGTGATCAGACCCGTCACTGCAGTACACACACACGATCAGGACGGCTGATATATGACCCACCGTGAGACACATGCTGGGGATTAGGGAAATACTAAACTGTGGGATTTGCAGTGGTGAGGCATTAATCAAATCAAAATGTTCAATTAACAAAACAACTGAAATATGAACTGACAAGCTGATACAACATTTATCTAAATTACAGGGTTAGCATTTTTTTATGCAGAATAAGGAAATCGTGGTACTTCAGAAAACTGCAACCTTTGTGATTTGCTAATTGCATCCATTCAAATTTCATTTTTTAATTAATCGTGCAGCCCTATAAGGCACGTTTAAAGGTCCCATGACACGGTACTTCTTGATGCTTTTATATGGCTCCTTAATGGTTCCCTAATACTGTAAATGAATCCTTCTTCAAAATCAACACTCAGTGCATGAGAAACAGAGATAAGATGAGAAAGAGTCATAAATGTCACTCTGGAACACTCCATTATGGGCGTTGTTGCTTGAATGCAAATGAGGAGGACAGAGATGGCCTATAGTAGAAGGTGGGGGCGTGGCCAAACTTTCCGCTCTCAGCTGTGCCTGTGCGCTCTGACCCACTTCCGTGTTTTTGCACGGGGGGAGAGATGAGAAGCATTCCATTGAAAAATAAACACATTTCCACAGAAAATAAAATTAAACCACTGCTGTTTCAGATATCCACAGGCTCAGATAAAGGACTTCCGAGCCTAGAAACACTCGCAAGTTCCTCCAGGCAAATTAAAAAACGCATGTCGCATTGTGTAGCTCCTCCGCAGTCCAAACTCTCTGGGCGTGATTTACAGAGACGCTGAGTACAGACAGACGGGGGTGGAACTGCATTTGCATTTCTTTTTTCGAGCTGACGTCAATAAGTTTCCTTGTTCAAAATCGCCTGTTTGAGCTCCGATTTTTTCTAACGCAGAAAAGGATCGCAAATGCTCAGTTTAGACATTTCGCAACTTTTAACCATGGGGGGGGCTAAACAGGGTAGGGGAGCTCACATTAACGTTCAAAAACCTCAGAAAGTGAAAATTTCATGCCATGGGACCTTTTAAAGTGCAGAAGAGACCATAATACAGAAGAGCTAGTGAAAGGGTTGGCTAGTTAACTTAGACTTAGACTTAGACTTGGACAAACTCTATTGATCTACAAGGGAATTTTTTTTTTTTTTTTCACTCATGAAATATAATATACAGTATAACAGAGGGTAACAAAAAATAGATGGAATAGCAAAAACAGAGCAAGAGACCAGTGTCAAATGAGACATAGTTTATTTGTAGAGCACAGTTTGAACACAAGTGCTCAAGTACAGGGCAGGTGAAGAAGAATACTTAAACTGTGACTTTTGAGATTTGGCCAGACACTTCAGACTTCCCACAAAACCTCAAATCTAATGCCATGCGGCTTCTCTAACGACATGTTCAAATCTGGTTTGAACGTTGTACATTGCATCTCTTCTTGTAGTAAAGGCTAGCTAGGGCCTGATAGAGGAGCGAAGGCTGATTAATGACTAAGAAAGTTGGCATTTCCTCGAATCTAAAAGCAGAGGAAATCCCTATCAACAGCTGGCCCAGCGCAATACAGTTTCACAGTAGTCAAAGGCTGTGTGCGCCTTCTAGACACCACGTTATTATAATCTGCTCTGCTCTATATATTATCCAAACACAGCCCAGAATATGAGAAGGGCATAACTAATGAGTTAGGCAATAAGACAGAGAGTGAGGGGGAGAAGACCGGCCCTTGAGGCACCCATACCATTCAGAATAGAATTAAGTGAATTGTTTTTGTCATTCCTTTGCACATTAACGGTAATGACGACTCAAATTGCTCCGCTCTAGGTGGTACCTGTGCTTGTTTAGTCTTGGTCTCTGGTTTAAAGGTCCTAGATGACACAAACCTGACTCTCATGAGCTTTAAGCCATGTTATAATGCTGTTGCCTCATCACAAACATTTGTGTTTTGTTTCATTCTCACATATTTGAGTAATCCTTTATTATTAGTCTGTCTACATCTCCAAAGTTCAAAATATGCTGTTTCATTTTGTGATGTTAGCTACAGCTACTGTACTTTTTACCTTTAGTTTAGTAGAGATTGGTAATTCCAGATCTGAAATAATCCAAATAATTCTAGTGTATGGAGTTTAAAAAGACACACAGACAGAGGAGTACTTCCTGTATTACTACATGACATAAGGTAGAACACAGACCAGTGTGTTTTTTTTGTTTGAGAGAAGAACTCAGCCTAAGTACTGTAAGTGTAAGTGAAAGTAAACAAAACTCCAGGTACAGTGGTACCTCACCTTACGAAAGACCCTACATACGAAAAATCCAAGTTACGAAACGCCTTCACGTTAAATTTTGGTCTCTAGATACGAAAGAAAATTCAAGTTACGAAACGTGAAATCTCAAAAATTTGAATAATGCGCGCTCAGATGCCCGCCCCGCTGTTATCCCCGCTCAAAGAGCACCTTTCTCGGCCTCTTGGCTCTAGCGCCGAACACGCAAGGAGCGCGGAGACAGGAGCACCACGAGCACGAGATAGAACCGCGGCGAACACGCAGCCCGAGCCACAAACCGAACACGCACAAACAAACGAAACGCACGAAACCAGCAAAGAGCCAGATGGGGTGATTTAATCCTGGTCTAGTCCCGGTTTAGTCCAGGTCTAGACCTGGTCCAGTCCTGGTTTAGTCCAGGTCCAGTCCAGGTTTAGACCTGGTTTAGACCTGGTTTAGTTCTGGTCTAGACCTGGTTTAGTCCACGTTTAGTCCTGGCTCTACAGTCTCTTAGCCAATCAGGACGCAGAACACAAAGTTACACTATAAAAAAAAAACCTTGGAACGAATCAGGCCTTTTCCATTGAAATAGCTACTCAACTTACGAAAAATTCACGTTACGAAACCACTTTTGGAACGAATTAATTTCGTAAGGTGAGGTACCGCTGTATGTTTTTGATGGAGAAACTTTACATTTTAATAGTGACTCTTTAAACTTGTTTTAGTCCGACTGATCATCATCCTGGTTCGCCACTGGTTTGTTGTCTCATTTTAGTACACGATCAATGCTGCTTATGTGTCAAGAAAAGATCTGTTGTCTTTGAAGAGGCTAACCACCGTCCTCCTACACGTAAATGTAATGTATTGTCAGGGGATAAATGGCCTGTGTTCTAAAATAGACCGAGGTGAGTGACGCATGTTTCGAGACCAAGACCGGGCTGCTGACATCAGAGCCACTGACCACTGGGGACAGAGACATGAATAATACACTTCCACTTTATTACAGAGTTCTTGTCCTTTGCCTCTGCTTGCAAATAGCTATATCAGAATATGTCACAAATGAATAAGGCTTTATTTTCAGCAAATACTATTAAAAAGTCTGAGATGTTTTGGGTGGATTGTTGCCAGATTGGTAGTTCAGAAAGGTTCCTGATTTGGGCCACACAGCAGCTGGGCCTGTAATGGAACATTCATGAGCACGGATAGAACCGTTACCTAGACACCCCTACACCCCTCCCATCCTTCACCTCTCTATCCCTCTCTCCCTCTCTCTTTCTCAGAAAACCGTGGGCACATTTACATGGCCATAAAAAATCTGTGCGTTTACATGCCCAGGAGAACTCTGATCATCCAAAACTCCCGGGGACATGTTACACTTTTTGAAATGCAAACATTTTTCTCTTTTATTTTTGTCTTTGCCGTATTAGTTGCCATTTTGTGCATAATTTTACTTGTCGAAATCTGCACAGGTATGAACAAGAGAGAAATCAGATTACTCGTATAAGATGTAACTGTGTACATGCTATTTCTATAATCTGAAAACAAAAAGTAAATGAGAGGAAATCACACTTAACTATCTGGACATGGCAAAAGGAGAAATTAAATTTGTCAGCTGGACAAAAGTTTATTTGGTCGAATACGTTTCACAGCTCATCCAAGCTGCTTCTTCAGTTCTGGTCAGACGCTGGTGGACACTGCCTATATCTGCCTGAAGGAGCTAACGACAATGAAATGACTCTGAAACTACCACATCTATTTGTTTTCAGTTTCTGTTAGTTAGGTAAGCCTATTAAATATGAAGTTGGAGTGGAGTGGGGGTCTTGTTAGCAGAACCATTCAGGATCATAATGGTGTTTTACACCTCTGGACATGACCTGCTGCACTGTTGTTTTCTTTGTTTTGATTTAGGTCTGGACCTTCTCCCTAAACGTCCCTTTGTCCTGGTTTGAAATCACAGGAGGCACTGGCTTCAGGACACAATAAATAAGAGTACTTTGAAAATGTATCTAGTTACAGAATACTGAATACCTGCATTAAAATGTATTCTGATAATGGTCCAATCAGAGTATTATTGTAGTAGTAGAATATCAAGGTGCATTTTAATTATACTGTAAAATTGCAACTGTACTGCAGTATAGTTACCAGTGTTCCCGTTCACTGAACGATAGTTCATGAACGGGTTCATATTTTGGGCGAACGTGAACTGAACGCTCTGTATTACTGCCTGATGAACGAACTGTGAATGAGTTCTTTCTGGTGTCTGTGAACGACACGGACTATCTCGCACTATCTATCTTGGCGGCGCGGTGGCTGAGTGGCTAGCACTCACGCTTCACAGCAAGAAGGTTCTGGGTTCGATCCCCGGGTCGCCCGAGCCTTTCTGTGTGGAGTTTGCATGTTCTCCCCGTGTCTGGGTGGGTTTTCTCCGGGCACTCCGGTTTCCCCCATCAACCCAAAAACATGCACCATAGGTACCTCCAGCTTAGGTCCTGACCAAACCGAAGCAAGAAGATCATGGAGATGGTCCCCGGGCACAAAAGTGTGCTGCCCACTGCTCCTAATATATATATATAGGATGGGTTAAAATGCAGAGAAGAATTTCTCCAGTGTGAGATCAATAAAGTCACTTCTTCTTCTTCTTCTTCTTCTATCTCTTTAACTTCGTTCAATAGGGTCTCAGATTCCTGTAGTGTTCCAGGTGAAAACCCGCGGGAAAACATTTAATTTGGCAACAACACCAGCGTCGCATCGCCGCATGTGTCATTGAAGCAAGACCGAACAAAAAAGGCAGAATGGAGACATGGAGACGACTGTAGCAGGAGCAGCAAGGATTCGTCATATGAACATTTCAAAGCGCTCTATGACAAGGCCGGTGAGGAAGAGAATAACCTCACATTTATGTGCAAACTTTGCCCGCGGGCTTTCAAGAAGAAAATCCACCTTCGCCTCGAGCCTTTCCTGGCTGACCCGGAGCCAGTCGCGGCGCACCGCCGCGGAGGAAGTGCGCTTAGCGGGGGCCGGTGACACCGCGGGGACCCCACCCGTTTACCTCTAAACGGTTTCACGTCCTCTTTCAGGCTCAACCTTATTTCCTACTTCAGCCTGGTTCATACCTCTGTTTGTGGTAGCAGAATGTTCAGTATGCCACTGTCCCATTTTCCTTTAATAATAAAAAAAAGACCATCCAAGCAAGTAGCAAGTTTTCCCTCATGTTTTTTGAGAATGTACTGTAGGGGTGAGAGCTGTAGCTGCTCCTAGTGTGGACTGAACAGACAGAAACAAGGGGGAAATCCTGTTGACTAAATGTTATTGTTTCCTGGTTGGATAAGGATGTGAAATTGGATATGAAGATGGAATCTAACACATGGTTTGATTGTTAAAACTGATATAATAATTGGTTCTATATGGGCTTTGCAATGATATTGAAAAATAATACCTCGCAACAATATATTGGGAAAAAAAAGAACTGTGAACTACTTCATTTTTTGGAACTATGAACGAACTACTAACTATAAACAATTATGAACTATGAACGAACTAGTTCATTTTGAAATGTGTGAACTGAACTTTGAACTAGTTCATGTAGAAAATGAACTTTCCCAACACTGATAGTTACTCAAAATGTGTATTCTGAACATGTACTTTGGGTTCATGTATTCAGTTACTTCCTAACCTTGACAATTATTTAGACAATTAGTAACAAACCAGTGACATGTGAAGTCAGACATCTGAGTGCGTATCCAAAGGCCATCTAGAGGCAGAGAGGTGGCATTTTCATATCTCTGTGAAAGGTGGTGAAAAGAAGATAAGATATTAGCAATAGCTTTATCAGGACATATTAATCACATTAGCATGACAGCCAGAAAGTTTGATTCTGTCATTCAGTTTCTTGGTTTGTTTGACTTTTAATAAGAACCGCTGACATCTCATTCCTACTCATTCCTGGACCTGACGATATTTATCCTACCATGCCAAATACAGCGCTGGAAAAAATAAGAGACCACTGCAAAATTATTAGTTTGATTTTACTACTTATAGGTATGTGTTTGGGCAAAAGGAACATTTTTGTTTGAGTCTATAAACTATTGCTTTCATTGCTTTCAGCTTTCATGTGTCTTGGCATGCTCTCCACAAGTTTTTCACATTGTTCTTGGGTCCTAATTTAGACCTGGTTTAGTCTTGGTTCAGACCTGGTTTAAGTCCTAGTTTAGTCCTGGTTTAGTCCCTATTTTAACCTGGTTTAGCCCTGGTTCAGTCCAAGTTTAGGTCTGGTTTAATCCTAGTCCTGGTTTAGTCCTGGTTCAGATCTGGTTTAGTCCTAGTTTAGACCTGGTTTAGTCTTGGTTCAGACCAGGTTTGATCCTAGTTTAGTCCTAGTTTAGTCCGTTTTAACCTGGTTTAGTCCGTTTTAACCTGGTTTAGTCCTGGTTCAAGATCTGGTTTAATCCTAGTTTGGTCCTGGTTTAGTCTTGGTTCAGACCTGGTTTAGTCCTAGTTTAGACCTGGTTTAGTCTTGGTTCAGACCTGGTTTAGTCCTAGTTTAGACCTGGTTTAGTCCCATTTTTAACCTGGTTCAGTCCAAGTCTATACCTGCTTTAGTCTTGGTTCAGATCTGGTTTAGTCCTAGTTTAGACCTGGTTTAGTCCTAGTTTAGACCTGGTTTAGTCCTGGTTCAGACCAGGTTTAGTCCTAGTTTAGACCTGGTTTAGACCTGGTTTAGTCCTAGTTTAGACCTGGTTTAATCCTAGTTTGGTCCTGGTTTAGTCTTGGTTCAGACCTGGTTTAGTCTTGGTTCAGACCTGGTTTAGTCCTAGTTTAGACCTGGTTTAGTCTTGGTTCAGACCTGGTTTAGTCCTAGTTTAGACCTGGTTTAGTCCCAGTTTAGACCTGGTTTAGTCCCAGTTTAGACCTGGTTTAGTCTTGGTTCAGACCAGGTTTAGTCCTAGTTTAGACCTGGTTTAGTCCTAGTTTAGACCTGGTTTAGTCCTAGTTTAGACCTGGTTTAGTCTTGGTTCAGACCAGGTTTAGTCCTAGTTTAGTCCTGGTTTAGTCCGTTTTAACCTGGTTTAGTCCTGGTTCAAGATCTGGTTTAATCCTAGTTTGGTCCTGGTTTAGTCTTGGTTCAGACCGGGTTTAGTCCTAGTTTAGTCCTGGTTTAGTCCTAGTTTAGACCTGCTTTAGTCCTGGTTCAGACCTGGTTTAGTCCCAGTCTTTCACATTGTTCTTGGGTGACTTTATTCCACTCCTGGTGCAAGAACTGAAGTAGCTCAGCTTTGTGTTTGTGTTGGAATTCAACAAACGCTGGAATGGAATGGCTGTGATACATGTAGAGATGCTGATTTCAGAAAAAAAATGCAGTGGTCTCTTATTTTTTTCCAGAGCTGTAGATCCTTGTCACTGAGTGATCTTTGTCCCTCATTTGGAAAGCGAGCGTAGACTGTCTTTGCTGTTGGTGAGTGCTGCCTCCTGGTGGTGAACAGGCTTTTTACAAAACATAAATTGTGTTTCCAGGATACAGCGGGACAGGAGCGTTACCGCACCATCACCACAGCCTATTACAGAGGGGCTATGGGCTTCCTCCTCATGTACGACATCACCAACCAGGACTCCTTCAACGCTGTGCAGGACTGGTGAGAGAACAAAACTTCAGTCTTTTTACAAACATCCCATGGCTGCGTTTGTTTTACGCATTTTGAAATGTGTGCCAAAAAAATGTGCGATCAATGAAATGTGGTCAGTTTCAGTTTAAGGGGCATTATGTAACTTTTCTCCCTGGGTAAGTTCCATGGTGACGAGCAGATGACGCCACCAGGCCAAGTTACAGGTCAGATCTGCGGAAAGGTGACCCCCGTTCACAATGCAAAGCAAAAGCAATCACATCTCCATGGAAACACGAACAAGAGCTGCAGACCTTCCAGAAAAGAAAAGTTACATAGTGCACCTTTAAACACAGAAGGTGATATAAAAAATGAGTTGAAATTGAAATAGCACAAATATTGATATGAATTTAAATTTCAAATATTAAAGGAAAAGTAACGTGTTTTTTTTACAATCTGAGCCTTATTTCGGTAATAAAACAAGTTGTTTTACTCACCCATATCACTTTGGTGTCATATGGAGCATTTCCGGAGATGTTTTAGATTAGCGTTAGCCGTTAGCCTAGCGCGATTTATAGCCATAGCTCGGGGCATTCCCCGAGCATGTAATATGCCCCGTGCGGGCTCCAAATAACAAAAACTTTAGCACTTTTCAAATCATAGAAGATCGATGTCTTTAGTCTACGATTTCGTTTGGTCAAAAGTGGCCTGTAATCTGAGATTTAGCCATAGTTTCGAGTAGATGAGGACGCCAGTGTGCATGCGCGGAGTGTGCTCTCAGCTCTTGGGACCCAAACATGGAACGCAAAGCTGTAAACTATGGATAAATCTCGGATTACAGGCCACTTTTGATTCAAACGAAATCGTAGACTAAGACATCGATCTTCTATGATTTGAAAAGTGCTAAAGTTTGTGTTATTTGGAGCCCGCACGGGGCATATTACATGCTCGGGGAATACCCCGCTAGGCTAACGGCGTTAGCCTAACGCTAATCTAAAACATCTCCAGAAATGCTCCATATGACACCAAAGTGCTATGGGTGAGTAAAACAACTTGTTTTATTACCGAAATAAGGCTCAAATTGTAAAAAAATGTTACTTTTCCTTTAAGTACTTTATAAAGAGCATTATATCAAGCAGGTGGCACACGCTCCGTCAGATAAGTTACATGTTGCACCTTTAATAAGTTAATTGCAAAAGACAGAAGAAACAGAAAAAAGCATTATGAGCTGTTTGTTTTTGTGTTTGCTACAGGGCAACTCAGATTAAGACGTACTCGTGGGACAATGCGCAGGTGATCCTTGTGGGGAATAAGTGTGATTTAGAAGACGACAGGCTCATCCCAACAGAGGACGGGCAGCGGTTAGCAGAGGACTTAGGTAAATCAACACCATCTCAACCACAAGAGATATAAAATACACACAAGTGCAAAGTAAGTTATTATAAATATTCTGTATTTGTAGTTTTTACTTTTTTGAGTATTTAAAAATAAAATGCAGTTGTAATTGAGTACAGTGGTACCTCATCTTACGAAAGACCCTACATACGAAAAATCCAAGTTACGAAACGCCTTCACGTTAAATTTTGGACTCTAGATACGAAAGAAAATTCAAGTTACGAAACGCGAAATTTCAAAAATTCGAATAATGTGCGCTCAGATGCGTGCCCCGCTGTTATCGCCGCTCAAAAAGCACCTTTCTCGGCCTCTTAGCTCTAGCGCCGAACACGCAAGATTTTCAACAAAATGTATTAAAGGATTTGAGCCTTATTTCGGTAATAAAACAAGTTGTTTTACTCACCCATAGCACTTTGGTGTCATATGGAGCATTTCCGGAGATGTTTTAAATTAGCGTTAGGCTAACGCCGTTAGCCTAGCGTGACTTATAGCTATAGCTCGGGGCATTCCCCGAGCATGTAATATGCCCCGTGCGGGCTCCAAATAACACAAACTTTAGCACTTTTCAAATCATAGAAGCTCGATGTCTTAGTCTACGATTTCGTGTGGTCAAAAGTGGCCTGTAATCCGAGATTTAACCATAGGTTCGAGTAGATGAGGACGCCAGTGCACATGTGCGGAGTGTGCTCTCAGCTCCCGGGACCCAAACATGGAACGCAAAGCTGTAAACTATGGATAAATCTCGGATTACAGGCCACTTTTGACTCAAACGAAATCGTAGACTAAAGACATCGAGCTTCTATGATTTGAAAAGTGCTAAAGTTTGTGTTATTTGGAGCCCGCACGGGGCATATTACATGCTCAGGGAATGCCCCAAGCTATGGCGATAAGTCCCGCTAGGCTAACGGCGTTAGCCTAACGCTAATCTAAAACATCTCTGGAAGTGCTCCATATTTTATTACCGAAATAAGGCTCAAATTGTAAAAAACGTTACTTTTCCTTTAAATAGTGAAGCGTGGGGGGAGACACGACTCCAGAAGCAGCGCGGAGACACGACCGCGCGAGGAGCGAGGAGCGCGGAGCACGCACCGGCTGGTTTGTGGCTCGGTCTCAGTAATATATTCATTTAAAATGAGGCTTTTATTGTTGAGGGAGCGAGTATTGAAGAGAGACAGCTTTAGGTGGCGCTGTGTGGTGTCCGGCTGTGAGGACGGAGGGAGAGGGCGGAGATTGGCTGGTTTCACGTGGGGTTTGTTGTGGTGACGTAATGAGGAAACAGGTGAGCGGTGAGACCAGAGGGACGGGATGGCATTGGGAGATGAGAAGTTGTAGTGAAAAATGCGACCGGAGCCTCTGTGTGGAGGTCGGCAGCTGCAGAGTAGTCCAAGTTGTTGGAGAGTATCGGTGCAGGACGGGCGGCGGCGGCAACTGTTGAGGCAGTGAAGAGCGGAGGCAGAGTACGGGAGAGCCATGCTGTGGTGGACCGGTGAGAAGCCAGCGTCAGCCCCGGGCAACGGAGACGAGGCACGAGGAGAACAGGAAAATCCAGAGAGGGGCGAACATCCGAAGTCCAGGAGAAAGGCCAAAGGTCCCGCAGTCGTGCTGTCAATGCCGAGGAGCGGACCGGAGCGGAGATCTCCTGCACTAGCAAGCAGGCCAGCGGAGAGCACGCAGGCTAAGTACCCGTCTGAACTGAGCACACCAGGACGGTTGGATCCTGGAGGGACAATTCGTGGGGCCCCAGCTGCACAGCCAGGTGGCAAGGACAAAACACCGCTCGGAAAGTTGGAGAAGACAAGCACGCCGGGGACACAACAGCAGGACACCCCCGTGCAGGTAAAACGCCGATCAGAGTCACAGGGCCAGAAAAGAGGTGATGATTGATGTTTACAGAAAATATAAAAAGTATCCAAGCAATATGTTGTGTGGATGCAATTATAGAAGCGGATGCTCATTAAAATCCATAAAAAAAATGTTACACTATTAAAAAAAACAACCTTGGAAAGAATCAGGCCTTTTCCATTGAAATAGCTACTCAACTTACGAAAAATTCACGTTACGAAACCACTTCTGGAACGGATTAATTTCGTAAGGTGAGGTACCACTGTATGTTGTTTTTTTTTCTAAAGTTCAAAGTCAACTTCATTGTCAATTCTGCCATATGTGTTCAACATACTGTACAGTGAATCGAAATTTTGTTTCTCTCTGGCCAATCAGTGCAAAAGACAGTGTACAAAATACAATATAATGCTTTATTGTAATTAGCTACATTTAAAATAGTAATTACGTAATAAGTAAGTAAGTAATAGTAGGTGTTTTTTTTTTTTTTCCCAATGCACAACCTTTCTTTAACGGCAAATACACAAAATGGTACTGTATCGAACTGTCCAGAACTCAAAGACGATGCTTGAGATGGAAATCGGTTTATTTGGCAATTACACACTTTCATTAATAAACTAAAATGATAAAAAAATGCATAAGTAAGTAGTTTTGTGTAGTATGTTTACCCGATACCTTAGAGGAAAAGTAATGTTTTTTTACAATCTGAGCCTTCTTTCTGCAATAAAACAAGTAGTTTTACTCACCCATAGCACTTTGGTGTCATTTTGAGCAGTTTCGTAGAAATTATGTTGTAGCGTATCCGTTAACTTGAGTGCTCGGGGCATTACTTTGCGGTCTCCAAATAACACAAACTTTAGCACTTTTCAAATCATAGAAGCTCGATGTCTTAATCTACGATTTCGTTTGGTCAAAAGTGGCCTGTAATCCGAGATTTAGCCATAGTTTCGAGTAGATGAGGAGGCCAGTGCGCATGTGTGGACTGTGCTCTCAGCTCCCGGGACCCAAACATGAAACGCAAAGCTGTAAACTATGGATAAATCTCGGATTACAGGCCACTTTTGCTTCAAACGAAATCGTAGACTAAGACATCGGGCTTCTATGATTTGAAAAGTGCTAAAGTTTGTGCTATTTGGAGCCCGCACGGGGCATATTACATGCTCGGGGAATATATTATATGCCCCGAGCTATGGCTATAAGTTGCGCTAGGCTAACGCTAATCTAAAACATCTCTGGAAGTGCTCCATATGACACCAAAGTGCTATGGGTGAGTAAAACAACTTGTTTTATTACCGAAATAAGGCTCAAATTGTAAAAAAAAACATTACTTTTCCTTTAAGGTCTGTGTGTGTTTCTTTGTTCGGTTTTGTTGGAAAAATAAATCAATAACTTGATTTTAAAAATGTACCTTAAAAATCTCACTAATTAAAAAAAAAAACGCACTAATTGACTATTTAACTAAAATAATTTGTAGTTGCAGCCCTACGCCTGAGTCTAATATTACATTGCAACGTTTATGAGTGTGGTTTCAATTGGATATTTCCCCCAAATTGTTCAATTTATATAAAATAGTCAAATAAAGGGCTGAGAGGTATGGTTTGTTAAATCTTCTCTATGAAACTTGTTTGAATATGAAATGCTTTACAGGTTTCCAGTTCTTTGAGGCCAGCGCCAAAGATAACATCAACGTGAAGCAGGTGTTTGAGCGGCTGGTGGACGTCATCTGTGACAAGATGAACGAGAGCATGGACGGAGACATGAACCTTATGTCCAACCACAGAACCCAAAACCTGAAGGACATGTCCTCGGAGAACCAGGGCGGCTGCTCCTGTTAGGGTCCCTGGGAACTCTGGGATACCATGTGGAGCCCAAACCGTCCTGTGTGCCTCTGATGCCAACCATGACTGCAGCGCCCTTCATCAATCATGGCATCCTTATTCTAATCGACTGTAATAGGTAACTATTGGTAAATACAGTGGTACCTCACCTTACGAAAGACCCAACATACGAAAATTCCAAGTTACGAAACGCCTTCACGTTAAATTTTGGTCTCTAGATACGAAAGAAAATTAAATTTACGAAACGCGAAATCTCAAAAATTCAAATAATGCGCTCAGCCACACACATTATACGCTTTTCTCAGACTGGATTTAAACTTTTCTCACATTTGTCTCTTGTTTAAACACTCAAACTTTCATAGATTTTCAACAAAATTATTAATAGTGAAGTGTGGGGGGAAGGAGGAGGGCAGTGTGTGTGCGCGCGGACACGTGTGATAGCGCAGCATGACCCGGCGCGAGCACGAGACCCGTGCTCAAACCGTGCCTCCTCTAGACCAGGTCTAAACCAGGTCTGAACCAGGTCTGAACCAGGTCTGAACCAGGTCTAAACCAGGATTAGACCACCGCGGCTCTTGCCTGCGTTCGTTCATGCGCTCAGACTGCGTGCGGTCCCCTCCTCGCTGCTCGCCTCAGCCGTGACTCGAAACGAAACCAGGAAATAGACCCGCACGCGGCGCTTTAATCCACCTGGTCTAGTCCAGGTTTAGTCCTGGTCCAGTCCTGGTTTAGTCCAGGTCTAGACCTGATCCAGTCCAGGTTTAGACCTTGGTCTAGACCTGGTATAGTCCAGGTTTAGTCCTGGGTCTACAGTCTCTACGCAGGACACAGTTTTACACTATAAAAAAATGTTACACTATAAAAAAAAAAACTTGGAACGAATCAGGCCTTTTCCATTGAAATAGCTACTCAACTTACGAAAAATTCACGTTACGAAACCACTTCTGGAACAGATTAATTTCGTAAGGTGAGGTACCACTGTATATATTTGCAGTTCTCCAGTAGTGACCTTGCCTTGGAGATTTTTGAGAATGGAGTTTGTGCTGGGTTGCCTGGCGAATCCAGAATAATATCTCTCTGTATTTTTATAGATTGATATCAGTCTGGTCCCCATGACCTCCATTGCGTCTGAAGCAGTTTAGTTTTTTCCATGATGTGTGTGAGACAAAGGAGCTCATTGGTCATCTATGATTTACAAATAAAATCTAATTTGTCTCATCTCAGATCAACAGAGTTTAATGTTTTGCTCATTCATTCTACAGAAATCTGTGATGTTTTTCAGGCCCCTGTGATCATTTTTACCTTTATTTTTTCTGATACGGATGGACCATACGTGTCCCCGATTGGCTAATCCACCTCTCAATCATGCCCATTTTAAATCGGGGAGATTCATTGGTGACCAGACTCGCATCTTCGTAATGTGCTGATGAAATGTGTATTCTGGTTCCAGGCAACGTGCATAAAATTGAAAACTCTTCATATGAATATTTCATGTTCACACTAAAAAACAACAATATATTTTTAAAGATTGATGACAAATGATACAAAACGTCTATATTCTGCTCATCGGAGTTACTGTGTGTTCTATTCTATTCTCACCTCAGCTGTCTTAACCATTAGCTGTTTCACATTCACAATATCGATATGCATTTTTATTGCCTGACCTGGATTATAATTATGATTTATGATAGACAATATTTGCACAACCTAAGCCTCAGTCCAGAAATTCATCCAGCTTCAGCAACTGTGACTACTTAAAGGAAAAGTAACGTTTTTTTACAATCTGAGCCTTCTTTCGGCAATAAAACAAGTAGTTTTACTCACCCATAGCAGTTTGGTGTCAATTGGAGCAGTATCGCAGAACTTATGTTGAGCCGTTCTGTTCTACTAATGATCCCGTATCCGTTAGCGTGAGTGCTCGGGGCATTACTTTGCGGTGTCCAAATAACACAAACTTTAGCACTTTTCAAATCACAGAAGATCACTGTGTCAGCGTAGACTTTTAGTGGATTCCAAAACGGCCTGAAACCCGATATGCAGCTATAGTTTCATTTGATGACGTCATCAGAGAGGACAGTGCGCATGCGTGAACTCAGCTGTTTTGTAAACACCGCTAGTCCGAAAGAAGCTAACACCGCTCTGAACTTTACTTTTCTGTTGCGATATCGGGTTTCAGGCCGTTTTGGAATCTACTAAAAGTCTACGCTGACACAGCGATCTTCTGTGATTTGAAAAGTGCTAAAGTTTGTGTTATTTGGAGACCGCAAAGTAATGCCCCGAGCACTCATGCTAACGGATACGGGATCATTAGTAGAACAGAACGGCTCAACATAAGTTCTGCGATACTGCTCCAATTGACACCAAAGTGCTATGGGTGAGTAAAACTACTTGTTTTATTGCCGAAATAAGGCTCAGATTGTAAAAAAACGTTACTTTTCCTTTAAAGGGCCCATACTACACTATTTTATGATCCATGTTATAATGCTGTTTGCTCATAAAAAATATACCGGGAGAATATAGGACCTCAACAGTTTGCCAATTAGTCATTAGTTTGTTCTTTGTTATGCCAAATTACTGTCCACTCCTTTTCCTATTTGTGTAGCGTGTGTATAACTTTTTCCAATTCAGATATCCTCAAATATCAAAGTCAAAATGCAGCTCGCGTTTGTGTCCCAGTAGGACTAATGAGAAAATGGATTGCATGACAAATCCGTACTTGCTATGACATAAACAACATTCTGGTCTTTGAATAGTCACTTTTTTTTTATCATCATTATTTATGAAACTTTGTGGATATTTTTGGAATGTAATTTTAAGTATTAAAAGTTCATCTGCAACGGTGCATGGCAAATCAAGAAGCCAAGTGATTCTTTGGAACTCTCCAGTGCCTTTTTCATTGGCATGCTGGTACCAGATTGTCAGTTAGTGTTAACCACAACAACAATCCCACTTAACTTCTCGTGGTCATTCACCACTCCCTGATTTTGCTGTTCACTTATCTCACTGGTCACTACTGCTGCTAAACAGTGATAGTTTTAAGAATGTATTGAGCACTTGGACTGGGTGAATAGTATCAGTCATTACACTAAATCATGTCTAAAAACACTGTGCATTTAGCCTGTGAAGTCAGCTGTGTTGTACTTTTGTGTTATTGTGATTTATAAACTGTATTTTGGTTGGGGGCCGTCATAAGTGGTAAAATTTTATGCTTTTTAGTGTCTGAATGTGATTATTGTTTAAGGAAAATATGTATTGGATGGTAAATAAAATTTAAAAAATGAAATGCAGCTCTTTAGATTGTTGTATTTTTGTTTCAATAGTTAATAGTTTTATGTTTTAAAAGGTAATAGTACTTAATTCACATAATACATCATTTGTAAGTGCAGCATTGTTTTTTTTTCCCCATAATGTTCAGATGTCCTTTTATTCCTTCCATTATTATTGATAAAGGATTCGTTTGCAGGCACGGTGGCTGAGTGGCGTCTCACGTCTCACACTCCGGTTTCCCCCATCAACACAAAAACATGCTCCATAGATAAAAATCCTCCAACTGAGGCCCTGATCTAGCAATAAGATCATGGAGATGGGTCCTCGGGCTCCTGAAAGATGTGCCCACTGCTCCTGAAAGGATGGGTGAAATGCAGAGAATAATTTCCCTACAGGGATAAATGAAGAATAATTAAAAAAAAATACTGTGAATGAAACAAAGCACAAATCCAGGAATATTACTGAGGAGGTAACAGCGGTATAATATGGCTTAAAGTCAATTTTGCATACTATACTGTAGGACCTTTACACCTGCCACCACCATGTATGTACAGTATTTGCTGGCCTTAAGCTTTAAATGAAACTGAAACCCACAGTAAGAAGATGTTGTCTAGTGGCACAGTCCAACTGTCACACCATTCGCTTGTGGTGAACTACACAAAAAAATCATTTATGGTTTTCCTGCTTCCTTCTGACACCACACCATTACGCCACATATTTATCTCCATCTCCAGAGAAACCACTCCACACATTATCCTCCTTCAATAAAGATCTTTCTTTATCACCTTCCTGTGAATGGCACCGCACATCCCTGACCATTCTAACTTACAGAGCTCACATGACACTATTTTTGTTCTGCTATATTGTTGAGTTTTGTTTAATAGATAAATCTTTAACACACAAGCCCTGCATACTTGGACTGAGCTCTTCTCTCAGAAAACACTGTTCCTCCTTGTGATGTCATGTGGTAATACACAGGGCCGGCCCAAGCCTTTATGGGGCCCTAAGCAGAATTTAATTTGGGGGCCCCCTAGTCACTAGTTTTCCCTAGGACCGGGGGTGGGGGTGGGGAAGGTGCGAGTGACTATTTTTTCCCGAGGACCGGGGGGGTTGGGGTTGGGGCCCCCCAACTGGTCTTGGGGGCCCCCTGGTGGCGTGGGGGCCCTAAGTGGCCGCTTAGTTCGCTTATGCCTTGGGCTGGCCCTGGTAATACAGGAAGTGCTCCATGCACCTTCACTAGAATCATTTGGATAATTTCAGCCCTGCAATTTCCAGTTTCTACTGAACAAAGGTAAAACGTTGTTAACTTAAAGGTCCCATGGCATGAAATTTTCACTTTCTGAGGTTTTTGAACGTTAATGTGAGCTCCCCTACCCTGTTTAGCCCCCCCCCCCCCCCCCCCTTGCAACTGGTTAAAAGTTGTGAAATGTCTAAACTGAGCATTTGCGATCCTTTTCTGCGTTAGAAAAAAATCGGAGCTGAAACGGGCGATTTTGAACAAGGAAACTTATTGACGTCAGATCGAAAAAAGAAATGCAAATGCAGTTCCACCCCCGTCTGTCTGTACTCAGCGTCTCTGTAAATCACGCCCAGAGAGTTTGGACTGCGAATGCGCTAGGCAATGCGAAATGCGTTTTTTATTTGCCTGGAGGCACGTCCGAGTGTTTCTAGGCTCGGAAGTCCTTTATCTGAGCCTCTGGACCTTTGAACAGCAGTGGTTTAATTTTATTTTCTGTGGAAATGTGTTTATTTTTCAATGGAACGCTTCTAATCTCTTCTCCACGCAAAAACGCGGAAATGGATCAGCTGAGAGCGGAGAGTTTGGCCACGCCCCCACCCTCTACTATAGGCCATCTCTCTCCTCCTCATTTGCATTCAAGCATAATGGAGTGTTCAGAGAGAGAAAAATGACTATTTTTCATCTTATCTCTGTTTCTCATGCACTGAGTGTTGATTTTGAAGAAGGATTCATTAACAGTATTAGGGAACCATTAAGGAGCCATATAAAAGCATCAAGAAGTACCATGTCATGGGACCTTTAACAAACTACCACTTTGTGACATCACAAGGTGGAAAAGAGCATTTTGAGCTTTGGAGATGTAGATGGACTAACAATAAAGGGTTACTCAAACATGTGCATATGAAACAAAACACAACAGCAGGTATGTTTTTGATTAGGTAATAAACATTTTGCATAATACTGTATACAGCAGGGCCTTTAAAGGAAAAGTAACGTTATTTTACAATCTGAGCCTTTTTTTGGTAATAAAACAAGTCGTTTGACTCACCCATATCACGTTCGTGTCATTTGGAGCTGTTTGAAAAAAGTTATGTTGTAGCGTATCCGTTAGCATTTGTATTCGGGGCATTACTTTGCGGTCTCCAAATAACACAAACTTTAGCACTTTTCAAATCATAGAAGCCCGATGTCTTAATGTAAGATTTCGTTTGAAGCAAAAGTGGCCTGTAATCTGAGATTTATCCATAGTTTTCAGCTTTGCGTTTCATGTTTGGGTCCCGGAGCAGTCCGTGCATGCGCACTGGCCTCCTCATCTACTCGAAACTATGGCTAAATCTCGGATTACAGGCCACTTTTGCTTCAAAAGAAATCTTACATTAAGACATCGGGCTTCTATGATTTGAAAAGTGCTAAAGTTTGTGTTATTTGGACACCGCAAAGTAATGCCCCGAGCAAATGATACAGCCCCATGTTAACGGATACGGGATCATTACTAGAACAGAACGGCTCAACATAAGTTCTGCGATACTGCTCCAATTGACAGAAAAATGCTATGGGTGAGTAAAACTACTTGTTTTATTGCCGAAAGAAGGCTCAGATTGTAAAAAAAAAAACGTTAATTTGCCTTTAAACAAACACTTACACCCCTAATTATCAGAGAGTAGTACTACTTCATGCTCCCTTTAGTTTGTGCAGACAGGTTATAAAGTTCCAACTCCTCACACAAATCCAGTAGGTTGATTTGGAGCGGCCCTGTGCCATGAAGAAGTGCTCTTGCATTTGAGGGGATGAGGGGATGGGCTGTACGTTATCATTCATGAAGAAACACGACTGCTGCTCTGATAAGGTCAACCAAACGAAAAGTACATCTGAGTGATAGAGATAAGGAACCGTTCTACATCAGCCACAGAGGTGAGCGTACTATTTGTGGTTACTTTTTGTACTATTTGTGGTAACTCCGAATATGCGATCTGTGCATTTTGGTCTATTTGACTATTGCACACAACACGAAGTGCTAATTGATTATGTGCCTCTTTATTGGTTTCATTTTCGATCTAACAACCCGAATAAACATTAAATCACAGGTCAATAATATCGTACATATTGACCTGTGCGCCTCTGTTACGCGCGCCTTTACGCACAGCGCCTTGGCACGCGCCTTTACGCAGCAGTTACTTGTCAACATCAATGGGCGAGTGATTCCCGCCCATTTGCAGCGTATGTCCTAGTGAAACTTGTGAGTTGTAAACACCCCCTTAAGATCACCTTATCACCCCTGAGCAGGCGCGAAAAAGAGTTATGTTATCCACAATATCTAAGCAAAAACAAACCTCCCCACACAGAAGCGGAGACACGCGCATCAGCAGCAGCAGCTCGGTGTCCAGTTATGCCGGAGAACAACGGACAAATTACGCGTTTTTGTTTTCGAAAAGGAATAAAGGATGACCCATGATTACTTGAGACGGCTGTTGGCAGTTCACGTTATACTGTGCGCCATAGGAGGAGGGGGAGGTGCGCACGTGATTCAAGGAGCACGAGATTTTGAAAAGAAAGGTATGTTTTGAAAGTGCAACGCGTCTTGGGCATACATGGTGTCCAAAGCATTGTGTTGCCTACTGCTGACTTATGTATTCAATTAGGCCTACAAAATGTTAGGTTGATTGAACTATTGGGCATCCAAACCATGCCTCTCTCAATGCTTTGTGACAAGATGGACAAATTATCTGGGACACAAGATATTTCCTGATAGATGGATATCCAAGCTATTTGATCAGGTAGGCCTATTGTAATTTTAATTGAAATGAATGGATTTTAAATCATTTTAAAAATAATTTTAAAATAAAATACATATACAGACTACATGGAATTAAGAAAAAAAGAGACATAAATAAAAAAAATATGGTTACTACAGCTATAAACATGTGTTAAATATTGAAGAACCTTGGGTGTAAAATGTTTTATTACACCAGGATTATTTCAAAACATCTTGGTAAACACAAATGTTTTTGGCTTACGTATGCTGTAAAAACATGTTAAAAATCACTTAAGATCCTGGCAATGTGATTTTATAAAGACTCGTCATGCAAGACAGGCCACATGGTGTTCTCTCTGTCTCCAGTGTCCATGCTGCTTCACGAGGAGCCAGAAAACCCCAAATGTTTTGCAGAAAGCAGGAAGGTTCTGACATGTTTCTGGGAGGAGGATGAGAGGGCCGGTTCTATCGACCAGTACTCCTTCATATACACATACCAGTAAGCTCATGCTCATAATGGCACTAGAAAATATGCTGTATTATATTAGCTCAAACTGTCATAATCTTCTAATCAAGGTCAAAGTTTGCATATTGTGTTAATAATCACTATGTAACCTCTTTCTGCTGTAGAAATGAGCGCAGCAGTAAGTGCCCGCTGAAGCTTTTCCATCTCACAAATGGAAGAAAACTGTACGTTTGTCACCTGAACCAAACCCAACTGTTTGTGGAAATGGACATTCAAGTGAACCGTGATGGATCTCTCATCCACAATCGCACTCTCCTGATTGAGACAACCTGTAAGTTATAACAATGCACCATTTGTCATTTTTATGATAACATTACATTTGTAAGTTTTATGGCGTCTATCTCTTTGTAGTTTTATTGGACCCACCTGCGAATGTGACCGTACGCAACGCCGCAAAGCCAGGACAGGTCAACGTCAGTTGGATTCCTCCTCGCGTAAAGTACATGGACGATAGCATGATGTATGAGATCTTCTACACCCCTATGGACAGCCACATTGACAAGGTAGGCCATTACCACCAACTTTACGAAACAAACCCATAATGTATGCTTTTATGTGTTGTGTTTTTTGAAGGTGGAGGTGGCCCATGCATCTTCAGAGCTGGTTCTCAGAGGTCTTCAGCCAGCGACCAAGTACAAGGTCCAAGTGCGTGTGAATCTGGACGGTATCAGCTACAGCGGCTACTGGAGCGCATGGAGTGACCCGGTCTTCATTGATACACCCCCTGCAGGTGGACAGAAGACACATAAGGAAGATGAGGTTGATTAAAGATATTTCTGCTTTAACCACTATTTTTCATTTTTCTAGATCTCGACCCTCCCAGTCCACGTTTAGTCCTGGGTCTACCGTCTCTACGCAGGACAGTGTTACACTATTTTAAAAAAAACTTGAAACGAATCAGGCCTTTTCCATTGAAATAGCTACTCAACTTACGAAAAATTCACGTTACGAAACCACTTCTGGAACAAATTAATTTCGTAAGGTGAGGTACCTCTGTATATATTTGCAGTTCTCCAGTAGTGACCTTGCCTTGGAGATTTTTGAGAATGGAGTTTGTGCTGGGTTGCCTGGCAAATCCAGAATAATATCTCTCTGTATTTTTATAGATTGATATCAGT
The DNA here is from genome assembly GCA_036785185.1 of Paratrypauchen microcephalus. Taxonomy (NCBI): domain Eukaryota; kingdom Metazoa; phylum Chordata; class Actinopteri; order Gobiiformes; family Gobiidae; genus Paratrypauchen; species Paratrypauchen microcephalus. The sequence continues at coordinate 239,155 of JAVJIX010000310.1, read as the reverse complement.
CTGGTCCCCATGACCTCCATTGCGTCTGAAGCAGTTTAGTTTTTTCCATGATGTGTGTGAGACAAAGGAGCTCATTGGTCATCTATGATTTACAAATAAAATCTAATTTGTCTCATCTCAGATCAACAGAGTTTAATGTTTCGCTCATTCATTCTTCAGAAATCTGTGATGTTTTTCAGCCCCCTGTGATCATTTTTACCTTTATTCTTTCTGATACGGATGGACCATACGTGTCCCTGATTGGCTAATCCACCTGTCAATCATGCCCATTTTAAATCGGGGAGATTCATTGGTGACCAGACTCACATCTTCGTAATGTGCTGATGAAGTGTGTATTCTGGTTCCAGGCAACGTGCATAAAATTGAAAACTCTTCATATGAATATTTCATGTTTACACTAAAAAACAACAATATATTTTTAAAGATTGATGACAAATTATACAAAACGTCTATATTCTGCTCATCCGAGTTATTATTATTTATTAAACCTTTATTTAACCAGGGAAATCCCATTGAGATTAAAAACCTCTTTTTCAAGGGAGCCCTGACCTAGAGGCAGCAAAAAGTCAATTAAAACACAATTAAAATGACATATAAATGAGTTAAAATTGCATATAAATTAGTTAAAACAGGTACAATTTATGGAGGCTGTCTCAAGAGCTCTCAGTCTGGATTTAAAGTCATTCAACGAGATAAATTCTGTTAATTTCCAGTCCTTTTGCAGCTTGTTCCATGTCGAGGGGGCAGAGAAGACAAAAGTCCTTTTTCCCAACTCTGTGCGACCAAACGGAACAAAGAGCAACAACTGATCATTTGAACGCAAACCATAAGAATCAACACTTCTCTGTGTGATTAAGTTACATATGTAGGAGGGCAGTAGTCCAAGCATGGCCTTGTAGATAAAGGTGTACGAATGAGTCAACCTCCTAGTGGACAAAGAAGGCCATCCCACTGGAGAGTACAGTTCACAGTGGGGGGTCAAGGCCCTACAGTTAGTAACAAACCTCAAAGCAGCAGATACACAGAGTCAATCTTACTCAGACATTGAGCTGAAGCGTTCATATACAGCAAGTCTCCAGAATCTAAAATGGATTAAAAAGTTGCAGTGACAAGGCGCTTTTTAACCTTAAAAGAAAAACACAATTTATTTCGGAATAAAAAACCCAATTTCAATTTGAGTTTCTTCACAAGATTGTCAATGTGGGGTTTAAAAGTCAGGGCGTCATCAAGCAAGATACCAAGATATTTGCACAAATGTACCACCTCAATTTCATTTCCCTCAAGAGTATGAAAGTGGCGCGTGCATGAGTGTTGGAGGTGGTCGGAGGGGCCGATGGCGCAGATTGGCAGCCTCGCTTCCGTCAGTCTGCCCCAGGGCAGCTGTGGCTACAGAAAGTAGCTTACCACCACCAAGTGTGGAGTGAATGAACAATGAACTGTAAAGCGCTTTGAGTGTCATGAAAGGCGCTATATAAATCCAATGAATTATTATTATTATTATTAAGAGTGGACACTGTGGGGACATCTTGCGGAGTCTTCTTAGAGTTTGAGAACAACATTAGTTTAGTTTTGTCAGCATTAAGGACTAGTTTTAGCTGCAGAAGTGTGTGCTGCACCACATCAAAAGCTTTCTGCAGAGATTCAACAGCATTAACAGGAGATGAGCCAAAGCAGTAAATGATTATGTCATCGGCATAAAAATGCATATTAGCATTGGACACATTTTGTTCCAAGTCATTAATATGCATAATGAATAGGAGAGGTCCTAATATAGAACCCTGTGGCACCCCTTGTGGACACTCACAAATTCAGAGCAGAAACCATCATATTTGATACATTGGGTCCTGTCACTCAAATAATTAGTGAACCAGGACACTACATGATCTGACAGACCAAAACTGATAAGCTTTTGCTTTATGACTGTGTGGTCCACAGTGTCAAACGCCTTTGACAGATCAATAAAGAGTGCAGCACAGTACTGCTTTTTATCAAGAGCAACAATTATATCATTGATCACTTTTGTAGCAGCAGTGATGGTACTGTGCTTTTTCCTAAAGCCTGACTGCAGTTTTGAAAGGAGGTCATTAGAGTATAGAAACTCTTTAACTTGATCACAAACAAGGGCTTCAAGAATTTTTGATAAGACGCACAGATTTGATATTGGCCTGTAGTTAGTTAAAACTGCTGGATCACCTCCTTTTAGGAGGGGCACAACAAATGCTGACTTCCAGACTGAAGGAATTTCCTTGTTTTCGATCAACAGATTAAAAAGTATTGTAAGAGGCTGTGCAATAAAATCAGCAGCCATTTTCAAAAAGTAAGGCCCTATCAAATCTGGCCCAGGAGGGTTTCTCTGATTCAGAGTTTTCAGAGCCTTATGAACTTGCTGCACAGTAAAAGGTACAAATGTAAAAGGTTCTCCAGAAAACATTTGAGAGTTTGTACAATAAGGCACAGAGGGAGCTCCTGTAGAGTCAAACAAAAACCCAGATGACACAAAATGCTTATTAAAGCAATTTAAGACCTCAGTTCTGTCATAAACTGGAACTGAATCTTTTAAAACAAAAGTGGGAAGAACCTGGGGGCTTTTGTTCACAGATAAAGACTTGATCACTCTCCAAAATTTCAATGGGTTATTTAGGTTCTCAGTTGTGACCGATAAGTAATATTTTTGCCTTTTTGATAAGAGATGTACATTTATTTCTTAATTGTCTGAAAATAGACCAATCACTGGCAGAATCACTTTTCCTGGCTCTGGCCCATGCCGCATTACGCTGATGAATGACATCAGACAATTCTGGAGAGAACCAGGGGTTTTCTCGCCCCTTCACTCTGACTTTCCTTAAAGGAGCATGTTTGTTTACAATTTTCTCAAAATTTTCCTTAAAGAAGGTCCAAGTGAGTTCAACATCTGGCAACAGGCCTATATGTTCCCATTTAACCAGGGACAAATCATGATGATAGGCTTGTTCATTAAATTTCTTCAAATTCCTCTTGTAAATAATGCGCGCTTTACATTTAGGGATTTTTGTGTCTCTGCAGGCTGCAACTACACAATGGTCACTCAAGTCATTGCAGAAAACACTGAAGGAAGAAAACTTATGTGGAGCATTTGTTAGAATTAAATCAATCAAAGTTGACTTTTTAGGACATTTAATATTTGGCCTAGTTGGTTGATTGATCAACTGGCTAAGATTTACAGAGTCACAAAAAGATTTAAACTCTTCCGAAGCTGTGTTTAGCCAATCCCAATTGAGGTCTCCTGCCATTATAAGCTCATTGTGAGTTACTGTGTGTTCTATTCTATTCTCACCTCAGCTGTCTTAACCATTAGCTGTTTCACATTCACAATATCGAAATGCATTTTTATTGCCTGACCTGGATTATAATTATGATTTATGATAGACAATATTTGCACAACCTAAGCCTCAGTCCAGAAATTCATCCAGCTTCAGCAACTGTGACTGCTTAAAGGAAAATTAACGTTTTTTTTTACAATCTGAGCCTTCTTTCGGCAATAAAACAAGTAGTTTTACTCACCCATAGCAATTTGGTGTCAATTGGAGCAGTTTTGTAGAACTTATGTTGAGCCGTTCTGTTCTACTAATGATCCCGTATCCGTTAGCGTGAGTGCTCGGGGCATTACTTTGCGGTGTCCAAATAACACAAACTTTAGCACTTTTCAAATCACAGAATATCGCTGTGTCAGGGTAGACTTTTAGTGGATTCCAAAACGGCCTGAAACCCGATATCCAGCTATAGTTTCATTTGATGACGTCATCAGTGAGGACAGTGCGCATGCGTGAACTCAGCTGTTTTGTAAACACCGCTAGTCCGAAAGAAGCTAACACCGCTCTGAACTTTACTTTTCTGTTGCGATATCGGGTTTCAGGCCGTTTTGGAATCTACTAAAAGTCTACGCTGACACAGCGATCTTCTGTGATTTGAAAAGTGCTAAAGTTTGTGTTATTTGGACACCGCAAAGTAATGCCCCGAGCACTCACGCTAACGGATACGGGATCATTAGTAGAACAGAACGGCTCAACATAAGTTCTGCGATACTGCTCCAATTGACACCAAAGTGCTATGGGTGAGTAAAACTACTTGTTTTATTGCCGAAAGAAGGCTCAGATTGTAAAAAAAAAAACGTTACTTTTCCTTTAAAGGGCCCATACTACACTATTTTATGATCCATGTTATAATGCTGTTTGCTCATAAAAAATATACCGGGAGAATATAGGACCTCAACAGTTTGCCAATTAGTCATTAGTTTGTTCTTTGTTATGCCAAATTACTGTCCACTCCTTTTCCTATTTGTGTAGCGTGTGTATAACTTTTTCCAATTCAGATATCCTCAAATATCAAAGTCAAAATGCAGCTCGCGTTTGTGTCCCAGTAGGACTAATGAGAAAATGGATTGCATGACAAATCCGTACTTGCTATGACATAAACAACATTCTGGTCTTTGAATAGTCACTTTTTTTATCATCATTATTTATGAAACTTTGTGGATATTTTTGGAATGTAATTTTAAGTATTAAAAGTTCATCTGCAACGGTGCATGGCAAATCAAGAAGCCAAGTGATTCTTTGGAACTCTCCAGTGCCTTTTTTATTGGCATGCTGGTACCAGATTGTCAGTTAGTGTTAACCACAACAACAATCCCACTTAACTTCTCGTGGTCATTCACCACTCCCTGATTTTGCTGTTCACTTATCTCACTGGTCACTACTGCTGCTAAACAGTGATAGTTTTAAGAATGTATTGAGCACTTGGACTGGGTGAATAGTATCAGTCATTACACTAAATCATGTCTAAAAACACTGTGCATTTAGCCTGTGAAGTCAGCTGTGTTGTACTTTTGTGTTATTGTGATTTATAAACTGTATTTTGGTTGGGGGCCGTCATAAGTGGTAAAATTTTATGCTTTTTAGTGTCTGAATGTGATTATTGTTTGAGGAAAATATGTATTGGATGGTAAATAAAATAAAATAAATGAAATGCAGCTCTTTAGATTGTTGTATTTTTGTTTCAGTAGTTAATAGTTTTAAAACGTTTTTCCATAATGTTCAGGTGTCCTTTTATTCCTTCCATTATTATTGATAAAGGATTAGTTTGGAGGCACGGTGGCTGAGTGGCGTCTCACGTCTCACACTCCGGTTTCCCCCATCAACACAAAAATATGCTCCGTAGATAAAATCCTCCAACTGAGGCCCTGATCTAGCAATAAGATCATGGAGATGTGCCCTCTGCTCCTGAAAGGATGGGTGAAATGCAGAGAATAATAACTATACTTTACACCTGGCAACCTACCTGCCACCACCATGTATGTACAGTATTTGCTGGCCTTAAGCTTTAAATGAAACTGAAACCCACAGTAAGAAGATGTTGTCTAGTGGCACAGTCCAACTGTCACACCATTCGCTTGTGGTGAACTACACAAAAAAATAATGTATGGTTTTCCTGCTTCCTTCTGACACCACAACATTACGCCACATATTTATCTCCATCTCCAGAGAAACCACTCCACACCATTATCCTCCTTCAATAAAGATCTTTCTTTATCACCTTCCTGTGAATGGCACCGCACATCCCTGACCATTCTAACTTACAGAGCTCACATGACACTATTTTTGTTCTGCTATATTGTTGAGTTTTGTTTAATAGATAAATGTTTAACACACAAGCCCTGCATACTTAGACTGAGCTCTTCTATCAGAAAACACTGTTCCTCCTTGTGATGTCATGTGGTAATACACAGGGCCGACCCAAGCCTTTATGGGGCCCTAAGCAGAATTTAATTTGGGAGCCCCCTAGTCACTATTTTTCCCTAGGACCGGGGGTGGGGGTGGGGGGGGTGCGAGTGACTATTTTTTCCCGAGGACCGGGGGGGTTGGGGTTGGGGCCCCCCAACTGGTCTTGGGGGCCCCCTGGTGGCGTGGGGGCCCTAAGTGGCCGCTTAGTTCGCTTATGCCTTGGGCCGGCCCTGGTAATACAGGAAGTGCTCCATGCACCTTCACTAGAATCATTTGGATAATTTCAGCCCTGCAATTTCCAGTTTCTACTGAACAAAGGTAAAACGTTGTTAACTTAAAGGTCCCATGGCATGAAATTTTCACTTTCTGAGGTTTTTGAACGTTAATGTGAGCTCCCCTACCCTGTTTAGCCCCCCATAGTTAAAAGTTGCGAAATGTCTAAACTGAGCATTTGCGATCCTTTTCTGCATAAAAAAAAAAATCAGAGCTCAAACTGGCGATTTTGAACAAGGAAACTTATTGACGTCAGATCGAAAAAAGAAATGCAAATGCAGTTCCACCCCCGTCTGTCTGTACTCAGCGTCTCTGTAAATCACGCCCAGAGAGTTTGGACTGCGAATGCGCTAGGCAATGCGAAATATGTTTTTTATTTGCCTGGAGGCACATCCGAGTGTTTCTAGGCTCGGAAGTCCTTTATCTGAGCCTCTGGACCTTTGAACAGCAGTGGTTTAATTTTATTTTCTGTGGAAATGTGTTTATTTTTCAATGGAACGCTTCTCATCTCTTCTCCACGCAAAAACACGGAAATGGATCAGCTGAGAGCGGAGAGTTTGGCCACGCCCCCACCCTCTACTATAGGCCATCTCTCTCCTCCTCATTTGCATTCAAGCATAATGGAGTGTTCAGAGAGAGAAAAATGACTATTTTTCATCTTATCTCTGTTTCTCATGCACTGAGTGTTGATTTTGATGAAGGATTCATTTACAGTATTAGGGAACCATTAAGGAGCCATATAAAAGCATCAAGAAGTACCATGTCATGGGATCTTCAACAAACTACCACTTTGTGACATCACAAGGTGGAAAAGAGCATTTTGAGCTTTGGAGATGTAGATGGACTAACAATAAAGGGTTACTCAAACATGTGCATATGAAACAAAACACAACAGCAGGTATGTTTTTGATTAGGTAATAAACATTTTGCATAATACTGTATACAGCAGGGCCTTTAAAGGAAAAGTAACATTATTTTACAATCTGAGCCTTTTTTTGATAATAAAACAAGTCGTTTGACTCATATTCACACATAACATGACAAGCAGGACATTTAGGTCCTGTCAGTATCAAAGCGTTAATATTAGCGATCTTACCTGTAAATGTTTCTTGAGATTGGAAGTAGAATCCTTGGACATTGACAGGTGTTTAACCGCTGGAAGGCACAATTTGCACTGCACTCTGATGTTGTTCCCTTTTTCTTCTTTAAAAATAAAATTGTCCCTATATTTCCACTCGCTAAATGTGTTTTTTGAAGCCATCCCCGCTGCAAGTTTACTCCGTAGTGCGCGACCTGGTGAAGTTCAGTGCGAGCCGCTGCAGGTGTATTCCACAGCGCGCGCCACTGCAAGTTTGTTTCACAGAGCGCGCGCGGGCACGGTGTGCGGCGCGAGTCTGTACGTTGTTTTCCCTACATATGACCTCCGGCTTTAAATGAAAAAATGAAATAACATAAAATGCTTTCAAATTGTAATCCTGCTAAGTAATCCCCATTTTCACTAAATGTACCTGTAATCTGATTACATCTTTTTCTTTGTAACTGTAGGGGAATACAGTTACCTTTTTTTTGTATCCTTTTACTTAACGCCGTTACATGTAATCCGTTACTCCCCAAGCCTGATTAGGGAACCATTAAGGAGCCATATAAAAGCATCAAGAAATACCATGTCATGGGATCTTTAACAAACTACCACTTTATGACATCACAAGGTGGAAAAGAGCATTTTGAGCTTTGGAGATGTAGATGGACTAACAATAAAGGGTTACTCAAACATGTGCATATGAAACAACACAACAGCAGGTATGTTTTTGATTAGGTAATAAACATTTTGCGTAATAAAGGTCTACAGCAGGGCCTTTAAACACTTACACTCCTAATTATCAGAGAGTAGTACTACTTCATGCTCCCTTTAGTTTGTGCAGACAGGTTATAAAGTTCCAACTCCTCACACAAATCCAATAGGTTGATTTGGAGCGGCCCTGTGCCATGAAGAAGTGCTCTTGCATTTGAGGGGATGAGGGGATGGGCTGTACGTTATCATTCATGAAGAAACACGACTGCTGCTCTGATAAGGTCAACCAAACGAAAAGTACATCTGAGTGATAGAGATAAGGAACCGTTCTACATCAGCCACAGAGGTGAGCGTACTATTTGTGGTTACTTTTTGTACTATTTGTGGTAACTCCGAATATGCGATCTGTGCATTTCGGTCTATTTGACTATTGCACACAACACGAAGTGCTAATTGATTATGTGCTTCTTTATTGGTTTCAGTTTCGATCTAACAACCCGAATAAACATTAAATCACAGGTCAATAATATCGTACATATTGACCTGTGCGCCTCTATTACGCGCGCCTTTACGCACAGCGCCTTGGCACGCGCCTTTACGCAGCAGTTACTTGTCAACATCAATGGGCGAGTGATTCCCGCCCATTTGCAGCGTATGTCCTAGTGAAACTTGTGAGTTGTAAACACCCCCTTAAGATCACCTTATCACCCCTGAGCAGGCGCGAAAAAGAGTTATGTTATCCACAATATCTAAGCAAAAACAAACCTCCCCACACAGAAGCGGAGACACGCGCATCAGCAGCAGCAGCTCGGTGTCCAGTTATGCCGGAGAACAACGGACAAATTACGCGTTTTTGTTTTCGAAAAGGAATAAAGGATGACCCATGATTACTTGAGACGGCTGTTGGCAGTTCACGTTATACTGTGCGCCATAGGAGGAGGAGGAGGAGGTGCGCACGTGATTCAAGGAGCACGAGATTTTGAAAAGAAAGGTATGTTTTGGAAAGTGCAACGCGTCTTGGGCATACAAAGCATTGTGTTGTCTACTGCTGACTTATGTATTCAATTAGGCCTACAAAATGTTAGGTTGATTGAACTATTGGGCATCCAAACCATGCCTCTCTCAATGCTTTGTGACAAGGTGGACAAATTATCTGGGACACAAGATATTTCCTGATAGATGGATATCCAAGCTATTTGATCAGGTAGGCCTATTGTAATTTTAATTGAAATGAATGGATTTTAAATCATTTTAAAAATAATTTTAAAATAAAATACATATACAGACTACATGAACTTAAGAAAAAAAGAGACATAAATAAAAAAAATATGGTTACTACAGCTATAAACATGTGTTAAATATTGATCCATTGTAGAACCTTGGGTGTAAAATGGATTATTTCAAAACATCTTGGTAAACACAAATGTTTTTGGCTTACGTATGCTGTAAAAACATGTTAAAAATCACTTAAGATCCTGGCAATGTGATTTTATAAAGACTCGTCATGCAAGACAGGCCACATGGTGTTCTCTCTGTCTCCAGTGTCCATGCTGCTTCATGAGGAGCCAGAAAACCCCAAATGTTTTGCAGAAAGCAGGAAGGATCTGACATGTTTCTGGGAGGAGGATGAGAGGGCCGGTTCTATCGACCAGTACTCCTTCATATACACATACCAGTAAGCTCATGCTCATAATGGCACTAGAAAATATGCTGTATTATATTAGCTCAAACTGTCATAATCTTCTAATCAAGGTCAAAGTTTGAATATTGTGTTAATAATCACTATGTAACCTCTTTCTGTTGCAGAAATGAGCGCAGCAGTAAGTGCCCGCTGAAGCTTTTCCATCTCACAAATGGAAGAAAACTGTACGTTTGTCACCTGAACCAAACCCAACTGTTTGTGGAAATGGACATTCAAGTGAACCGTGATGGATCTCTCATCCACAATCGCACTCTCCTGATTGAGACAACCTGTAAGTTATAACAATGCACCATTTGTCATGTTTATGATAACATTACATTTGTAAGTTTTATGGCGTCTTTGTAGTTTTATTGGACCCACCTGCGAATGTGACCGTACGCAACGCCGCAAAGCCAGGACAGGTCAACGTCACTTGGATTCCTCCTCGCGTAAAGTACATGGACGATAGCATGATGTATGAGATCTTCTACACCCCTATGGACAGCCACATTGACAAGGTAGGCCATTACCACCAACTTTACAAAACAAACCCATAATATACGCTTTTATGTGTTGTGTTTTTTGAAGGTGGAGGTGGCCCATGCATCTTCAGAGCTGGTTCTCAGAGGTCTTCAGCCAGCGACTAAGTACAAGGTCCAAGTGCGTGTGAATCTGGACGGTATCAGCTACAGCGGCTACTGGAGCGCATGGAGTGACCCGGTCTTCATTGATACACCCCCTGCAGGTGGACAGAAGACACATAAGGAAGATGAGGTTGATTAAAGATATTTCTGCTTTAACCACTATTTTTCATTTTTCTAGATCTCGACCCTCTCATCATATCTCTGAGTGTGATCATCTCATTCATTCTCTTGGTGCTGTCTCTCACAATGCTAGTGTCCCATCGCAGGTCTGTAAGATGAACTAAGACTATTTCTGAGGCGACGTTCAGGCAAATTTCACTATAATGTATCATTTTCCAAACTGTTTACAGATATTTGATCAAAAAAGTTTGGCCTATTATCCCAACTCCAGAAAACAAGTTCCAGGGCTTATTTACCATTTATGGTGGGAATTTCCAGGTAAAATGCCAATCTCTTATCATTTCATTCAAATATTGGTGTTTTGGAATTGCTAGGACTCACTGCCCCCACTAGAGGCATTTGTTTTCTTATCCTCTCTGGCTGTTGCACCTTTCCATGCTCATGCTCAACATACATTCTTCTGTTTTGTGATAGGAGTGGTTAGGACACACCAACGGAGAAGTGTGGCAGAGCCCAAACGTGTTCTACCCCGAGGAGTGCCCCTCACCTCTCGAAGTGCTGTCCGAGCTGCCTGGGAACCCCCTGTTGCAGTGCCCTCCTCTGCCCCCTAAAGCCCGCAAGGTTCCGCAGGAGGTGAAGACAGAAGTGCACATAGGGACACCTCTGCAGAGAGAAGATTCTACTCAGAGTGAGGACTGGACGGGCAAGTCACATGACCACTGGCTCATGGAGCGTCTACAAGCGCTCCAGCAGCACCCGGTCCCAAACTCACAGGAGTCCCAGGACACTTACGTCACCCTGAGCCTCAACAACAACAGTGACAACGGGCAAGATGGTGTCCCGGTGGAGAACGTACCTCTGGAGATTCTGTTCACTTCCAGGAAAGAGACAGAATCTCATTCGGACTTAGGCTCTGGGTCGGGCCAGCTGTCGTCCCAGTCCAGTTTTGAGTACTCCAACCAGGACTGGGCCCACAAACCCCCTGGATACACATACATGGCTGTGGCTGACTCCGGGGTATCCATGGACTATAGTCCCATGAACAGACTGGAGGATATTGGGAGAGTACCTGTATTCACTCATGAGTACAAAAATGACATTGCTTTGAGAAGGGCGTTTCTGACCAGGCAACACCACATTCACGACAACTACTGAGCATCTATACGAGCCTTGTTTAGACCAACTGGTACAGTACTGTCAATTATTTTACTATACAACATAGTGACTATATTTGCAACGTATACAATTATTATTTGACAGACATGAATTTTGTAGCCATTATATCATTACTGAACTGCTTTTTGTACAGATTTCAGTAGTGAAGGTCCATGCTAGTTTCAGCATGGGACATTTAAGAATTCTTATTAGATCCAGATACATAAATCAAACATGGCTACCAATTTGACTGAATTACTGGTGTGATAAATAGTTTGTCATATATCAAGAATATGAGCTGGTAAGTTGGTATAATCTTAATGAGTACTCATATTTTATTGGCCTCCAACAAGCAATGAAGTACATTATACATTTTTGAACATTTTCTGGAGGTCTGCCTGATATACACTGTAAAAAGTAATATCTAGGTAAGTTAAAAACCTAAATTAAGGACATTTTACTTATTTGAGTAGATTCAACTTGAAAAATAAAATGATCTACCAGTAGAACAAGTGTGTTTTTCCCAATTCAAGCAACACAAGAGATTGTTTCTCATTGTTAGTTTATTATCTTCAGTGTAACAAAATGTATTTCCTGATTTTAAATACAAAAAGTCTTGTTCCATTGGTAGATCATTTTACTTGGCAAGTGAAATTTACTCAAATCAAGATAAAATATCCTTAATTCAAGCAATGTTAACTTAGATTGTGCTTTTTGCGCCGTACTTTTTGGAACTGCAAAAGTTGCAATATCAGCTTTTGTTTCACACTGTATCAAGTGCACTGTACTTTTGGTAGGAACAAGGCTTTATCTGCTCACTGTTGGGCTTCTATAAACTAAAACTGTAAGATGAGAGGTTCAAAGAGAATAAGCTAGGACTCACCCAGTCCAGAGGCTGTACATACAGCATATCCCTGTTCTGTACAGAAAGAAACGAGGTACCTCAAATGTGGATTACACGTGTTCATTGTATTTACTCATGTTAAGATTTCACATACATTAAATGGAAATTTTAAAAATTAAATTAATTCCATGATGTCAACCTAAATGTAAAATGTAAAGACTATGTGATTTTTAAAATACCTTTTTACCACACAATATTTTGTATTAAAAACTATGAGAATGGCCAGAAATGTTCATGATTTACTGTTTGAGAACTGAAGTTAGACGGGTCTCTGAGTTTCTAAACCAATTACAACCTATCATTTTCCTCATTATTACATTTTTACGAGTGTGTAAATAAATACTCAAATACAGCAGTTGAATATAATTTAATTAAACATCAAAGAATCAAATCTAAGGTAAAAATGTGTTTTTTCTCATATGTTTATTATCTAAAATTTTCAAAAGCAAATTCATAACATTTAAACTAATGGTCAATTATAAATTCAGTGTTTTTAAGCCTGTTTAAACTCCATCAGTCCATCAGGTGACAGCAGAAGTCTCCACTCCTGAACAGGCTGTTCTTTGCCCTCCACGCCTTCCTTCTTATAGAAAGTCTTTTTCATTCCTAAACAGGACAGGTAAATGTTCCAAACCTGCTGAAGCCCACCTGACATCAACTCAGAACTCCTGTCCTGGTCCAGCGTACACCTCAACTGGAAATACCGATGGAGAACATCCAAAACTGGGTCAGCTGAGACCTCCCCACCTTTCTTCTCAGAGTTCCCTTGCGGTTGGTAAGAGGCGATAAGGCGACAGGGAGCATGGGTAGACCCTTGCTTCTCCAACACTTGAGTTAAAAAAGAGGCAGTGTCACAGAGGAGAGCGGACAGGTGGGCCGCAGTGGACTGTTCACTGGTGTGTAAGCCGCTGGAGGTGCAAGGGGTCGGGGCACACAGGTAACCCTCCAACCCGTCCACTATGATGAGAGCAGGGAGCGAAGAGGGGGAATGAGGAGACTCGTGAAGACCTGCCACCTGGACAAGCAGCTCCTCCAGTGTGCGGGGGTAGCAAAACTTGATTTTCTAGAAAGGAAATAAACACAAAATAATAATTATTTTTAAATATTGTATTACAATTTTCAAATATCATTTAGACTTAGACTTTACTGATCCACAAGGGAAATTATTTGGACACAAGTAGCTCACTCATCACAATATAATATAATAACAAAGAGTAAAAAATAAATGGTAATAATAATTTAATTTCTAAATAAGTAGCAAAAAAGAGAGCAAGAGACATAATTATATAAATAAATGTATATGTACAAGTCAAAAGAAAAAAAGAAAAATAAGTAATAAAATATAAAATCACAGCTATATACAAGACATAGACAAGAAAGTGAAAATGATAGGATGATTGAAAGGACATAAGTTTATCCGTTACATAAGTTTGAGTTGTTGTACAGTTGTAGGGAGTATTATCTGTTACATAAGGGTGAGGTTTTGTACAATTGTATGGAGTATGGTATGAATGTAGTACTGTATCTCTCACTGTTTGTGGAAGCTGTAGGAGCCTGTTGGAGAATGAGCTCCTCTGTCCCAAATGTTGAGTTAAACCTGTGTAGCCTAAATATACTTTTCTAGGAGGACGGGGTGTGCCAACTGCTCTCTCTGTGGATATGCTATTTGGTTTGACTGAAAGTTTCACATTAAAAGTATCTACAGCTCTGGAAAAAAATAAGAGACCACTGCAAAATTATCAGTTTTTCTGATTTTACTACTTATAGGTCTGTGTTTGGGCAAAAGGAACATTTTTGTTTGAGTCTATAAACTACTGACAACATTTCCCCCAAATTCCAAATAAAAATATTATCGTTTAGAGCATTTATTTGCAGAAAATGACAAATGGTCAAAGTGACAAAAAAGATACATGTTTTCAGACCTCAAACAATGCAAAGAAACAAGATCAAATTCATTTTAAAACAACATAATACTAATGTTTACACTTAAGAAGAGTTCACAAATCAATATTTGGTGCAGTAACCCTTATTTTTAATCACAGCTTTCATGTGTCTTGGCCTCCACAAGTCTGTCACATTGTTCTTGGGTGACTTTATTCCACTCCTGGTGCAAGAACTGAAGTAGCTCAGCTTTGTGTTTGTGTTGGAATTCAACAGATGCTGGAATGGAATGGCTGTAATACATGTAGAGATGCTGATTTCAGAAAAAAATGCAGTGGTTTCTTTTTTTTTTTTTCTTCCCCCAGAGCTGTATTGTGTGTTTCTATTGCTAAAATACATTGAAAAGCATGTACTGTATTCTTATTTTGAGCAGGGTTGCCTCTCCACTTATTTGAGTTGTAACTTGGCTTTGGGTGTGTTGCCTGCTTGTTTCCATAGACATTCTAAGCAAAGCAATAACTTCACAAAGGCAAGCAGGCAAGCAGGTGGCGGACACTCTGCCACAAAAGTTTCACAGCTCAGCAGCTTAAGTAATTCTATGTCTGTGCTCTACCTTGAGAGCGGCCGGGGTCAGACTGGGGACCCGCCTCTGCAGCGCCACTGGAAGGCTCTGGATCTGGGTCTGGGTGAGGAAGATGACCCTGAGGCCGCTCTCGGAGGCAGCGGTGACAGCGGCCAGCAGCAGCAGGGAGCGGCTCAGGGCGTGCTCCCCCACCACCAGCGCACTCCGGCCAGACACGGACCATTCATCCACCGCTAACTCACCGCGCGACGGAAAAGTCTTAAAAACGAGGGCCAAAATGTCTGCCATCACTTTAGGTTTTTAATAACGTGCATAATCAATTATTACAATTATTTTTTTTCACTAATTAATTAATCTGATTATCGCTTCCGAAGTCATTTCGGCGCGGTTGTTTACGTATGGCACGCTGGTGTGTCGCTTTCTGCAACCCCCCCACAAACCACCAAGTACTTCAGTTCCTATTCAGGTTAATTTATGCAAACATTAAACGTCAATGGATATTATTACTAAATTTAAATTCACCACAACATGACTTTATTATTTAATTAATTGTAATATTTTCTGATATCGATAATCATATTTTAGTACGCGTCTTCGCTCGCGACTTCCGCTACGTCACAACATCACAACATCAGCTGTAGCCAAGATGGCGCATGCAGGGACAGATTTAGCGGCTCCTCTGGGCTCTGATGCAGAAGTGGAGAATGAAACAGGGGTGTACAGGCGCTGCAGAGGGCGACCGAGACTCACAGACTCTGACCGAGCCAGGAGACGACATGAATCCCGCAAGAAATATGACATTAGGAGAGTGTACCTCGGCGAAGCGCATAAAGTGTGGAGTGATCTGCGCCGGAGGACCAGTCTGAGTGATGCTGGGCTGGCAGAGTACCTCATCCTGCTCCACTCTACCCAGGACCAGGACAAGCACTGTGGGTATGTCCGTCTACACCAGAAGGTGGCTTTTAACATGGCTGTTTGGTCGTTTCCTGTATTTGCTATAACCCATTCTGTTTTTAGGGAGAAGACTGGAGTAGCAGACAACTCCTCAAATCAAAAAAGTGGTAGGCCATGTCATGCACTTGCTATGTACCATTACGTCAAATCATGAATGGTGGTGACAGCTGATAAGTCACATTGTTCTTTGGTAACCCACATATATTCTCTAGGACTGCAATAGATTCATATTTTGCCTGCTTTTAAGACAGAGCATGAACAATGCCATTTCCAAGGGTCTACATCAGTTACATTTTTGTTTTTCAGACAGTAGGGGGTGTGTGTCCAGCCTGCAGAGTCTTGTCCACTGGTACCAGGAGCACTGTGAGACCTGCCCCCTGGAGCCAGAGCTCAGGACTCTGGAGTGTCAGCCTGACTCGCCCACTGTTGCTCTGTGGCAGTGTGACTCAGGTCACTCCTTCACTCAATACCTGTACACCCCACAGTCTGCTGAGGCCAGTGACTGTGAGCAGGACGAGGGAGGGCATACGGAGGGGGAGCCGCAGAGCACAGCGGTAACAGCAGTCACTAAAGTTAAAAGGTCTGTGGGCAGGAGGAGACGAAGACGGACTCGTAGAAAATTAAAAGGTATAGTGTATTATTATTTCACCAACATCTCAGATAGTTCATTACAAATTACTGAAAATTTGCTGTGATATAAGGTATCACATTGCAAATCTAAATAAAAACTATAATTCACTGTTCCCTCTACAAGATTACTCGATGTGTATTTAAAGGGAAAAACATGGGTGGACAAACAAAAAAATGCTTTCTCATACATTTCAAAACCTCAGGAATAAAGTTTAAAAGGTAACCTATAGAGTTCAGTGTTAGTGAACTGCCTTTTTGTAAATGTGTGTATTTCCATGAGTTTTAAGTGACAAATAATACTACACAATTTTGGTTGATGCTAATGGACAGTTGGGTTAACTGTCTAGATAATCTATATAAACAACATAATGATGTTCGCTCTTTTCAGGTGTGGAAGAAAATGAGCCTGTTGCAGTTGATCAACACGACTCTTACCCCAGTGAACAGATTCCACCGGCTTCTCCGGATCCGTCCAGGGCTGTAACAGAGACCGAGCCGACCCTAGTATGGGACATGGAGGGGTCCCCTGATGCCTTTCATTCTGAAGACGACTGTGAAGATCTGAGAGCAGCTGAAGACAGAGAAATGCAAATACACAGGGACACGCCAGAAGGATTCCAGTGTGTGTCTTTGGTGAATAAAGTGGACAGTATAAATGAGGAGTCAGTACTGAGTGGATCTGTGCCTCCACCAATGCATGTACAGGATCAGAACACCCTGTATGACCCTCAAAGTCTACACAGCATAGTCAGCTGTGAGACTCCTGACCAGAGGAGTGCTTTTGAAGCGTCGCAGGTAAAATGCATTATTGTACTGTCAAAAAGAAAATGATACCTATGTAGTATAATGGATGGAAATAATCATAATCATAATCATCATCACAATCATGTAATTTAGGCACTTAAGAAAAGATAGAGAGGACAACTTTCTTTATTATTTATTGATTTGTTATGCTTTCAGTTGATCATCATCACTGGCCCCAGCTATGAGGCGTTGGCGTCAGAGGGTATTCAACTTAACATGACCAGTGGAGCCAACATGGAGGAGGTCACATGCACTGTCATTGGAAATGTTTCCTACAACCAAATCTGTCCCCTGGACACTAAAACCAGGATGCTCCAGGACCACTCTGCAACTGGTGAGAAAAGAGAAAAAGAACAAAGTGATTTATTGTTTTTGTGATCTTTACCCATATTATTGGACAAAATCAAATCTGACCTCTCTGTGAAATAAATGTTTTTACAGTTGCATTTGTTGACAATTCACATTTAAAAACGCAGTAATATTATGTAGATTTGAGTGACCAACAGCTTCATCTGAAGGTTGAAGACCCTCAGGAGATGAGCCCTGACAGAGAACTACACAGAAGCAGGTCTGTGTCAATCATTGTTTAATAATTGAATCATTGTTTAATAATTAATGTTTTTACCTTAATTAACATTTTATATAGATAGCAAATGTTAAATGATTATGATTTCAAAATAGAAGAAGAAGTAGACGTGGTCCAGTGATCGAGGCAGATGGGATGCTGAAGATGTTCCATTGTCCGTACGAGGGCTGCAGTCAGGTGTATGTGGCCATCAGCAGCTTTCAGGTAAAACATAATTTACATTCAGTTCTGCTTGGTTTGCTCTTGTTATTCTATTATGTAAAGTATCTTCCTCTTTGTAGAACCACGTCAACTTAGTCCACCGGAAAGGACGAACCAAAGTGTGTCCACATCCAGGCTGTGGGAAGAAGTTCTATCTGTCCAATCATCTGCACCGGCACATGATCATCCATTCAGGTGAGCTCATGTTTATTCACAGTAACATTATCATTATTATTATTATCGACAGTTTTCTTGGTACATCCTCAGAATATGAATTAAAGATGATATGGGAGCTTGCCCCGTCTACTTAGTTCCTTCTCTCAGTCGGCAATATACTTTTACAGTTAAGAGAATAATATATATAACTGTAATTATGAATTCCAGGAGTTCGAGACTTCACCTGTGAGACGTGTGGGAAATCGTTCAAACGCAAGAATCATCTAGAGGTCCACAGGCGCACCCACACAGGAGAGACTCCACTACAGTAAGTATATAGGTTTAACTTTACCTGACCCTTCTTTATCACTCCTGTTTGCAAGTCCATTTAATACACATAAAATTATACTCACTGCCAAAACTGGAATGAAAAAAAATTTAGTATTTTGCAACCTGGCGAGACTGGAGAGACAGACACAAAAAGAAAAGAGAAAGTAGTATTAATTTTATTGAATGAGTTAGCTTTGGTGCTCAGATCCTGACAGGAGACATTGTGATGAAGGGCATCATATGGCGTTTAGGAGGCAGGAGGTGGCACAAACTGAAGCGGCCGTGCAATTACAATGGGAGTTTAAATTGAGCAGACTGGGCACTGATTGGATGAGGAGGAGGTGCGGTGAGCAGTGGAGAGGAGTATTTGGAGTGAGGGATGAAGAGATGAAGAATGAGGAGCAGGTAAACTCTGGAGAAGCGGTGAGGTAGACAAGACTTTTAGGCTGAATTTACGCTAGCTCCATAAGTATTTTCTTCTGCACTATTTTGTCCAACAGATTTTGTCTGTGTTTGTCTTAGGTGCGAGATCTGTGGATACCAGTGTCGACAGAGGGCCTCCCTGAACTGGCACATGAAGAAACACACCTCAGAAGCTCAGTACAACTTCACCTGTGACTTCTGCCCTAAGAGGTTTGAGAGGCTGGAAAGTGTCAAGTTCCACAAGCTGAAAAGTCACCCCGACAAACTGTTGACTTGAAATAAACTCCACACACTGCTGCTGCTGCTGCTGCTGTTGCTGCTGCTACTGCTGTTTACACAGGTACAGGTTAAAAGTATGGAGTCATGGAAGGGACAAAAAGAACAGCTGTGCAGGACATTTGCTGTCTTTTAGAGCCAGAGCATGTTGTGGCATGAACAATAAAAATACAGCACATTTTTAATTTGTTTGTATGTGGTGCTTGGAGAATAATCATTTTGTTTCAACTTTACATGCTATAAGTTTTGCACTACCAAAGTTCCACTGTATTCTGTACAATGACAAAATCTAATCTAATCTAGGCAAATTTCCCCCTACTGGTCTGTCAGACATGTTATAGTTCACCTAACAAAATGTAGTATTAGTATTTAAACACACAGCTATCTACGAACAAAAATAATATACAAGCACTTCATGCAAACTTATTAAAATGGCTAATGAATTAAAAATGTGGAGCATTATTTTAATGCAATTTCTACCTCTAATGGCTTTAGACTGAACTATACTCTGTATAGTACGCTGTTGACTTTAAGAAGGACATTTTTGATATTTGCCCACCCATGTTTATCCAAAAGGACCTTTTATAGGCAATTTCTGTAAAATTTCTTTGAAAAATGCTTATTATACATATCGTTTGTATTTACTTCTACAGTATTTGTTGTTCTCTCAATATTTAAACACTTTTTCCAAAGATAAATTATTTTGTAATATAATTATTTGTTGTTAATAAAAATTATGTGATAATTACATGTGTTTTTGTAATCAGTTTGTTGCAGGTGAGTGAGTGGGCAGTGTAGCTATGACAACAGACTTCCTCTTCAAAACCTGTTTCTATTATGCAATTTACGCTATTATTAAGCACCAATACAGGCACCAGCAGCACCCTGGTGTACTAATGCAAATTAGTTGTCATGTAAGTATTTTTTCTATAGTTTTACTGTTAAAAAAGAAACAGGTTATCTTCTATTCTAATGAATTTATTTTGAATTGAATGACTTCTGAATGTCATTACTTAGTCAGGCTGAGAATGTCTCCAAAACTACAACATAAATGTTTATCAAAAAAAATGCTTTTAGTGTCTAATAGACAACACTTAAGCTGCTTAATTTGTGTATCTTTTCAGTATTTACTCACGTATGTGAAATGAGTATGAAATGAAAAACTAGACTCAACACAACCCAAAGGTCTTTTTGTGTTTTACTGACGTGCCCATATTCGGTTACATATGCACATATTATGTGCATTCAAACAGGTACAAAGGCCTAGCCAACAGGTGAACATCCTTTCCTCTCCCTCCCCGGGGGTAAGACCGGCCCAGATCATCTCCATGGTGATGAGAGCTCCTCTGCTTCCGTGGACACTCCCCATGCACCCTCCCCTCAGCACCTATAAACAACCACAGGGCTAAAATCAACGCACAAGAACAAGAAATCAACACCGTAACTATCAACTCAACTCAAAATAAGCTGTTGATTCAAAGTTTATTTTGTGCAGGATTGGATACATGTTTCTCTTGTACTTGCTGTTGTTTTATCTCTATAGTGAAGCCACAAGAGACCAGGCCTCTAAAGTGCAACTGTGATAAAGGTAGGCTTTGATTTAAGATTATTTCTAATATTTCCAAACTATTAATTTGACCATAACAAAGGCCGGACAGTCCATCCAACAATGACTCTTTGTATTCAGAAACCTGACTGCAATTATGGCTCTCAATGGAATCCTTTGAAAATGTTGGTCTTTGTTTTCACTGAGGTTGGGTGGATAATGGATATGTTTATTTAGGATACTATGGCAAAATCAAATGTGTTATGGGGAAACCTTGAAACCTACAGCAGATTTTTCTAGGTAGGATTATTAATGTAGACTGCCATTTGTAAATTTGCATACATCATACATATCACGAGATTATTCTAAGCACAGTGAGCAGGTGTTTAATTTAATCCTTTACCATTGTTAAAAAGTAATAGTGGTAGTAGTAGTTGTTGTGGTTAACAGTTTTGCACCAGGATGAACATTACATTGTCTAGGGATTACATTAGTTTGGTTCACAGTTTTCAAACGCTCACATAAAGCTATCCCAAATGAGCTCCCAGTCAACACTCTTGAACTTTAATTAGCAGCAGGTAAATAAGATTACAGAAATATTACAGGAAAAAATATGGAAGGAACTTTGCCAAACTACACTTTACAAGTAAAACTGACAATTGTTAGTACTTCTTAGACTTGTGTAGTACTTTCATAGTTCCTTGTACTCCAAAGTTTGATGTAAGTATGCGGTGGAATATGGGTTGCCATGTCATCTTGTTAATAGCTCACTTGTTTGTGACAGAGTGCAGATTGTCGAGGATGGCTAAGCAAAGGCAATGGATTCAGTGGTGGGGGTCTAGTCTCTGGTTCTTGGGTCAATGATCTGCTAACACATGATTAACTTGACGGAAATCAGCTTTCTCCAACAGTCTGGGCATGTTACTTCCTGTTGTCCAAATGTAACACTTAATAGAAGGGATGTATGATCTTCAGTGTAGGGCTACAGTAAATGTTTATAGCCTGGGCTGAAGCACAACTAGAATTTTAGCTCAGTCATTGTTTTGGTGCTGCTGTTGGCACCTCACACAAAGACTACTGTTCTCTCCATTTTAACATGCGCAAACATAGGAGTGTGGACGTAGCCGTTTGACACATGGATGTCATTTTATAGGGTTACGAAAAAATAAACGTAAATAAACAGATTATTTCTTTGTAGCTAGCTTGTGATTTACTGCATTCATATAGACATAGATTTAGACTTAGACAAACTTTATTGATCCGCAAGGGAAATTGTTTTGGGTACAGTAGCTCACTCATCAAATATAATATGTAACAGAATGTAGGAAGGGGAAAAAAGTAGATGGAAATGAAAAAAAAAATAGATGGAATAGCAACCAAAGAGCAATAGACCAGTGTCAGATTAGACATAATTATATACAGTGGTACCTCACCTTACGAAATTAATTCGTTCCAGAAGTGGTTTCGTAACGTGAATTTTTCGTAAGTTGAGTAGCTATTTCAATGGAAAAAGCCTGATTCGTTTCAAGGCCCCGATCCAAGTTTTTAAAAAACTTTTTTTTTATAGTGTAACACTGTGTTCTGCGTAGAGACTGTAGACCCAGGACTAAATGTGGACTATACCAGGTCTAGACCAAGGTCTAAACCAGGACTAAACCAGGACTAAACCAGGACTAAACCAGGACTAGACCAGGTGGATTAAAGCGCCGCGTGCGGGTCTATTTCCTGGTTTCGTTTCGAGTCACGGCTGAGGTGAGCAGCGAGGGGGACCGCACGCAGTCTGAGCGCATGAACGAGACCCGTGCTCAAACCGTGCCTCCTCTAGACCTCCTCTAGACCTCCTCTAGACCAGGTCTAGACCACCGCGGCTCTTGCATGCGTTCGTTCATGCGCTCAGACTGTGTGCGGTCCCCCTCGCTGCTCGCCTCAGCCGTGACTCGAAACGAAACCAGGAAATAGACCCGCGCGCGGCGCTTTAATCCACCTGGTCTAGTCCAGGTTTAGTCCAGGTTTAGTCCAGGTTTAGTCCAGGTTTAGTCCAGGTTTAGTCCTGGTCCAGTCCTGGTTTAGTCCAGGTCTAGACCTGCTGGCAGCCCCGCGCCGGGTCATGCTGCGCTATCACACGTGTCAGAGCGCAGTCTTCTCCCCCCTCCCCCTTCCCCCCACACTTCACTATTAATAATTTTGTTGAAAATCTATGAAAGTTTGAGTGTTTAAACGAGAGACAAATGTGAGAAAAGTTTAAATCCAGTCTGAGAAAAGCGTATAATGTGTGTGGCTGAGCGCGCATTATTTGAATTTTTGAGATTTCGCGTTTCGTAACTTGAATTTTCTTTCGTATCTAGAGACCAAAATTTAACGTGAAGGTGTTTCGTAACTTGGAATTTTCATTTGTTGAGTCTTTCGTAAGGTGAGGTACCACTGTACATAAAAATAATGATAATAAATGTATATGTACAAATCAGATTTAAATAGAAAAGTAGTAGTCAAAAATAAAATACAATATCAAATAAAATGTACAATACCAGCTATATACAGTTGTAGGGAGTATTATCTATTGCACAAGGGTGAGTTGTTGTACAGTTGTATGGAGTATGGTATGAATGTAGACCTGTGTATATGTATGAAGACTTCAATTATGATTAATTATTTTTTATGATATAAGAAGTAGTATGCATTAACTAGTGTCTATACTAGTGTCATTGCCATGTTAAAAGTAAACTATTTGCAGATAAACCTTTGAAAACTGACCACAAACTTGAATTTTGCATCCCCAAACCACCTTAAATCTATAATATGTAACTTTTTTGTATGTTTATTTATTTATTTATTTTAAATTTTGGTTGTGTTTATTGCACTGCACCTAGAAACATGCATCCTTAATCTGGGCGAACTATCATCTCCACAAACCTGACCCCATTTGACCATTGTTTTCATGGATGTATTGTTCCATTGGCTATAATCTTCCACAGTACAACATGTCTATGTCCATGGAAAATGTTCTGAAGTATGCTTTTGCAGGTGATGTTTCACCACCAGAAAGCTACTTACTGTACTTTTAAACCTGACTAAATATATTAGTTAAGGATGTTTTCTGTCAGAATGCCCTGTAATGGCTAAAACAAATGATAGAAAATAAATTGTTCTACGCAACTGACCTAGAGTAACCACTTGTTTTTCCATGCAAACATCTGACTCTTTTCCACATCTGTGAAAAACAGGTTTCTAGTGGTAAGCTTATGCTGATTTACATGCTATTTGGTTATTATTTGGTTTCCATATTTTAGGTTTGCACTGTAGTCAGTGAGTGAACAGAACACCGTTTCATTTTAACCACTGATCCATAGAAGTGATAAAGTTTTGAAAATATTCTGACCCTGTCACATATCATGTCTGATAGATTATCATTGTATTACTGTTTTAAAACTGTATATTAACTTATTTTTATTTGTTCTTCATAGCTTCAACGACTAACGGCAAAGATGTCTTGTGCCAGTTGCCTCAAGTTCCTTCTGTTTTTCTTCAATGGCATCATTTTTGTAAGTCTTAGTCTACTTCTAACATGTATCTAGTTGGATTAAGTTAACTAATACTTTTGTATTGTTAGTCTGTGCTCTCTCTATATATATTTTCCAGTGCATGTATTGCCTCTGTCACAATAACTTCAATATGAGGGAGTTTTTTGTTATGACGCGTTATAACCAGCATATGGCAGTGTTGAACTCTAAATGGGTCTTGCAGACAACATTGTGTGTTTTTTGTGAGGGGGAAAAAACAACAACAAAACAAAACATGAATCTACAAAAAAAACTCAGTGAGGTCAGTGGTTGCCAAAAGTACACAGAATCACCTAGGGCAGGGGTCTTCAACGTTTTTCAGGCCAGGGACCCCCTACTATATATACGGCATAGAATTGTGTTTTATATTAAATTGAGCTACAAGGAAATAATACACAGGTTAATACTGTATTTTCATGTTTTTTATTTTAAAGATGGGCCGGATAGGCCCTACGGGGTGGATGTGCTACTGCAATTTTTAAACACAACTTGCATATAACACAGGCCTAACACAGGCCTATTAAGATCGTTCACTGATTCAACCAAAAAACAAGTGTAAGGGAGAGAGTGGCTGTGCTTCTGCCATTTACACATACAAATACAGAGCTATTCAAATAATGAACAATTAACACAAATCAAGTTAAGCTTTGATCATAACACATGAAGTTAAACTGTGAACATACATGAACATACAGAGGACAGTGAACCCCCCCCAAACCATCTGTGAACTCCCACTTCAGTGAGATGTCTGACCCTGATGAGTTGCACATAACATGTCTATCCTGGGGTGGATGGAGGCCGCCATGTGCGCATTAATGTGCATTTTAAGACATTAAAGAGGGTGGAGGGACAAGGGAGAAATTGATTGGAGAAAATGAAAAAATATATTGTTTTTAAAAATATTAAAATTATATTATTTTAAAGTGAAATCAAAAGATTTTGCGACCCCCCCCCCTGCAGACCCCCCTGTTGAAGACCTCTGACCTAGGGGGTACATAAAGTGGGAAGATTATAAAACTGCATTCTTACATAACATTTTTTACATTTTTTTTTTTTTTTTTTTTTACAATTTTGATCATTTGTATCTCCCAGGCTAGCATAAATGTTTACATATAATGCAAATGTTTCAATATAACACACATTTAGTAACTTTTAGATATTCTACAGACACCACTGCATTTTTTTCTGAACTCAGCATCTCTACATGTATCACAGCCATTCCATTCCAGCGTCTGTTGAATTCCAACACAAACACAAAGCTGAGCTACTTCAGTTCTTGCACCAGGAGTGGAATAAAGTCACCCAAGAACAATGTGAAAGACTGGGACTAAACCAGGTCTGAACCAAGACTAAAGCAGGTCTGAATCAGGACTAAACCAGGTCTGAACCAAGACTAAAGCAGGTCTGAATCAGGACTAAACCAGGTCTGAATCAGGAGTAAACCAGGTCTAGACTAGGACTAAACCAGGTCTGAATCAGGAGTAAACCAGATCTGAACCAGGACTAAACCAGGTTTATAATGGGACTAAACCAGGACTAAACTAGGATTAAACCCAGTCTGGACCAAGACTAACCCAGGTCTAAACTAGGACTAAACCAGGTCTGAACCAGGACTAAACCAGGTTAAAAATGGGACTAAACCAGGACTAAACTAGGACTAAACCAGATCTGAACCAGGACTAAACCAGGTCTAGACTTGGACTGAACCAGGTTAAAAATGGGACTAAACCAGGTCTAAACTAGGACTAAACCAGGTCTAAACTAGGACTAAACCAGATCTGAACCAGGACTAAACTAGGGCTAAACCAGGACTAAACTAGGACTAAACCCAGTCTGAACCAAGACTAAACCAGGATTAAACTAGGACTAAACCAGGGATGAACCAGGACTAAAGCAGGTCTGAACCAGGACTAAACCAGGTCTGAACCAAGACTAAACCAGGACTAAACCAGGTCTAAACTAGGACCCAAGAACAATGTGACAGACTTGTGGAGAACATGCCAAGACGCATGAAAGCTGTGATTAAAAATAAGGGTTATTGCACCAAATATTGATTTGTGAACTCTTCTTAAGTGTAAACATTAGTATTATGTTGTTTTAAAATGAATTTGATCTTGTTTCTTTGCATTGTTTGAGGTCTAAAAAACCTGCTGCTTCTGTTCTGACCATTTCTTTTCTTTTCTTTTTTTGTTGTTGTTGCTGCAAAGCCAAAACATGGATACATATGGTCTTAGTGGCTTATTACTAATGATTGCTAATGATGCCACAGACTGTTCTGGGGAAAAAGGCATCAAAATGACAGCAGATGGCAGTCTAGATTTTATAATTTTACAAAAATGATTGAAATGATTCCAATCCAACAAATCCACTTTTGCCATGTTTACACTTCGGTTGCGTTTGATTTTTGATTATAATGATTTGTGCAGTTTTTAAGGGGGAGATACAACAGATGTGTTTTACACCTGATGGCACGTCTCCCCCTTTGCCTGTCTCCTCAGTTGGCCGGAGCAGGGATCCTGGCGGTGGGCATCTGGGTGAAGGTGGATAGTGGTTCGATCTTCAGTTTTCTGGAAAAGATCCCAAATGCCCCATCCGAGCTGGGCCAGGTGCTGAATGTGGGCTACCTTCTCATAGCACTAGGGAGCCTGCTGGTTATCATTGGCTTCCTGGGCTGTTGTGGGGCCATGCGGGAGAGCAAGTGCATGCTGCTGCTGGTACGGACATGCTACTCTTACTACTACACTGAATAGAGAATGCATAAGTTTGTGTAGAGCCAACAGAATTTACAGTTCAATCTTCTCTCCATGTCTTTCCCACAGTTCTTCATTATAGTGATGCTGATCTTCTTGGCTGAAGTTGCAGGAGCCATAGTGATGTTGGTGTTCAGACCATTGGTAAGAGATAACTTTTTGAATACTTGATGAATTTCACATTATGATCAGTTTTACGGTTAATATCCACACTCTTTATACAACTCCAGATGGACAGCTTGCTTGTAAAGTTTGGAATTGTAGCAGTTCAGAGTATAAAGACAGACTATGGGAAGAACTCCGACGTCACAGGACTGTGGAACACCACTATGAGCACAGTTAGGCCTGCTCTTAAAGTCATTTCAAAGTCACATTTTTAGACCATAATCTAACATGTGTTTTACTTCTTCAGTTAAAATGTTGTGGATTCAACAACTACACAGACTTCACCAACTCATCCTACCACCTGGAGAATGGATATCCACCAGTGTGCTGCCAGGGTGACGGACCTCCATGTGGCAACAGCTCAAACAGCACTGCAGCATCAGTATGTACCAGTCTTAAGTCTGTACATCAGTATATCCATGGATATTCTTTTAAACCTGCACATCGATATATTGTGGACATGGTTCATGATTAGAACCAAAATAAAATTATCAAAACTCTATCAATCTCTTCATTTTCTATTTTGTTAGCAATGTCACTTGTGTGAGAAAAAAAACAGTGTTCTAATCATTTTGCATCTCTTAATTTTAAAGTAGTTAAATTTGCTTATTAATTGAGTCTTGTGAGTAAAAACACATTTTTTAGCGTTTCTTTGTCTCTTAGACAGTGCCTGGCTGCTTCTCAAGAATTAAAGCGTTGATAGATGACAACACCGTGGTTATCATCGGAGTGGCTCTGGGAATAGCCGTTTTGGAGGTACGACCTTAACTTTCTTAAAGAAGATTAGGGATCTTAGTTGCTCTTTTCACATTATACAGTATTTTATTACCTATATTCAGGCCTGGACTGGTAATCGGGCATACCGGGCATTTTACCGGTGGGCCGACAGTCCTAAAGGCCAATGCCCTTCTTCTTCTTTTTTTTCTTTTTTTTTTTTACTTCTAGAGACCGGCCCACAATTTAGGTCTGAACCAGGACTAAATCAGGACTAAACCAGGACTAAACCAGGACTGAACCAGGACTAAACCAGTACTAATTACATCTAAATCAGGTCTGAACCAGGACTAAACCAGGACTACATCAGGCCTGAACCAGGACTAAACCAGGACTAAATCAGGACTGAACCAGGACTGAACCAGGACTAAACCAGGACTAATTACATCTAAATCAGGTCTGAACCAGGACTAAATCAGGACTAAATCAGGATTGAACCAGGACTAAACCAGGACTAAATCAGGATTGAACCAGGACTAAACAAGGACTAAATCAGGATTGAACCAGGACTAAACAAGGACTAAATCAGTATTGAACCAGGACTAAACAAGGACTAAATCAGTATTGAACCAGGACTAAACAAGGACTAATCAGGTCTAAATCAGGTCTGAACCAGGACTAAACCAGGATTAAATCAGGTCTAAACCAGGACTAAACCAGGACTAATTACATCTAAATCAGGACTGAACCAGGACTAAATCAGGACTAAATTAGGTCTGAACCAAGACTAAACCAGGACTAATTATGAGGGCCCGGGCTAAGCCAAAAATGCCAGGGCCATTTTTTTGTCCCAGTCCAGACCTGCCTATATTGACACTCATGTCATGTTAATTTGTTGTATGTTTTCTGCAGCTGGGAGCTATGGTTGCCTCCTTGAGCCTTTTCTGTAGAATCAAGTCAACCTGAAGCAAATCCACCTTCTCACCAAAACTGTTCCAGATACTACCCCATGGACTGTTTGTAAAGAGTACCACCCACAATGTGACTGTTTGTTTTTATTTAAAAGATGTCTATACAGAGACCCTGAATGACAACTCCAAACATTACAGTGGTACCTCACCTTACGAAGTTCCAGAAGTGGTTTCGTAACATGAATTTTTCATAAGTTGAGTAGCTATTTCAATGGAAAAAGCCTGATTCGTTCCAAGGCCCCGATCCAAGTTTTTTTTTTATAGTGTAACTTTTTTTATAGTGTAACATTGTGTCCTGCGTAGAGACTGTAGACCCAGGACTAAACGTGGACTATACCAGGTCTAGACCAAGGTCTAAGCCTGGACTAAACCTGGACTAAACCAGGACTAGACCAGGTGGATTAAAGCGCCGCGTGCGGGTCTATTTCCTGGTTTCGTTTCGAGTCACGGCTGAGGCGAGCAGCGAGGGGGACCACACGCAGTCTGAGCGCATGAACAAGACCCGTGGTCAAACCGTGCCTCCTCTAGACCTCCTCTAGACCTGGAGGAGGTCTAGAGGTCTAGGTCTAGGCTCTAGACCAGGTCTAGACCACCGCAGCTCTTGCATGCATTCGTTCATGCGCTCAGACTGCGTGCGGTCCCCCTCGCTGCTCGCCTCAGCCGTGACTCGAAACGAAACCAGGAAATAGACCCGCGCGCGGCGCTTTAATCCACCTGGTCTAGTCCTGGTCTAGTCCTGGTCTAGTCCTGGTTTAGTCCTGGTTTAGTCCTGGTCCAGTCCTGGTTTAGTCCAGGTCTAGACCTGCTGTCAGCCCCGCGCCGGGTCATGCTGCGCTATCACACGTGTCAGAGCGCAGTTTTCTCCCCCCTCCCCCTTCCCCCCACACTTCACTATTAATAATTTTGTTGAAAATCTATGAAAGTTTGAGTGTTTAAACGAGAGACAAATGTGAGAAAAGTTTAAATCCAGGCTGAGAAAAGCATATAATGTGTGTGGCTGAGCGCACATTATTTGAATTTTTGAGATTTCGCGTTTCGTAACTTGAATTTTCTTTCGTATCTAGAGACCAAAATTTACCGTGAAGGCGTTTCGTAACTTGAAATTTTCGTTTGTTGGGTCATTCGTAAGGTGAGGTAAAAAATAAATAGTAAAACTCAAAAGCAAATCTCTAATCTTTTGATACCTTAGGCTTACTTCAAGATCATGCCCATTCAGTTATACTGTACAAACTCCCATGCTTTCAAAGGGAAAGGCAATGCATTACACCTGATAAATATGTATATATTTATTATATAATCTATTTGAATCCTTCCAAATAAATTCTTTATTTGTTGACTGCGGGTCTTTTTGAGGTCTGTAAGCAAAGGTACCACACTCTGAGCATCGCAAAGTCAGAACCTTTCAAGATTCAAGATGTTCAAGAGTCAAGATTGTTTATTTGTCATATGCCAGATCAACACAAGGTCAACAACGCAATGAAATGTTTAGGATCAGAAGAACCGTTGACTCGCTGAGATAGTCAAGAAGTACTAATAGAAATAAAAATACAAGGGAATAAAGTAAGCAATATAATAAAAAAAAAAATGTTATAAAATATAATAAAATACAAAGGTACAGGTAGGATTAAATAAGGTGTAAGTAGAGTATTTCACAGGTGGTAATACTGCTCAAATGAATTTCATATTGCACATAATTCTTCTTCTTCTTAGCATTATTAGCATTAAAAGTATGCCCTTAGGCTATAGTTATTGTTTTCACATTATAAGACGGTTAGACATGTTTTTATTATAGTTATGAAATATTTATTCAGTTGTTAAAGGAGAATTAATGTTTTTTTTTTACAATCTGAGCCTTATTTCGGTAATAAAACAAGTTGTTTTACTCACCCATAGCACTTTGGTGTCATATGGAGCACTTCCAGAGATGTTTTAGATTAGCGATAGCCGTAGCACTAATATATGCCTCGAGCGGTCTCCAAATAACACAAACTTTAGCACTTTTCAAATCATAGAAGCTCGATGTCTTAGTCTACACTTTCGTTTGAGTCAAAAGTGGCCTGTAATCCGAGATTTATCCATAATTTACAGCTTTGCGTTTCATGTTTGGGTCCCAGGAGCTGAGAGTGAAATAAACTGTGACTCCGCGCATGCGCACTGGCCTCATCTACTCGAAACTATGGATAAATCTTGGATTACAGGCCACTTTTGACTCAAACGAAATCGTAGACAAAGACATCGAGCTTCTATGATTTGAAAAGTGCTAACGTTTGTGTTATTTGGAGACCGCAAACATATGCCCCGAGAACTCACATTACGGCTATCGCTAATCTAAAACATCTCTGGAAGTGCTCCATATGACACCAAAGTGCTATGGGTGAGTAAAACAACTTGTTTTATTACCGAAATAAGGCTCAGATTGTAAAAAACGTTACTTTTCCTTTAAATATTAAAATTAATCTAATAAAATCTCATACAGACGGAGGTGAAACAGTCAAAAAATAGTCATTATACCATTAGGCTTAGTAATGAAATGGATAAAATACATTGGAAAAACATCAAAACCTGAAAATCGATCATGGACTTGTCAATTTGCGGCTCGTGCGTGCGTGGCAGTGCGGAGGCTGTCCCAGTGCGCATGCGCCACATGACAGAATTAAACATACCTTCACCTCCTCCTGCACGCCCCCTCCCGAGTCCAACCGGGAACCTGCCGCGATTTTATGCACTTCCATCCTCTCATTTCTTTGTTTTTTGGAGTAAGAGACCAACTTTGTGAATGAGTGTGGATTTTGTGGAGAGTTTCTACCACGTCTTCCACCACCGCCGCTGCCACAGGTCCGAGGGGACAACAACATGTCCAATGGGAAAGAAGCAAATGTTCCAGCGAAGTGAGTGCAAACACTTAGTAAATACAGTAAAACTCAAGATAACCTGTGACTGTATATATGCACTACAACTAGCCTACATCATGCGGAGTTTGGTCACTTTTGTAATCGTTTTGGATCAGAAAGTGTTACTCAGTTTTAGCCAGCAGCTAAAAACATTATTATAATAACGAATACATGCAATTAAAGTTCATGTTTCAAGGGTAGACATATTTGGATTTTGTTATGTGTTATGAATATAGACTGTGTATATATAAATGGTTATGAACCCACTATTGCTTGATTGACCTACATTATATACATTATATAGACTGTAGCACACTGTGATTTTTCCTTATGCATCTGTTTAGTTGCCAAAGGTAGAGTTGTTCATTTGCTCCTGAGAAAAGTCGTTAGCAAAGCAAGTGTTATATCCAGCCATTTAACCCAGGTAAAAGGTTGGTTTCCCCTTGTTCATTTGAATAATATGGAAATTTGAAAGAATAGGAATTACACATGGATTCTATATGATCCTGGGAAAGCATTTATTAATAACTCAACGTATGTCACTGTAATATGTAGTTCTTAAAATGAGCATTAATTCAGTATTTGTAAAGGGTTTCTGGACTCTCGCTTAAGCCTACATCCTCCTCTATATGTTGAGCCTTTAAGTGCACATTCCTAGTTGTTCAACCCTCTCTTAGCAACATCCTGGCCCTTAGGCTAACTGTTTTTGTGTCTCTGCAGCAGCCCCTCACAGATGACCCTCCAAGAGTGCCTGGATGAGTGCACGGAAGCGTTGGACCTCTTTCTTAACAACCACTTTAATGAGAGTTTAGACAGGCTTAGGCCAAGGTAAGCCTTTTGCGACACACTAGAGCATAGAGACTGTTCACTTGGTTGTGGCCTGCTGCTGTGATGTCAGCACAAATGGTAAAAGATAAGCGCGTTTTGTGGTGAGGAATGGACTGTGCAAAACTAGTTCCTCAAAGAAGTCTGCTGGGCAGACCTCGAGTTGCACCAGTGACTCCAGGATATGAAGTGTTTACCAAAGATGACGCCCAACAAGTATTGGTGAATCAACAGCCCAGAGAGTGGGAGTGCTGAGTGCAAAATAAATAGTAGAGGAAAAAGAAGGAGTGAGACTGAGGGAGAGGGGGAGAAATAGGAGTGGGGGCTCTGAATAATGAGGCTTATCTCTCCTACAGCGAAATGTCACACACAGGCTGTGGCTGAGAGTTTGCTCACTGTAATGGCAGGCGTGACATAGTCATGTACTTCAATATGTACTTCAGGCTAACACTGTCATTTGAGTAGTCAAATATTTACTGTACATTTAACTTTGTGCTAAAAACATATGTAATAATAATAATTTGAATTATAACAGTAACCGTTATTGTATTTATGTATTTAGTTTTTTTTGTAAATGTATAAGATATATTTTTTAAATTACAATTGTAAAAGCTTATATTAAATTAAAGTTTGTACTTTTTGTGATTAAAAAGGATGAACGTGGACTGTAGATATTGTTAATTTCTTAGAGGCAATGGAATGTGATGTGTTTTGGTGCAGGGTGAATGAGAGCATGTACCATGCCCTGATCTACGCCACAGTGCTGGAAATGCAGGCCATGATGACATTTGAGCATGACAACATCACTAACGCCGGAAACACCATGAAGAGTGCCCAGGAGGTGTGCCAGAGGTGAGCCTGGGGAAATGCTCACACAACTGAGGCTTTATACTGCATTATGCAGCCAGTAAGTGTACAGCAGTGACAGTAACTGTAGTGGAACTTTATTTATTTAAAGAAGCACAAAGCTGCCGAGCCAGTACTGCTCAGGCTTGTGTTGTAACAAGAAATGTCTAGTTCCCAATAGTAAAGTAATGGAGATTTACAGATATCAAGACTTTTACTATGCAATTTGGCATCCATTCAAATGTTTCCACATTTACTTTTTTCTGTTGTTGGGTCTAATGTACCTCTATGGACATTTTGTCTGCTGACAACAATGACTGGCAGATTCATATGTTTGATCTATTACATGATCCCATTCCCTGGAACTCTAGTAACCTGGGAAATCCCAGGCTGCTTTCATTCATTCCGATGCAAAACACAGCCTGGCAACTATGGCAAGCGAGCTCTCCTGATTCTGGGAGCCAATCAGAGAGCGGGGAGAGGTGGAAAGATGGTGACGCGTACTACACGACAAACAGAAACTTGTAGTTTGAACTGACAACTGACATGATTGGCTCTGGGCTATGTAGGTGCTCTCAGACCATATATCACTGTGATATGGTCTGGTGTAAACCAGGCAAGAACACTATTGTCAGCAAAGCCATTTGACTGTATATTTAGTCAGAAAGTAAAAGTAAATGTTATTAAGCTGCCACTAATTCTAAAGACAAACTTTGGAAGTTTAAAATGACACTGTTAAATACAAAAGAAACTATTCAAACTACTCTTTGAGACAAATGCAGATTACAATGACAAGTTTTATTTAATTGGCTTAAGCAGCTAGATCTTCTGTTTTGGACTCATTACAAGCAAAAAGGACCTCTAATACTATTTTGAATGTGGTTCTGAGAAGCTACAGTCACTTGTATTACTTATAAAAGTGCTTTATAGCCCTGCTTCTCTGAGATGGCAGAGATCACATTTTCATAAGTATATTTACATTTGCATTCACATTTCATATTTCTCATACATGAGCAATTTGACTGTGTTTGCATTATCCACATATGCAAAGAAGCAATTAAGATGTCATTATTGATTGAGCAAGTTTACAGACGATAATTTATAATTATTTATTTCAGGTTTCGAAGAAAATCTCCAGGTCTGAGCAGTAAGACTGGGGATTCTCTGTCTGAAGGTAAACTCACAAACAACAACTGTGAAAATGTGTCAGTAGATCCGATTTATTCTCAAACAAGTAAATACACGGCACCAGTCTTTTTTTCCACTGGACTGTATCTTTTTGTGTTGTGTTTGTAGTAGGCCTATCTTTTCACACCACATTTGAACATCTTGGGTCTTCCTCTTGTGCTTCCTGCCTCTCAACTTTCAGCATGCTGTTCACTATCCCTCAACTTTATGTGCTTGATCTTAATCTTGTCCTATTTTCTTTGCGTTTACACAGTCTTGGTGTGTGTGTTTTTCGCAGTGCAGCTCCATGCTGAAGTGTGTTATGCTGAATGTCAACTGCAAAGAGCGGCTCTCACCTTCCTACAGGTCTGATATTGTAATTCATCAACTAAAATTATTTTTGTGCATGTATATGTGAGTTTGAGGTGTTGCATTATAAACCATGCATATGTCCTGCCTTAACATCACATTTCATTTTTATAGGATGAAAATATGGTCAGCTTTATCAAAGGGGGCATCAAAGTACGGAACAGCTACTTGATATACAAGTAAGTCGTGCACTGGATTTTCTGAGCCTGATGTAGGATGTGGAGTGGTATAAGCCACTGTAGATTTAAATAGAGTGCATTTAAAAGTACAGTGGTACCTCACCTTACGAATGAACCAACAAAACGAAAATTTCAAGTTACGAAACGCCTTCACGGTAAATTTTGGTCTCTAGATACGAAAGAAAATTCAAATTACGAAACGCGAAATCTCAAAAATTCAAATAATGCGCGCTCAGCCACACACATTATACGCTTTTCTCAGACTGGATTTAAACTTTTCTCACATTTGTCTCTCGTTTAAACACTCAAACTTTCATAGATTTTCAACAAAATTATTAATAGTGAAGTGTGGGGGGAAGGGGGAGGGGGGAGAAGACTGCGCTCTGACACGTGTGATAGCGCAGCATGACCCGGCGCAGGGCTGCCAGCAGGTCTAGACCAAGGTCTAAACCAGGACTGGACCAGGACTAAACCAGGACTAAACCAGGACTAGACCAGGTGGATTAAAGCAGCGAGGAGGGGACTGCACGCAGTCTGAGCACATGAACGCATGAACGAGACCCATGCAAGAGCCGCGGTGGTCTGGACTAAACCAGGACTAAACCAGGACTAAACCTGGACTAAACCTGGACTAAACCAGGAGGAGCCGTGGTGGTCTGGACTAAACCAGGACTAAACCTGGACTAAACCAGGAGGAGCCGCGGTGCATGGGTCTCGTTCATGCGTTCATGCGCTCAGACTGACTAGACCTTGGTCTAGACCTGCTGTCAGCCCCGCGCCGGGTCATGCACGCTTCACTATTAATACATTTTGTTGAAAATCTATGAAAGTTTGAGTGTTTAAACGAGAGACAAATGTGAGAAACACGCAGGACACAATGTTACACTATAAAAAAAAGAGACACTATTAAAAAAAAAAAACTTGGATCGGGGCCTTGGAACGAATCAGGCTTTTTCCATTGAAATAGCTACTCAACTTACGAATTTTTCACGTTACGAAACCACTTCTGGAACGAATTAATTTCGTAAGGTGAGGTACCACTGTAAATGTAAAATTCTACCAAAGGAAAAAATATATATTTCTGTGTGGGCCATCTTAAACTGTTCAGATCATGTTCAGATTTGATCATGTCAGAACATCATTATCAGGAGCTGTGATAGGGCTATTAATCAATCTTTTATTGAGACTGACATGTGGCCATTTCTTATTGTGATCAGTTATTTTGTTGTACATTTTGAAGCAGGCATAAGTGCATTTGAATATTTAGTATGGTAGTATATAGTATAAATAGTAAAACAGTAGTATATGCTGTAATAAATATGGTATATTTTTTAAACCTCATTTCAATTCAAAACCAGCTTGAATTATGAATTTATTGTTCCTTTTGCATGTTTTCGTGCTCCTCAGAGAACTACATTCCTTCATCAAATCCCATAATTGTCAGAAAGGAGCCAGCCACCTGCATTTAGAGGGAGGGGTGTCATTTGGAATAGGTGCTTTTAATCTGGTATGAACTGGATCTTTATCAATCAGCCAACATCTTTAATAAATGTCAGTGTTGTTTACCCATCATCAATTTTCTTCACAGACCCTCTCTTTGTTTCCTCCTCGGATACTCAAACTTTTGGAGTTTGCTGGTTTCTCTGGAGACAAGGTATTGAAATAAAATTATGAAATACTAATTTATTTGGTGAAGTTCGTAATTGGTATGTTACATTTTCTCCTTCAGGAGTTTGGTCTGTCACTGCTCAAGACTGGTGCCACGGGAATGAACCTGCGCTCGATGCTGTGTGCTCTCCTATTGCTCTGCTACTACACATTTCTCACTATTATTCTTGGTACTTCTCAGTCCTCATTAAATTACAGATTTATTTACGCTGCAAACTGGTGTAAAAATCCTTTTGTTAGGCACTGGTGAAGGAGAAGTGACTGAGGCTGTGGAGCTGCTCAAACCTTTCCGCCTCCGCTACCCACAGGTACAGTACATTCACAATTATTTGGCTCAAGGGTCCATGTGTGTTTTTAGAAATTGTCTTCTATTTTCAAGACAGTATGACGGACAATAATTCAACTGGTGATCCCTGTGATGTTATGTGCTGATCAAATTGTGTCAGGTGTTCCTATTGTAAATACAGTGGTACCTCACCTTACGAAAGACCCAACAAACGAAAATTTCAAGTTACGAAACGTCTTCACGTTAAATTTTGGTCTCTAGATACGAAATAAAATTCATGTTACGAAACGCAAAATCTCAAAAATTCAAATAATGCGCACTCAGCCACACACATTATACGCTTTTCTCAGACTGGATTTAAACTTTTCTCACATTTGTCTCTCGTTTAAACACTCAAACTTTCATAGATTTTCAACAAAATTATTAATAGTGAAGTGTGGGGGGAAGGGGGAGGGGGGAGAAAACTGCGCTCTGACACGTGTGATAGCGCACATGACCCGGCGCGGGGCTGCCAGCAGGTCTAGACCTGGACTAAACCTGGACTAAACCAGGACTAAACCTGCACTAAACCTGCACTAAACCAGGACTAGACCAGGTGGATTAAAGCGCCGCGCGCGGGTCTATTTCCTGGTTTCGTTTCGAGTCACGGCTGAGGCGAGCAGCGAGGGGGACCGCACGCAGTCTGAGCGCATGAACGAACGCAAACAAGAGCTGCGGTGGTCTAGACCTCCTCTAGAGGAGGTCCTCTAGAGGAGGTCGTCTAGAGGAGGTCCTCTAGAGGAGGTCTAGAGGAGGTCTAGAGGAGGCACGGTTTGAGCACGGGTCTCGTTCATGCGCTCAGACTGCGTGCGGTCCCCCTCGCTGCTCGCCTCAGCTGTGACTCGAAACGAAACCAGGAAATAGACCCGCGCGCGGCGCTTTAATCCACCTGGTCTAGTCCAGGTTTAGTCCTGGTTTAGACCTTGGTCTAGACCTGGTATAGTCCACGTTTAGTCCTGGGTCTACAGTCTCTACGCAGAACACAATGTTACACTATAAAAAAAAAAACTTGGATCGGGGCCTTGGAACGAATCAGGCTTTTTCCATTGAAATAGCTACTCAGCTTACGAAAAATTCACGTTACGAAACCACTTCTGGAACGGATTAATTTCGTAAGGTGAGGTACCACTGTATCTAAAACCCATGCTTCGATTGCAGTATTGAAGCCCCACCACTTTGTAACCATTTTATTTTGGATGCTTTATGCTTTATTGCACTTAAAAACAAAGAAAAACAAGCGTCTTTAGTGTGAGTGGGCTTGCATTGGCATAAAACTTTTATTTACTAATATAATAATAACTTTTATTTAACCTGGATCAGGACCTCCTCCTTTGTCTGTGTCCATGGAAATGTTGTTCCTTTAGCTGTATTTTAAATTCTCCATGAAGAATATTCAGTATGGTTTTAACTTTCTATTTCTGTGGAATCAGGCAGGTGATGTGGCACCTCCAGATAGTTAAAGGAAAAGTAACGTTTTTTACAATTTGAGCCTTATTTCGGTAATAAAACAAGTTGTTTTACTCACCCATAGCACTTTGGTGTCATATGGAGCATTTCCGGAGATGTTTTAGATTAGCGTTAGGCTAACGCCGTTAGCCTAGCGCGACTTATAGCCATAGCTCGGGGCATTCCCCGAGCATGTGATATGCCCCGTGCGGGCTCCAAATAACACAAACTTTAGCACTTTTCAAATCATAGAAGTCGATGTCTTAGTCTACGATTTCGTTTGAATCAAAAGTGGCCTGTAATCCGAGATTTATCCATAGTTTACAGCTTTGCGTTCCATGTTTGGGTCCCGGGAGCTGAGAGCGAAATAAACTGTGACTCCGCACATGCGCACTGGCGTCCTCATCTACTCGAAACTATGGCTAAATCTCGGATTACAGGCCACTTTTGACCAAACAAAATCGTAGACTAAAGACATCGGGCTTCTATGATTTGAAAAGTGCTAAAGTTTGTGTTATTTGGAGCCCGCACGGGGCATATTACATGCTCGGGGAATGCCCCGAGCTATGGCTATAAGTCGCGCTAGGCTAACGGCGTTAGCCTAACGCTAATCTAAAACATCTCCGGAAATGCTCCATATGACACCAAAGTGCTATGGGTGAGTAAAACAACTTGTTTTATTACCGAAATAAGGCTCAAATTGTAAAAAACGTTACTTTTCCTTTAACCTGGTATTACTTTAAAAATATTTGGTATAGAATTCTGTAAATCATATTGTTTTGGGCAGATTTGGTTACTTTCTTTACTAATTCTCCACTCCTTGATAAGGTTCCCCAGGCACACGCAAACATACCATAGTCCTATCACTAACACCACTATCCCTGTTCCACTCCACCTTCTGCCTACAGCTGCCCTTCCCTCTGCAAACTATATACGTATTCAGATTGTACATTTAAGATGTCAAAACTTAACAATATGAGTTTACTTAACCCACAGTACTGACCTTTCACAAACATTTTTTTAGACCTTGTTTGGGGAAACTGTGCTTTTATTATGTCACGGAATATTTTTTTATATTTTTTTTATTGGTTTGTCTTACCAGGGAGCAATCTTCCTCTTTTTTGCGGGCAGAACTGAGGAGATTAAAGGCAACATTGATGAGGTATGTCCAGGGTCATTTCCCATCATTATTTTCAAAGGCAGTGTTAATATTTGATCTTGGCTGTAAGTGGTTTGCTGTTTGCAGGCCGTGGCTCTGTTTGAGGATGGCTGTAAGGCGCAGCAGGCCTGGAAGCAGTTCCACCACATGTGCTACTGGGAGCTCATGTGGTGTTTCACCTTTAAGAGGGACTGGAAGATGGCTTACTTCTACGCAGATCTCCTGAGCCGAGAGAGCCGCTGGTCCAAGGTACAGCCTCCTTCTGATCTTTGTGTTGGTAAAGATGAGTCATGTTTTGTACCATTTTCAAGATAGGGTGGTTGGCTGCTCTTTTTGTTGTTTGCATCAGCAATTTTTAATGCATGAAATCCCAAAACAAACCTGGCAGCCATTAAGTAAAGGGTGTTTGCTGTTTCTCAGGCTATGTACGTGTACATGAAAG
The DNA here is from genome assembly GCA_036785185.1 of Paratrypauchen microcephalus. Taxonomy (NCBI): domain Eukaryota; kingdom Metazoa; phylum Chordata; class Actinopteri; order Gobiiformes; family Gobiidae; genus Paratrypauchen; species Paratrypauchen microcephalus. The sequence goes on along the minus strand of JAVJIX010000310.1, from coordinate 198,986 downwards.
CAGCATATCTGAGCATGCTTCCAGAGCAACAGGCCAGACCTTTTGAGGAGGATGAGGTACTGCTCTTCAGGTAAAAGCCTAAGACAACAATTGTATACTGTATATTATATACGATCTAGACAAAAGCACTACTCATAAATGATGCCTAAAGCCTAAAAGTATTAAAACATTGTTTAGATTGTTTATTTTTTAATGTTAGACAAGTGCCTGCCTTCAAGCAGAAGATTGCAGGGAAGTCTCCACCCACAGAGAAATTTGCAATCCGTAAAGCCAGACGCTACAAGGCTCCCAGCCCTGTCAGACTGCCAGTGCCGGCACTGGTAAGACTTGCATTTTGTTTTTACTATTATGTTATGTTGATTTTTTTCAATAAAAATGTTGAATGCTTTTTGTGCTTCATTTTGGTGTCCTGCAGGAGATGATGTACATGTGGAATGGCTTCAGTATGATCCGGATGAGACCTGAGCTGACCAATGGCATGTTGGAAACAGTGCAGGAGGCAGAGCGCACTCTACAGGGCAGTCCTGGTAATGGCACACATTGCACGCGTTACCTTTTTTTTTTTCTTTAAAAAAAAAAATCTTTTCAGTGGTATTATAAAACTTATATGTGTTACAAAAGTTACCACCTTTGTCTCCTCTGCAGAGCATGAGCTCCTGGTGGATGACCTGTGTTTGATTCTGCTGCTGAAGGGAGTGTGTCTGAGGAACCAGGGCTGTCTGCAGTCTGCTCTGGATTGTTTCAAACAGCTGTGTGACAGGTGAGCATTTTCTACCTGTTAGCATTGTGATCTGTTTCCAAGGTGCAATATATAATATTGTACATGTAATATATAATATAATTTTTATTTAGTAAAACATGTATATATACCACAGATTACATCCATATTTTTTCAGTTTGAGTAATAGATTGAATAAGTAGACTGAGCCTGTCCCTGTATATTTGCAGTGAGAGGAGGATCCGCTTTGACCACTACCTGGTGCCCAATGCTCTGTTGGAGATGGGTCTAATCTACATTGACAAAGGTGAAAGGGACAACGCTATCAAAGTACTGCGCAAGGCCAAGTATGTTTTTATGAACATTTTCTAATGACCACCTCTGTACTACATCTTTTACAGCCTTTGCAGTGTAGTTAGTTTAGTTTCTCTGAACTTACATGGTCAGATAAAGAAACAGAGGTATTAAAAAAGAACAGAAAGATTTTTTTTTAAAGTAAACTTTTTAACAAAATGCTCCTCTAACAATACCCAGCTAATACCACATCTGCTATTATTCAGTACAAAGCCAGCCCTAAAAGGATCCTAAGGCTAACAGATTCTTAATTATAAAAGAGGGAACTTATCATAGGGATCAAGGAGTTGACTATTATTATTATATTATACATACAATATAACAATGGTAAAGCTTCTTCTCATATGTTTCAGAAATAGCTACAAAGGTTACTCCATGGAGTCCCGGACACAGTTCAGGATACATGCTGCTTTAGCCAAAGTCAAGGCAGAAAAATTGGAAGATGAGGATACACATCTGTGAGATGCTTCTATTCTGTGAACTCGGTTTCAACTTATCAACTTTTGAGTCTTTAGCTCCAAGCTGGCAGAGGGCAGAAGATATTCACAAGCCTTAGAAGAACACATGAAGTCAAGAATGACGTTTTAACAAAGGGACTTTCACCACTTGGATACACTTAAAGCTGCACTATGCAACTTTTTGGTTGAGGGTCCATTACCTGCTTGTTTCTATCAATGTCATTATTTTGCCTGGAATGTTGTATGACATTAAACTGCTCTACCTTGCATTTACAGTTACAGGTGATTTTACTCCTCAAAAATACATAGAAAAACAGGAATTCTGACTATGAGAAGCGTTGCCTCGCCACAGATCTGACGTGTAAGTTGATCTGGTTTGGGTCTCATAAAGATGAAGGTTTAATACCATTCTGCGAAACATTCCAGACAAAGCAATAACAATTCCATATAGAAAAGCATTTGATGGACCCTCCACCAGAAATGTTACACAATGCACCTTTATGAATGCACTCTGATCAAACACTTTCACGTACCGCCTTATAAGCCTAAGTTTAAATGGATGCAGCGGTCCTTAAGCTGAAAGCCACATTATTAGATACAGAGTCAGACTAGAATTGGTGTAGATATGTGTTTACATCATTTTCATTTTAATAGTTTTATTTTATTGATTGCAATAGGCACAATAATCATTTAAATCTTCATATGCTTTTACGGTAGGTCCACTGAATTCCTGTAGTTTAAATATTTCATGTTTTGTCTTGAAATAAACTTAATGAAATGCATCTACTTTTGTTAAATAAAAATAAAAAGATGCAAACCTGTAATTGCAGGACAAATGTTTATCTATACCAAATAAAGAATCTAAAATATAAATTCAATCACTGCAATAATTTCCATGCCAAGCCAACACATTTGGTTTATTTATTGATCATTTGTAAGCACTGGCAGTATACATAAACATGGAAAACAAAAGTGAAGGTTTAAGAAGGTTCAAATGAATGTCCTTTTATGTACATATATATTCAGTGTCCACCATGACAGTCCAAAGCATTACCACTCACATTCGGACTATGAGGAGGCAGCAGGAGGTGTAACAAGCCCAGCCGTCTGCTCCTCTCTCGCTCGACGCTTCAGCAGTTTCTTTTTCTTCTTCTCCTCCTTCTCGATCTCTGCTACCATTTCTAAGAATTTAGGGCTGCGGGGGTCCACATTGTAGCCAAAGCGCTCTCTGGCCTCAGCCAAGAGCTTTGAGCGCCGGGCCTTCTCCTCTTTGAGCTTCAATTTCGTCTCCCGCTTCTCCCGTCTCCAGTCTGCAATCATCTTGGGCATTTTGGCCATGTTTGCTGCAATAAGTTTTTCCCTGCAGGTAGAAATAAAACATTAATGCATTAAAAGTAGAATATAATTTTTATTAATTTACACTGTTCTGCTTATTTGGGGGAACAAAACAACTTTTCAACTTTGTTATGTTACTGTGTGTATTATGCATTTAGTTATAGATGAATGAATGAATATTATGAGCATTTCTATAATTCTTGATCAATACTCAAGCAAGTATTTCAGTTTCATTCATCTTGTTTTTCATTCATTCATAAAATATAAAAAGACATCAACAGTGTGATAACAATACAAAAAATTGAATGAGGCAGCAGAAAGAAGAGTAATCTTATGTTATCTGCCCCCTCTTCCCTTTTGCAGACACATTCACACCGACAGTGACTATAAAGCATTTCATCAATACATTCCATATCAATCACAATTATTAATTAATTGTAAACGGAAAGCTTCAATTTTACGCACAACAACTTAGTTTTCCTTTTCATAAATACACATTACACTGGATTTTATGTATCTTTGAGTAAGGATAAACCAGAATGAAGATGCCTGGCAGTCAGGGAGCACAACTGAACAGTGAAAAGTCCTAAAAAATGTCCTCAAAATATCCTTAGGAACACAAAGCTGAAACCCATGGACAGGTGGTCATCACATCAGGATAAGTTTGACCTCACTACTCACTTGGCCAGGCGCTTTTCGGTCTCTTCCTTTTCTCTAGCAGCTATATTCTGTCGCATTACTTCTAGAGGAGGGTGCCACTCGTTTTCCTCGGCTATAATCTTGTCCAGCTCTTCGTGAGTGGGCCATAATGAGGCTGGATCGATCCCAGAAGCCGAACCGTAGCGGCCGTACAGTTTCCTGTCGTAGTGCGCCGTCTTCTGCCACTGCGGCGTGTTTTCGCTCTCTTTATCCGGTATGTACGGCTCACGGAGGTTCAGTCTTAAAGGTTTGGGGTTGTACGAGGCTGTCTGGATTACAAGTCCACTATTTGAAATGAGAGATGACACGGGTTTAGGCGTTGAAATCCAGTTTAAAGCCCTGCACATGACGGCTGCCCTCCCGAGCCACACGGAGGACGCCATGTTTGTCCTGTGAGTGAAGGACCCGTGGGAGGTGACCGCGGCGGTGCCTGCTCAGAAAAACAAATGTAAACAAACGCAGAATCTCAGAGCAGAAAAGGGACCCACTGTGTTTTTGTGACACTAAGACCATTTTGATTCAGTTTTCACTTCAGGGGATGTGTGTAATACATTTGTTGGCCTACACGAACATCTGATTACCCTACTTTTTGTAAAGGTGAATTGTGTAACTTTTCTTCTTTTTTCCATGTAAATGTTATTACTTTGTCTGGAATCTTTCACAATATCCTTCTGGGCCCATTCATTTGTGTCCTTTATAGTGGACATTGAGTTAACCAGTCTGTCTTTTAAGTGTTTTGAGATAGACTCTAGTTTGTGGCTGCACTATGATTAAAAAATAAATAATTAAATAAATATAATAATAAATAAGTAAATAAAAAGTAAATCAAATAAAAAGTAAAAAAGTAAATAAAAAAAAAGTTTAAAAAAAAAAAGTAAAAAAAAAATACAAAAATAAAATAAATAAAATGAAGTTAAAAAAAAAAAAAGTAAATAAAATAATAAATAAATAAATACAAATTAGAAATTAAAAGGGAGTCTAAAATTATTTTGAGGCGACTGTAGAAGCTTGTCAGAAATGTTGGTCATCAAAAAAAAAAAAGTTTTTGTTAGGTTGTTAATTTCACGTGGATTCACGTGTCTGGGTGGGTTTCCTCCGGGCACTCCGGTTTCCCCCACCAACCCAAAACATGCACCATAGGTACCTCCAGCTGAGGTCCTGACCAAACCGAAGCAACAAGATCATGGAGATGGTCCCCGGGCGCAGTAATGTGCTGCCCACTGCTCCTAATAACAGGATGGGTTAAATGCAGAGAAGAATTTCTCCAGTGTGAGATCAATAAAGTTGCTGCTTCTGCTTCTTCTTTAACATTATTCCAGTCCATTACAGAGGACATGTTGCAACATAAATAAAATTAAAATAACATTAAAATGAACAAAATGTAAATGCTAAGGTGTTCATTTACCTCCAAATAGAAAATCACAAACAAACAAACAAACCCAGGAGGATATGGCATTAAGCAGTTTTATTATCACGGAGAAACAAACAAGGCCAAGTTACAGGTCAGATCTGTGGAGAGGCAATCCCGTCCACTGTCAGAAAGCCACTTTTCTAGGTATTTTTGAGCTATAAAACCACATGTAACTGAATACATGTACGATTTGGGAAATGTTATATTCATTATGAAGATCTATCTGGCACATAAGAAGACTTAGACTTATTTAGACTTAGACAAACTTTATTGATCCACAAGGGAAATTATTTGGATACAGTAGCTCACACATTACAGTATAATATAATAACAAAGAGTAAAAAATAAATGGTATAGCAAAAAAGGTAGCAAGAGACAGGTGTCAAATGAGACATAATTATAAAAATAAATGTAAATCTCTCTCTGCAATGTAGAGACTCTCAAGTGTGTGTTTATATAGTTGTATGTGTCACCCCTACTGCAATATCTGAGCAAGACTTGCAATAACTTGGATAACTAATGTGTAGTACCAACTTGTATCGGACTTTTTTGCACTATTTCTTTCCATACTGTGTTGTAAATGTCCTGCTGTGTTGTAAATATTGTACTTAAATGTCTGCACTGAAGTGAGATGCTTTCAGTCTCACTGTGAGTATGTATAATGCACATTGTACATATGAATAGTGACAATAAAAGGCATTCTATTCTATTCTATTGATCCTAAAGGCATACAGTATGTACAAATCAAAATAAAATAGAAAAATAAGTAATAAAATAATATATAAAATCACAGCTATGTACAGGAGACAAGAATGGCAGTGCAATAATGTACTGATTGACAGAGCATAAGGTTGTCTGTTGCTTAAAGGAAAATTAACGTTTTTTTTTTAACAATCTGAGCCTTCTTTCGGCAATAAAACAAGTAGTTTTACTCACCCATAGCAGTTTGGTGTCAATTGGAGCAGTATCGCAGAACTTATGTTGCAGCCGTTCTGTTCTACTAATGATCCCGTATCCGTTAGCGTGAGTGCTCGGGGCATTACTTTGCGGTGTCCAAATAACACAAACTTTAGCACTTTTCAAATCACAGAAGATCGCTGTGTCAGCGTAGACTTTCAGTGGATTCCAAAACGGCCTGAAACCCGATATGCAGCTATAGTTTCATTTGATGACGTCATCAGAGAGGACAGTGCGCATGTGTGAACTCAGCTGTTTTGTAAACACCGCTAGTCCGAAAGAAGCTAACACCGCTCTGAACTTTACTTTTCTGTTGCGATATCGGGTTTCAGGCCGTTTTGGAATCTACTAAAAGTCTACCCTGACACAGCGATCTTCTGTGATTTGAAAAGTGCTAAAGTTTGTGTTATTTGGACACCGCAAATCAGTGCCCCGAGCACTCACGCTAACGGATACGGGATCATTAGTAGAACAGAACGACTCAACATAAGTTCTGTGATACTGCTCCAATTGACACCAAACTGCTATGGGTGAGTAAAACTACTTGTTTTATTGCCAAAAGAAGGCTCAGATTGTAAAAAAAAAAACATTAATTTTCCTTTAAGACTGACTTGTACAGTTGTAGGGAGTATTATCTGTTACATAAGGTGAGTTGTTGTACAGTTGTATGGAGTATGAGCAGTTTGTCCAGGGTCCTCCTGTCCTGAGATAACTTTTATTAAAATTGTAATGCCGTATAACCCCCCCAAGCATCTCAGATCACTGTAGCCTAAATCTTATTTTATGCCAGATGAAAAATACAAATGAAGGAGATTGGAGTATTTAACAGGTAAGACCATTGACACGTAGGCTATTTCACTGGGGAACATAGGCTCATTATTGTGCCACATCCCATTAATTTCTTCTAAACGCTGTCACTGACTTTACTGTCTATTGATCAGTTTCCAATGTCCACAGTAACTTGGCTATATTGGCGAGCAGGTGTGTGGCCACAGCGCCAGAGCAAAGAGGGGAACTAACAATCTTTTAGCACCGTCTTTGAACATTTAAGGACCACTGAGCTTGGGAATCAACCTTGGAGAGAAAAGAGCTTTGTTTTAACCTCTTTAGCCCCGCCCTTCTTCTTTTTTAAGGCTCCACCCTCCCACAACTTCTAGATTTAATTTCCTTTCAACGTGCGCATAGAACAAATGGGCCCTGCTCTGGAGCGCTGCACTTCCAGAGACAGATGTCATTGCTTTTGTGTGCTGCATTAAAGATTTAGGGTTCCCATGGCAGGGGTGGCACGGGCTGGAGGCGAGGGTGGCACAGGGGTGGTGAGGGGGGAGTCATGGTGGAGGCTTAGTTTGGCTTAGGAGATCCGGTGCCAGGCCAAGGCATCAGGGACCACATGACTGTCAGACTTGTTAGCAGAGGCGATATTACAGGTCTATTTGTGAGGCAATGAGATCATGTAGTCTTACACATATGACCGTCAATAAACATTCAGGTGTGTGATGGACCCTGAATGTGGACCCAGGATTCATGGGGGCTGGTGTGTTGTGTTCTGGGCAGCAGATCTGCTTGGGCTACTGCCTCCACAACCCAAAAATGGAGAAGTGGAAGAAGATGGATGGATGGATGTGTGTGTTGGACATTGTAAAATTTGTGAAGGTGTACACATATTAATATTAATTAATAGCCATTGTTAATTAACGGTTCACAGCTTTTTTATTTTTATTTTTTTGTACCCGTATGTGATGGAGTGGAGTTTTTTTCCTCTCTAAAGGGAAATTAATTTACACAGCTTTGTGAAACTCTACTGAACACCCAAATTAACTATAGTTCATTGTTATGAGGTAGGTTACGTCATCTTCAGGTTCATCACCGAAACAAAAGCGGATTCCGGCCCTGTTTGAACTTTTCTTCTTCTTTTTTCTTCATTTGTTTCCTGTTTGCTGAGCTCCTGTAGGTTTCGTGATGGTTGCCTCTGGTTCGTCTGGTATTTCAGCACAGAACCGAACACTTGGGTTGGTGTTTTCTGGCTCAGATGTGGGAGATTTTGGCGGTTCCTCTTTGATCACATTAGGGCAGGTGTTGGATTGTCTGATCAGGAGAGCTTGTAATCTCAAAGTTTGAACCTGGGTTACACCTCAATAATCTCAGGCTTTGGTGCAGTAGCCTGAACATTCTCAGATTGTTCGTTTACCTGCAGAAGGAGTCTGTGGTCACCTGCATTTCTTTATAAGACGTCTTGGTGGTCTTTGTTCTTTCGGTGGGCTCTGAGGATACACCTCAATTGGCTGAGGGGGTTTACACTTTGTTCATCATTTATAACTTCCTCAGCAGCCTGTCTGGGTAGATTGCCCTCCAATGTTTTTTTCAGTTCTCCTAATCAAGGCAGGTAGAGGGGCTGGTACAGACTTAGGCTTTTCTTTCTCCTGTGGCGATCGCGTTGCTTCAGTCTGTGCCTTGTTCAGTTGTGGTTCCTCCCTATCTGATTGGGTTCAATTGACATTCCTTTTATGATTTTTGTCTCCAGCTTTTAGGACCTTGGAATGCCTCTGTTGATTTTCTTATTAGAGCTAGGGCTGCCATCACTGGTTTCCTGTTGCCTTCTTCCTCCTCTTGGGACAGAGTTTGTTCTGATACCAAAGTTTCTTGGCATATCTTCGGTCAGCATTGGGGTTGTTGGCGGCTGCCTCCCCGCTCCATTTAGGACACGGATGCCACTGTCTCCTCTCAGTGTTTTCCTGGTTCTGGTTTTCAGGATTGGGTCTAGACTTGCCCTGTTTCTTAAAGAACCATCTGCATTCCTGGACCTTCGGTTAGATGAAGGTCCCCTGGGAGATGGATTTCTTTTCTTTCTTTTTTTTTTTTCCCCCGCATCTTCTTTTTGAGTAAATTTCCCATCCCTCATCTTTGGCTCCATTGTCCATGTTTGGACCCATGTCAGCAGCCTGTGGAGACTGGGCCATGCTCTCCTGCTCTGTCTCCTCAACTGTGACAGGACAAATGTTGAGGAACCTGCACAGAATCTAGACTTGTTTGAAGGCCTTCCTCCATTGTTTCAGGACAAAGGCTTAAAGGAGCCTCAATGAGCTGTTTGGATGTAGGCCTACGGTTCTCACTGATCACCATAACCTTAGATCTTTTCTTGTTCTTTCTTATTCCCATTGTCTTAAGTTTTTTATTAACAGTAATCTTGATAATAAGTCGGAAGTGTTTTTAATGTTCTCCTAAAAGTGTTAACAGTTGGAGACTTCTGCTTCTCTGTTTGCATCTTTCCACAAATGCTTCAACTATCGAATCACCAAAATCTGTTCCTGTTTTACTCACAAAGAAAACTTTTGGAATGTTATGACATCAACGAGCAGTGGTCTGCTTGAATAAAAGTAAGTTGTCATGGCTGTTTTTGTTTGTTTGTTTGTTTTTTTGAATGTAATATATATATATATATATATATATATATATATATATATATATATATATATATATATATATATATATATATATATAATATATATATATATAATATATATATATATATATATATATATAAATTGGGTAATCCTGAGTAGGGTTAGCCTCGCACAGTGAGATGGATTCCCACCATTTTTGTGAGATCACAAACTCATGAGAATCCATCTTGGCCTGCGCTGGTGGAGGAGGACCACCTCACAGGTGGAGGAGAAGGTGGAGGAGCACCTCACAGGTAGAGAAGAAGGTGGAGGACCACCTCACAGGTGGAGGAGGACCACCACACAGGTGGAGGAGAAGGTGGAGGACCACCTCACAGGTGGAGGAGAAGGTGGAGGACCACCTCACAGGTGGAGGAGGACCACCACACAGGTGGAGGAGAAGGTGGAGGACCACCTCACAGGTGGAGGAGAAGGTGGAGGACCACCTCACAGGTGGAGGAGGACCACCACACAGGTGGAGGAGAAGGTGGAGGACCACCTCACAGGTGGAGGAGAAGGTGGAGGACCACCTCACAGGTGGAGGAGGACCACCACACAGGTGGAGGAGAAGGTGGAGGACCACCTCACAGGTGGAGGAGAAGGTGGAGGACCACCTCACAGGTGGAGGAGAAGGTGGAGGACCACCTCACAGGTGGAGGAGAAGGTGGAGGACCACCTCACAGGTGGAGGAGAAGGTGGAGGACCACCTCACAGGTGGAGGAGAAGGTGGAGGACCACCTCACAGGTGGTGGAGAAGGAGGAGGAGCACCTCACAGGTGGAGGACCACATCACGGTGAGGTTCGTGTGGAGGTCAAAGGTCAAGCACCCAAACAAACCAAAACAAACATGGCGACGCCGACAGACGTACTTGTGCCTGTTTTCAGCGTCAGTACGGATTATTTTGTTTGTGAAAAACGTGCTAAAGGTCAGTGTGCATTTGTGGACAAGGAAGATGTCTGTGCTTTTTTGTCTGATTATTCGGCTCGATCAGATTCAGATTTCGCTTTCAGAGGAGCCCTTCCTGATGGTCCAGACTGATGATGTGAACAGAGTGCTACAGTAGAAGTATTATAGTGAATAAGAACAAATAAAGTATCACAATTATTTTGCCTGAGATCAAGATTTTTCACGGTAGTAATTTTCCTAAACATAAACAACACCGTGATGCAATCCACAGTCTTAATCCTTGTTCTGCTTAAATGTTCCATCCTTTTTGGTTCAAAACTGAAACACATTTTAGCCACTTGAGGGAGACAGAAACCAGTTCCAACTCACCCACTGTGCTTAATTCCATTATTTTCATGCAGGTGCTCTTTCTCTGCCTTCTTTAACCCTGTGTCATATTCACTGTGGGCTAAGATGCTTGGAAGCTATTAGTTTCTAGTTTAGCAACTAAATAATCAGAATGATCATCAAAACCATGTCAGAACATACTGACATTGACATTATCTTGACCCAGGGGCGGCTCCAGCATCTTTTCCTATTACTAAGGGGGTGCTAGGGTCCCTGTTTGGCTCTCCTTTTAAACTAGATTAAATGCAGTAAGCATCATTTTTAGATGAGATTGGATGTACTATGGAAAAGGTCTGAGTTTGAGATTCATCACAACTTTTTTAACTATAACTTCTCTAGCACTTATTATTACATATTTTTAGCACTTTCCTTTGTCACCTTGATTACATAAAGTTGGCACTTTTCTTGTTTCTAGGGGGCTGCATCTTTATCTTTGAAGACCCTCGGATCATCCCCATTATAAAGACGAAAATGTAAGTATATTATTGTCGCCACAGTGACACATTAAGTCTTTTTCTATGTGAATTGTCTGATTGATAAAAGGAATGAACTTTTTCCATCGGTCTAACTAGTTTGTAGCTCGTTGTCACATCACGAGTTTTCACTGACATGAACTTTGAGGCGTGTGCATAGCTGTAGAAGATCTTTTTTCATATGTTGAAGTGAAGTAGGCTTGGACCACCACCAAGTCAGTTCTCTCTCAGCATTTGTATATTTTTTTTACTTTACTTTTTTGCATTTTTATTGATTATTAGACGCAGATGGCATTGCCTCACAAAGGGCTGCTTATATCCTTCAAATGTTTTACTGATTTACTAGATTTCATACCCCACAATTAAAGTTATTTTTGTTTTGTTTTTGATTAAGGGTCCGTCACCTGCTTGTTTCTATGGATATGTCATTGCTCTGCTTGGAATGTTTCACTGTATGACATTAAACAGCTCTAGCTTTACATTTATTAAATTGTAGGTGATTTTATAACTCAAAAACAGCTAGAAAAACAGGCATTCTCACCAAGTAGGGTTTCCTCTACACAGATCTGACTGTAACTTAAAGGAAAAGTAACGTTTTTTACAATTTGAGCCTTATTTCGGTAATAAAACAAGTTGTTTTACTCACCCATAGCACTTTGGTGTCATATGGAGGATTTCCGGAGATGTTTTAGATTAGCGTTAGGCTAACGCCGTTAGGCTAACGCCGTTAGGCTAACGCCGTTAGCCTAGCGCCGTTAGCCTAGCGCGACTTATAGCCATAGCTCGGGGCATTCCCCGAGCATGTAATATGCCCCGTGCGGGCTCCAAGCACTTTTCAAATCATAGAAGCTCGATGTCTTAGCCTACGATTTCGTTTGAATCAAAAGTGGCCTGTAATCCGAGATTTATCCATAGTTTACAGCTTTTGTTCCATGTTTGGGTCCCGGGAGCTGAGAGCACACTCCGCGCATGGGCACTGGCATCCTCATCTACTCGAAACTATGGCTAAATCTCGGATTACAGGCCACTTTTGACCAAACAAAATCGTAGACTAAGACATCGAGCTTCTATGATTTGAAAAGTGCTAAAGTTTGTGTTGCGTGAAAGTTTGTGTTATTTGGAGCCCGCATGGGGCATATTACATGCTCGGGGAATATATTATACGCCCCGAGCTATGGCTATAAGTCGCGCTAGGCTAACGGCGTTAGCCTAACGCTAATCTAAAACATCTCCGGAAATGCTCCATATGACACCAAAGTGCTATGGGTGAGTAAAACAACTTGTTTTATTACCGAAATAAGGCTCAGATTGTAAAAAACGTTACTTTTCCTTTAACTGTAACTTGGGCTGGTTTGGTCTCCATCATGATGAACGGTTTAATACCATTTTGTGAAACATTCCAGACAAAGTAATAACGTTTTCATGGAGAAAAGCATTTGACGAACCCTCCACCAGAAAAATTACACAGTGCACACAGTGCACCTTTAACATGAAGGTTTTAGAGGGACTCTTAAATAAAATAATCCAAATAATAGTCTTGCTAACATTGATCAACTCCATTGATAGAATTAACATAATTTCAGGCAAGAATCAACCAAGCATAAATCAAGTTTAAACACCGTGTCCATTTGAACACTAAGAATCCTGAGCTCATATGGCGTCATTACCATCTCATTGTCCACACCCGCCGTCACAAAGCAGAAATCATAATAAATCCACTGCAAATGAAGCTTTTGTTGGCTTCAAACAATGACGGCTTTGCTCTGAAATTTGGCAACAAGGAACCAGATTTGTCAGCATTTTCCCCAGAACAAGGGATAAGGATACAATCCAAAAATATATAAAAAGCACCCCCAAAATATCTCCATTTCCTGGTAATGACAGTAGACCACATCGTTTAGAAAAAATCAGGCATATTAAAAGTGTGTTTAGTAAGACGATTCCCCACAGTGTCGGTGATGAATTGCAGCCCTCCTCAAGAACATAAGAATTAATAATCGCGAGGTAGAAGGTGTTGTCCTTGCCAACGTGGATATTACAAAGTGCCTTCAGACAACTTAAGCTCGTTCTAAAGTCTCTGTGTGTTTATAGTTACTGATTTTGGGCTTGTTTGAGAAATGAACAACAACAAAAAACCCCACTCCTCACTAATGTTAAACTTGGACCCGTGCCCGATTCTAAACTGCTTTGGTAAGCATTCCTGCCCGCTGTGAAGGGAGGGGGTACTAAAAAGAAGACCCAGGGATGGTAAGCCTTCAGTGGGGAGTCGTGGAGTGTTTTACGGTAATGAGCATACCACATGGAGATTGGGTTAGCGGTGTGCAACAGACAGGGGGAGCCTTCTCCAGTGGAAAAAACAGCAAAGGCCAAAGTGTCTTTTGAAACGATTCATCCCCAGGTCACATGGGACATTTGATTTTTACTTACTTTACTACAGACTGAGACTCCTAACACTTTCACTGACACATGATGGTAGTAACTTTTGAATTATCTTGTGTCTTTCTCCATATTCCTATCTCTAGTTAAAGGAAAAGTAAAGTTTTTTTACAATCTGAGCCTTCTTTCGGCAATAAAACAAGTAGTTTTACTCACCCATAGCACTTTGGTGTCAATTGGAGCAGTATCGCAGAACTTATGTTGAGCCGTTCTGTTCTACTAATGATCCCGTATCCGTTAGCGTGAGTGCTCGGGGCACTGATTTGCGCTCTCCAAATAACACAAACTTTAGCACTTTTCAAATCACAGAAGATCGCTGTGTCAGCGTAGACTTTTAGTAGATTCCAAAACGGCCTGAAACCCGATATCGCAACAGAAAAGTAAAGTTCAGAGCAGTGTTAGCTTCTTTCGGACTAGCGGTGTTTACAAAACAGCTGAGTTCACGCATGCGCACTGTCCTCTCTGATGATGTCATCAAATGAAACTATAGCTGCATATCGGGTTTCAGGCCGTTTTGGAATCCACTAAAAGTCTACCCTGACACAGCGATCTTCTGTGATTTGAAAAGTGCTAAAGTTTGTGTTATTTGGACACCGCAAAGTAATGCCCCGAGCACTCACGCTAACGGATACGGGATCATTAGTAGAACAGAACGGCTACAACATAACTTCTACAAAACTGCTCCAATTGACACCAAACTGCTATGGGTGAGTAAAACTACTTGTTTTATTGCCGAAAGAAGTCTCAGATTGTAAAAAAAAAAACGTTACTTTTCCTTTAATTTATTATTCTCTGTATTTCTGTTATGTTGTGGTGCCAAAGTTGAAGTTTGGAGTTTAGAACCGATTTCCATGTTAGACCTGTAAAGTGTAATTAGCAGTTATAGTGTAAAATAGCAATTGTTTGCGTTATGCTAATTAATGAATTGTTTTGTTTGGTTTTTTATTATGAATTCATCCGACCATGAAAGGGCATGCAAATAGGGGTTGGTCAAATCAGCAAAAATGTCCCAGTAAAACAACCACAAAAATCCCTTTAAACCAATTTTTGAAATATTACACTGGAAGTCTGTTTTATTTTTGTTCAACCCTTTTTCATGACTTTTTTAAAATTCAGATTCAGGGTGGTCGTTTCTGTTTTCCCAGGCATCTGTCATCAGATTGAAATCGTGACCTGTATTGCTCATCAAGATGAAATTAAGGAAGATGAATAGCTTTCTGATGTTTGTCTACTACAAGGATTTTAAAGTAATTTAAAAAAAAAGTAAGTAATATAAGTGTCACTCACATAAATAAAGTTAGTCGCCAATATTCTTATACAGCTTTGGAAAAAATAAGAGACCACTGCAAAATGATCAGTTTTTTTCTGATTTTACTACTTATAGGTTTGTGTTTGGGCAAAAGGAACATTTCTGTTTGAGTCTATAAACTACTGACAACATTTCCCCCAAATTCCAAATAAAATATTATCGTTTAAAGCATTTATTTGCAGAAAATGACAAATGGCCAAAAAAACCAAAACAGATCCATGTTTTCAGACCTCAAACAATGCAAAGAAACAAGATCAAATTCATTTTAAAACAACATAATACTCTCCACAAGTCTGTCACATTGTTCTTGGGTGACTTTATTCCACTCCTGGTGCAAGAACTGAAGTAGCTCAGCTTTGTGTTTGTGTTGGAATTCAACAGACGCTGGAATGGAATGGCTGTGATACATGTAGAGATGCTGATTTCAGAAAAAAAATGCAGTGGTCTTTTATTTTTTTCCAGAACTGTATATAAACCACATCAAGTACAATATTTTTTTAAGTACAGCGGTACCTCACCTTAAGAAAGACCCAACAAACGAAAATTTCAAGTTCCGAAACGCCTTCACATTAAATTTTGGTCTCTAGATACGAAAGAAAATTCAAGTTACGAAACGCGAAATCTAAAAAATTCAAATAATGCGCGCTCAGCCACACACATTATACACTTTTCTCAGACTGGATTTAAAGTTTTCTCACATTTGTCTCTCGTTTAAACACTCAAACTTTCATAGATTTTCAACAAAATTATTAATAGTGAAGTGTGGGGGGAAGGGGGAGGGGGGAGAAAACTGCGCTCTGACACGTGTGATAGCGCAGCATGACCCGGCGCGGGGCTGCCAGCAGGTCTAGACCTGGACTAAACCAGGAATGGACCAGGACTAAACCTGGACTAAACCTGGACTAAACCAGGACTAGACCAGGTGGATTAAAGCGCCGCGTGCGGGTCTTTTTCCTGGTTTCGTTTCGAGTCACGGCTGAGGCGAGCAGCGAGGGGGACCGCACGCAGTCTGAGCGCATGAACGAGACCCGTGCTCAAACCGTGCCTCCTCTAGACCTCTTTTAGATCTGGTCTAGACCTGGTATAGTCCACGTTTAGTCCTGGGTCTACAGTCTCTACGTAGAACACAATGTTACACTATAAAAAACGTTACACTATTAAAAAAAAAACTTGGATCGGGGCCTTGGAACGAATCAGGCTTTTTCCATTGAAATAGCTACTCAACTTACGAAAAATCCATGTTACGAAACCACTTCTGGAACGAATTAATTTCGTAAGGTGAGGTACCACTGTACTTTATTGTATCGGTAGCATGACAATAATGCTCAGTAAACCATTTTTTAAGAGACATCATCATTAGGTATCATAAAAAGGCATGAGCTGAAACATTTCCTTTCATACTGTATATTGAACAATACGTTGACATCGTAATGATCATGACAGACCTACATGTCATGTAGATCTTTGGAGTAAAGAAGAAACAAGGCAAATTGTTGGCAAATTCCCTCTTCACTGCACTAAATAGACATGTCACAAAATGGCTCTAACCCTAAAACAATCCTCCCTCCATCTCCTGTAAACACTGCTCCATACAATCCCATGCACACAGCAGGTTTACATAAGTATTTGGCATTTGTTCCAGGCTCATAATGCACTGCACTCCCACAGCGGTAAACAAACGTGCCACTGTCTGCCCCTGATACATTAAGATTTTCTCTACAAATCACCACATCGCCATGGGAAAGGAACAGCTTGCCTCTTAGAAAAATACCTATACTGTGAGCGCCCCTTTCTGACAGATTTGCAAACAACATCGCCCGAAGAGTGTCCCCAAAATGTGCGTCTGTGATTGGGCTCGCAGCGGCTCGGGGCGCTAACATGTTGATGAATGGGCGCGTCACGAGTGATGGAGGCGCCCTATTCACAAGTGACTGCTAATTTAAGTGGAGATTCATCAAACGTGGCTCTCCTCTCATACGCACGTTCACGGAGCAGAGCCGGGGTCCGCTCAAGATGAATGGAGGTAATTACGGGCGCTACCTGTTCCTCTCGCTCCTGCAGCGTCAGCCTGGATACCTGTTCATGGGAGGAATGAGGGGTACTTATGGTTTTTGTGCCGTATTATACAGGAATGAAATAGGCCTATGCGATTCACAAGAAATCCATTGTTGAAATTAGGGGTGGCCGATTTGGCAATAAAAACCGAGAAAAAATCTAGCTCAAGCTCGTGCAATTTTCCCCACTCTCTTTTTATTGGTCACCCAGAGAGAGAAACATTTAGATTTGACCACAGTTAAGTTTGAACTTTCAGACAGTCATGAATGATCAGGCTGCAAGACAATTGTGATATGGTATTTTGGTACACCGCTCACCCCTGGTTAAAGTCATAAACAGAACATACTGTTTAGTTGAATTACAATTTTAAAACCACAAATAAACTTACTTTGGTAACATTTTTTCTTTCACATTCTGAGATGGAAACTACTCGCTATTTTGACTGGTGACATTTTTTACATCCTTATTAGTCATAAATTGCCTCAGATTAAAGTGTCTATGCTATTACCTTGTTTGTTGTATAACATTACCTTACCTTGTTGTTGTTGTTGTTGTTGTTGTTGCAGCAATTGGTTGAAATGAACTAATTCTGTGTTTTCTTACTCCTGTGATTCCCACTGAGCTCATCAGTCCTGCCCACCTTGTAATCCACTCCTGTTCCAGAAGTACATTTTCCATTCATTTTTCCCATAAGTGAAAAAATGTAATATCAAGAGATCAAAGGCATCGTAGAGGCTAATCAGCTATTTGGAGTCTTAATACCCACAATAATATCCATAAAACATTGTAGCTAGATTCAGTGAAATGTTTTAATAACTTTGCAGTTTATAAAGTTTCAATTATAGGTACAGTGGTACCTCACCTTACGAAAGACCCAACAAACGAAAAATTCAAGTTACGAAACGCGAAATCTCAAAAATTCAAATAATGCGCGCTCAGCCACACACATTATACGCTTTTCTCAGACTGAATTTAAACTTTTCTCACATTTGTCTCTCGTTTAAACACTCAAACTTTCATAGATTTTCAACAAAATTATTAATAGTGAAGTGTGGGGGGAAGGGGGAGGGGGGAGAAAACTGCGCTCTGACACGTGTGATAGCGCAGCATGACCCGGCGCGGGGCTGCCAGCAGGTCTAGACCTGGTTTAGTCCTGGTTTAGACCTTGGTCTAGACCTGGTATAGTCCACGTTTAGTCCTGGGTCTACAGTCTCTACGCAGAACACAATGTTACACTATAAAAAAAGTTACACTATAAAAAAAAAACTTGGATCGGGGCCTTGGAACGAATCAGGCTTTTTCCATTGAAATAGCTACTCAACTTACGAAAAATTCACCTTACGAAACCACTTCTGGAACGAATTAATTTCGTAAGGTGAGGTACCACTGTATTGTGCTTATTAGTTGCCGCCTAGCTGATTATGCTATTTTTCATTTTTTTATGTCTATGGGAGAAAGGAATAAGAAACAAGCTTCCAGAAATCAAGGGGTTGGCGGTCACTGGCTTTATATACAGTACCAAAATTTAATTGTTTTCTGATTTCTGAACCTTTATGATTATTAAATTCCATGCAAAACGTAAAATCTGATGTGAGTGATCAGAGAGACCATAATCGGGAAGAAAATATATGAATTTGCTGTCATTTTAACCGTTTTTTTTCTTGATCATGAGTACATATTTCAGCACCCTTTACCCTGCTGGTGTATTGAGTGCATCATGTCTCCTTCTGATTACCCCAGGACAACTGTGACTATTCACACTGCGGGGGGCCTGTAAACATATTAAATAAAGCACTAGTACAAATGAACGTCTGCAGTGACCCCGTGGAGAATAGGACTTGAATTGATAATGTTCCAATCAGAGAGCTTCTCTTCTTCCTGCCGTAGGGTTAGCAGTGGCGGGCCTAAAACAGGCTCACGGGGCGAGCGGGTGGGCACGGCTGTTTGTTTGTCCATTTGGCGTGGTTGGTGGTAAATGTCATTGGTTTGTGTGAGACAGACGTGCTGCCAGTGCCTGTGAGTACGGCCGCCCTTTGCCAAATCACCAGAGTAGTGTGGAGTAGTGACCACTGATGGAGCAGTTAGGGCTAATGTGACTCAAACATCCCATTCAGTGAAGGACACAGGCTTTCACAAGTAATATGTGCGGTTATTCCGATGAAGTGGACAAAAAGTAAGTTCAGAATAACATCTGTTTACTCATTCGGTATCAGCCATAGACAAAAAACCTCTACTAAACTGTCAGCTCTGAGGTTTGGAACAGTGGCTCCATTCTGAGCTTCTGACAAGGTAGTAGTTCCAGTGGTTTTCTGTACATTTCCAGAGCCATACAGTTAAAGCAAGAAGGTTCCAGGTTAGGTCCTTGGGTTGCCCGAGGATCGAACCTGTGTGGAATTTGCATGTTCTTCCCGTGTCTGGGCACTCCAGTTTTCCCCCATCAACACATTAACATGTCTCATAGGTAAACTCCAGCTCTGACCAAGCCCAGCAATAAAATCATGGAGATGGGTCCCCGGGTGCCTGAAAGATGAGCTGCCCACTGAAGGATGGGTCAAATGCAGAGAAATAATTTCCCTACAGGGATAAAAAATAAAATAAAATAAAATAAAAAACAGTAGAATAACATAACAAGTAAAAAATATTGTTAGGAAACACTAACCCAGGGGTCGGCAACCTTTACCACTCAAAGAGCCGTTTGGAGCCGTTTCACACAGTAAAGGAAACACTGGGAGCCACAAAACCCTTTTGAAACTTAAAATGAAATAACACTGCATATAACGGCTTTTTTTTTTTTGCCTTTGTGCCATAGAATTACATTTTGAAAATGAATCAACTAAAATAAAATACATTTATTTAAATACACTGGTCCCTCGTTATATTGTGGTTCACTTTTCGTGGCCTCGCTGTTTCGCAGATTTTTTAAAATTAAATTTTTTTTATAGTGTATCAACGCGCATTTCTGCGTCCTGATTGGCTAAGGGACTGTAGACCTTTGCCGATTTGCCGTCATTCTCCTCCGTGTCTCCTGTACAGAATGTGTTCAGTTTGTCAGATTTATATAAATGTTGGATCGCAGTGTGACTCTGAAGTGCTGTATGTTTGCAAGTTTTCTCCCCGACAAAACCCGCCACAGCGAAGCGGCGCCAGGACGAAGAGGCTCGGTCATAAGAACTGTGAAATACACACCAAATACACTTTGGTTTCGTTCTCTAATACTGTGCTTTTTTGTTGAAAATCTAGGAACGTTTGAGTGTTTAAACAAGAGAGAAATGTGAGAAAATGTTAATTCCAGTGTGAGAAAAGTGTAGAATGTGTGTGGTGCGGCGTTTACAGCCTTAAAACATGGAGAAGAATTTCGCTTATCGTGGGTTATTTTTAGAACGTAACCCCCGTGATAAACGAGGGACCGCTGTACTGAGCCGCATCAGAGGGATCGAAGAGCCGTATGTGGCTCCGGAGCCGTGGGTTGCCGACCCCTGGACTAAACCATTCACAAAAACTAGAGAAGGAACCAGATCTGATCTTGTGAGATAAAATTGCCAAGATTGTGTGCACATGAGGAAAATGAGCTCATGAAATATGTTTACATTTGGCTTGGACAAAAAAAAAGGATAAAGCTGGTGAGTTATACCTCTTGAGTACGGCTTTGACAATACAAATAAATCAAAAACGGTGAGGCCATTGTGAACTCATTTGAACCTCACAGTTTATTTAAATAAATAATGTAAAAATTGTTCCTGGGGACCTCATCTTGTGTTTCATAACAGCTTTCTCCATTTTTCTTTATAGCAGCAAGTATTTTAATTAAAGAAAACATTCAAACCAAAATATTCAAATTCAACATTTTAAAGGAAAGTAAACATGCAACAGTGTTCTATAGTTATCAAGAATGGTTAAGAAAAAAAACACTTTAAAGCAACAATTAAAGAACATATAAAATATCATAAAACACTGAATGCTTAAACTGTGAGCCAAGGTTCAGAGTGTGTTTTAAATTCCCCAGACAATAATAGACTAAAGATGTGTGTGGTGAGATTATGTCCTGCTTTCCAACATGGCCACCACAGTCTTCATAGCGCTCCCTGACTGGCCAAATCCATTTGTAAATGTCACATGCTCCTAATCAATCCTGACACATGGGCTTCGTCTACAAAGGCATGACACTTTTCCACTTCTCGCTGTCTCTTTCCAAACATGAAGTCATTTCTATGGGAATGCTCCCAAAGCCTCCCAAGTTCTACTCCAGGTCCAGAGCTGACCTCCCCATGTTCAAAAGGAGTGTGTGAGGGGCCAGAATTAAATATGCAGTCAGTTTACTTTTACAAGACCGCATTTGTGATGTTTAGGTCCAAAATAATACACACTGTAAGGACTTTTATGGATATAGAAGTCTGTGATGTCTATATGGAGATTTGGATTTCGTAAGTCAGATCCAATAGTTTTGTCTCATAAAACCTTCATAAATACACAGGTGAAGGAACAGTCAGCTTATAACCGGAAGAATGATGTTCATACTCAGCTCTATTGATGTGGTTGTTGTGTCTTTGGGCAAGACAAGATGAGTGGCAGTGAGTTATAAATCATGGTCAGGAGGATGTTTGCGTAGACAGTCGAGGCAGCTGTGGCGGTTCACTCCTTTTTTTTCAGTAAAGCTTTTTCAGATTGCGATGGTAGGAGTCTAGTTAGGAGGTAGTTTTGGGATAAAGACATAAAACTAAAAAATATTCAAGAAATGTTTGATAGTTTCCTATTTATGTATTTATTTTTTCACTGTCAGTAGTTGTTTATTATAAAGGAGGTCATTTGGTCATTAGTAGACTGGTTAATCCCAGTCACATTAGTTGTACAATTGAAAGTACTTTGTCAGATGGCATAGTGCTGAGTCACAGAACACGCTACTGACTACGTACACTATCTTTACATAGCGACATGCTCACAGCTGTTCAGTGGAGAGAGGTGCGCTCCTCTGTACTGGGGGTTTGTGGGGGTGCGGTGGGGTGCAGACATGGCTCCCGCCGTTCTCTTTGCTGCGCCGCACCATCTGTCATCTGCTCCAACATCTGCAGACCCAAGGTGCCCCTGTCACCCAGCGTTACAGCACTGTGTTTGGCTCTCCCATTAAAGACGCCTGGAGTGATTCACAGAGCAAAATCTATTAGAGTGAATCAGCTGGGCTCCCACATCCAGACTTGGACCGGTCCTTGCATAGCGCCACCCGCCTGTCAAAGCGTGTCTCTACATGTCTAACTGTGTGACATCTCATCTTCTCTGACTGGCAGTTTGGCCACAGATATGCACTATATAAGCCCCGGCTTTCTTCTGTCTCAGATTGTGCCTCAAAACAGATGGCTTCTCCCTTCCACACTTAAATGGAGCTCCTCTCGGTGCTCTTGAGCTAAATAATTAACTAAATAATCAGTCTGATTTGTACAATATGTTCTGTGAATGTTCAGATCAATTCAATTGTTTTGAAGTTCTTTATGGAAATTACCCAAATTTGGCCAGTTGTAAATGATAGTATTGTTTACATTTCAGATGCACAGTTAACAATACCGGCATTGTAATTTGCTGGCTCAGGTTTTGGTTCAAGGATATCGGTTCAGCCCATATAAACTATAACTATTTACTGGCCAACAACAAAAAACTGTTGGTTTAAACCTTAAGGGACTCTCAGATCTGAATCATACCTAAATCGCAGCACCTGCAGCCGATCATTACTCAGTGCTAGTGCAGCCTCTGCAGCTCAGTGAGGGAATTCTTTCACATGAGGAATTACCTCCCCTTTATACAGTGGTACCTCACCTTACGAAAGACCCAACAAACGAAAATTCCAAGTTACGAAACGCCTTCACGTTAAATTTTGGTCTCTAGATACGAAAGAAAATACAAGTTACGAAACATGAAATCTCAAAAATTCAAATAATGCGCGCTCAGCCACACACATTATACGCTTTTCTCAGACTGGATTTAAACTTTTCTCACATTTGTCTCTCGTTTAAACACTCAAACTTTCATAGATTTTCAACAAAATGTATTAATAGTGAAGTGTGGGGGGAAGTGTGCGCGCGGACACGTGTGTGATAGCGCAGCATGACTCGGCGCGGGGCTGCGAGCACGAGACCCGTGCTCAAACTGAGCCTCCTCTAGACCAGGTCTAAACCAGGTCTAAACCAGGTCTAAACTAGGATGAAACCAGGATTAAACCACCGCAGCTCTTGCCTGCGTTCGTTCATGCGCTCGGACTGCGTGCCGTCACGAGGGGAGGCACATCCCCTCCCCTCCTCGCTGCTCGCCTCAGCCGTGACTCGTGAGGTACACCGGTGCTGCTGCTAATAGCAGAGCTAGCACGAAACCAGGAAATAGACCCACACGCCGCGCTTTAATCCTGGTGTCCAGTCCAGGTTTAGTCCTGGTCCAGTCCAGTTATAGACCTTGTTTAGACCTGGTTTAATCCACGTTTAGTCCTGGGTCTACAGTCTCTTAGCCAATCAGGACCCAGAACACAGTGTTACACTAGAAAAAAAATTTCCACTATAAAAATAAAACTTGGATCGGGGCCTTGGAACGAATCAGGCTTTTTCCATTGAAATAGCTACTCAACTTACGAAAAATTCACGTTACAAAACCACTTCTGGAACAAATTAATTTCGTAAGGTGAGGTACCACTGTACACAGGTTAGGGCTCAGTCACAGGTTCTGTTGTGATTGTTCCTTCAGTTTTAAACAAATGAGAGCACAGGCTACATACACTTACTTTTTAAGGAAAAAAAGGTGTTTTCTAAGCACTGGTGTTGGTTGATAGAAGAAGCTAAATCAATAAATATAGTAACCGGCTATACTTGCAGGATTCAAGATGGAATTTTTGCCTTTCAAAAGAAGTAAGAGGATATAAGAGTCAAAGTCATACATACAATTCTATCTGCCACACTGATGAAGACAAAAGACCACGGCACCAGGCATCTCCCATCTGGTGTCCATCTACTTTTGCAGTCGACTTTGAGAAAACCACAAACTCGCTATAATCCCTCCTAATGCCACAATTGTCCACTTCACTTTAGTACAAATACAGTTCTGTGCATATTGTAGTGGGTCTGATGGTGCAGAGATATTTTGAGGTACAAAGAAATGCATTGGCAGATGGATGGGTGCATTAAGACCGGACGCGGTATTAGTGGTATCTCTCGAGAGCGCCGTTGTCTATGGCATATGCCTCTGATCTGGATTACGTCAACAAGATCATAACAATATGCTCATTGTCCAGCAGCACGCCGGGCTATAATCTACGGGATTATACTCTCCAGCAAACTGGCAGCAGCCTTTGAGGATGAGAGGGACTGATAGAGGAGCATCCTTTATAAAGATGGTCCGATTAGCCAGAGTCTGATTTCAATTGTCTTTGTCTATAATAGATGTACTGTTAGCAGAAAACGCACACACAAGCACACAGTCACTCTATAAAAAGGGCTCTTAAGAACCAGCCTGTCACTACAACTGCTATATCGATTTATCATTCAATATACGACAGCTGGAGCACTATTTTTCACTGTCAGTATTTATCATGTGCACATTTTCTTTCGTTATGTGATAAATTTAAGATGTAAAAAGTTGACTTCTATGACTCATTACAGATGAAATCTAAGTACTAATGTCTTTCATTTCATCTGTAATTTATTTAAGTCTAAGTCTAAGTCTGTTTATTTATGACAGCTCAAGAGTTTTTTTTTTGTTTTTTTTACAATATTGTACATTTAGAGTAGTTTTTGTGGTTTAAATCTGCTCTTGGGTTAATGTGATTATTGTTTATCATCTGTATTTACTTCATCAATATACAGTATCACACTTCAAGATTTGTTATAGTGACCACAGAATCTCACATGCACAGGTCTACTTTTTAGGAATCACCAGAGCCACTTTTTATGTCATTTTTTGTTGTATGAAAAGTAAAAAAGTTGTGCTTTGTTTCAACGGTGTGCGTCTGTTATACTGCATATACAGCTCTGGGGAAAAAAATAAGACACCACTGCATTTTTTTCTGAAATCAGCATCTCTACATGTATCACAGCCATTCCATTCCAGCGTCTGTCGTGTTCCAACACAAACACAAAGCTGAGCTACTTCGGTTCTTGCACCAGGAGTGGAATAAAGTCACCCAAGAACAATGTGAAAGACTTGACACATGAAAGCTGTGATTAAAAATAAGGGTTATTGCACCAAATATTGATTTGTGAACTCTTCTTAAGTGTAAACATTAGTATTATGTTGTTTCAAAATGAATTTGATCTTGTTTCTTTGCATTGTTTGAGCTCTGAAAACATGGATCTTTTTTGTTATTTTCACCATTTGTCATTTTCTGCAAATAAATCCTCTAAACGATAATATTTTTTATTTGGAATTTGGGGGAAATGTTGTCAGTAGTTTATAGACTCAAACAAAAATGTTCTTTTTGCCCAAACACAGACCTATAAGTAGTAACCAAGTCTGGAGTGAATGAACAATGAACTGTAAAGCGCTTTGGGTGAGAAAGGCGTAATATAAATGCTATGAATTATAAGAAAAACTGATAATTTTGGAGTGGTCTCTTATTTTTTTCCAGAGCTAGCCTATATTTAGTCTCCATGAGAGCTCAAATTAAACGATAACAATAACAACGATAACACAATAACAATAAAGTAGGAGACTCCAAGTAAACCATTTTTAAATAGAGTGTTATTAAAAGGATAAATAACAGACTGAAGCAGTAGTCAGCCATAGAAGTTATTTATTCTACCCTCTATAGTTTAAAGAAACACTATTGCAAAAGAATTGTACACACGGTAAATATACTGTCGTGTACGAGCACCAAAATATAGGCCTACTGTTTCAGCGTTCATATATTGAACGATAAGTCAATATAGTAATTATCGTCTCCCGTGGTGATACAATTTCAGTATAATGCAACCTTTTTCTTGAACTGGTCATTTGGCTCTGTGCATCCAGCTAGCCCAGTGGGTCTCAAAGCTAACAGTCACTTTTATTAAAATCGTAAAATATAAAATAAACAACCTGTTAACATTCAACTGATTTAAAGTCAAAACTACATTTTTTTAAACATTTATTATGCCTCGCACTGAGACACAAACCTCTTCCTTTCTATAAGCAGAAGTGACGTATTCATTTGGTTTGTTTAGTTTTTTTGTCAGTCACATCCACCCACAACTTGCTGTCATGTTATATATATATTTTATCATTTTAGACTCAGCAAAAACAAAACATAGATCCACAATTGGACAGGAAGTATTGACGCTAACAGTGCACAGAGCCTATTGAAAGTCTGACACTGAGGAACTGCATTTGTCTAATTCTCTTGCGATCAGACTGTTAAAAACAATACGCACCTTTCCTTTCTCTTCACAGCTCCAGTGAAAGTTTGAAAGTCCAAACACACTCTCTCACCAGGAGTAGTGGTGAGCGGCGCAGTGTTACATATGGTGAGTCTGGAGAAACCTCTGTCCAGCTGGTGGTGAATGAGAGAGGAAGAGAACACCGTGTGCCCTGACCACACAGAGCTGCTGCCCGCTGCCCTGGCACTGCACTATGAGCCACACATAAACACTTCTGCTCACTCTCATACGTTAGACATTGGAAGTAGTGGGATTAGTGGTAGTGGTAGTATCGGTAAGAGAACAAAACAGCCAGATGAGCGATAACTGGCATAAAGCGATGTCGTGTGGTATTAAAAAAAGAGGTTCTATTTGGCTGGAATATACATCGACACACTGACAAATGCCAAGATGATGTACATTATGAAAATCACAGAAAAAGTGTAATTGGAATTACTTTAAATCAAATTACTCTGAACACTGCATTAGCAGAGGACTCCGCCTCCTAACCAGAGACTCTGGCACCTGTGAAAAATAATATTATTAAAGGTCCTATATGTCCTATGTTATTACCTCTTCAAAAACATACCTGGACTTATGTTCCTTTTCACTGTGACACTGCATTATTAGTCTGTCTACATCTCCAAAGCTCAAAATGCTCTGTTCCATCTTGTGATGTCATCTAGTGGGAGTTTTCAACCTTTTACCTTTTGTTCAGTAGAGATTGGTTATTCCAGGGCTGAACCCGGGGGACCTGGGTTCGAACCCCCCCCAGGCAATGAGCAAGCCAGTGTGGGTCCTTGGGCAAGACCCTTAATGTACTGCCCCCCGGGCGCCAGAAAGATGTCTGCTCACTGCATCCTGAAAGGAAATGCAGAAGTGAATTTCTCCTGTGTGTGAGATCAATAAAGTCTGAAATCTAAATCTAATCTAAATGATTGAAATGATTCTATTGCTGTATGGAGTTTAAAAACACAATGGAGCACTTCCTATATTACCGCATGACATCACAGGGTGGAACACTGTTTTGTTGTCAAAGTCTGATCCCGTCAGATCTCAGAAGCTAAAGCCGGGCCTGGTCAGAACTTGGACGGGAGACCACTGGGAAAATCAGGGGCCACAGGGGGCGCCAGTCACCAAAACTTTTGTTGTGCCCTTCGGCAAGGCACATAACCTACATCGCTTAGTATGAAAGTGATGTGTGTGTAAGTGATGGTTGGTGGTCAGAGGGGCCGATGTCGCAGATAGACAGTCTGCCCCAGGGCAGTTGTGGCTACAACAGAAGCTTATTACCACAGAGTTGGAGTGAATCTGTAAAGTGTCTTTAAGTGTCCAGAAAAGCAGTGTATAAAACTGATGCATTATTATTATTATTATTATTATTATTATTATTATTATTATTATTATTATTATTATTATTATTATTATTATTATTATCAATAATAATAATAATAATAATAATATTATTATTATTATTAAACAAAACCCTCCACAATTGAGCTCTTATTGGTGGTGGCCTTGGATCCCAACAAAACCCTGGCAAATCCTCTATGTGAACAAACTATTTCAGTTTGTGACCTTTTATAACTCAATCATACAATTGAACCAAAAACGAACCCAAACAAACTTTTTGGAGCGCGACATTCAGCACAGGCCAAGCGAGTGTGAAAAGAGCACCTGCGTGGTCCTTAGCAGTGTATAGACAAACGCTCACAAGCTCTTAGCAACAACATGCACTTTAGTCTGGACCAACCAGACTAGAATTCAGCATCTAAAACACAGCAGAGGACAACACGGAATTTGTTCTCTCCATTAAGATATACCAGTTTAAAAAAACAACTATAAACTAAATGAACACAATAGATTATGCTAAATGTTGTCTTGAACCTGTGTAAGAGCTGAAGAGAAAGAGAATTGAACCTTAATTAATATTAGGATTAGTATTTTAAGTCAAAAATATTTACTAGTTTAATTTGGACCCTTTTTCTTTCCGGGCCCAAAGGTAACGGCCTGTTTTGCACCACTATTTAGTCAAACTAGTGACGCAGATATTGCAAGAGTAAAATGTATTCTTATTTAACCTGTAATTAGTTTTATTGTCTGGGCTGACGTAGTGAAGGTCAAGAGCCGGTTTTAGCATTGCAGTTTTTTTCTTTTGGGGACCAGTTCTACTTAAAGGTGCACTGCGTAACATTTCTAGTGGAGGGTCCGCCTACTTGTCTCCATGGAAATGTTATTGCTTTGTCTAGAATGTTCCACAGTATAGATTAAAGCTACAGCTCTGGAAAAAAATAAGAGACCACTGCAAAATTGTCAGTTTTTTTCTGATTTTACTACTTATAGGTGTGTGTTTGGGCAGTGAATTTCTCCTCTGTGAGATCAATAAAGTCTTATCTTATTCCAGGTAAAGCAATCATCTCCATGGAGACAAGGAGGTAGCGGACCCTCCACCAGAAACATTGCAAACAGTGCAAAATAATCAGCCAAAACCATTAAAATTGTGGAAGCATTATCAAAATCGCTTTTGCTACGCTACGAACCAGGTCTGGACTGGGACAAAAAAATGGCCCTGGCATTTTTTGGCTTAGACCGGCCCCTCATAATTAGTCCTGGTTTAGTCCTGGTTCAGTCCTGATTTAGTCCTGGTTTAGTCCTGGTTCAATCCTGATTTAGTCCTGATTAGTCCTGGTTTAGTCCTGGTTCAACCCTGATTTAGTCCTGGTTCAAACCTGTTTTAGTCCTGATTAGTCCTGGTTTAGTCCTGGTTCAACCTGATTTAGTCCTGATTAGTCCTGGTTTAGTCCTGGTTCAATCCTGTTTTAGTCCTGGTTTAGTCCTGATGTAGTCCTGGTTCAGACCTGGTTTAGTCCTGGTTCAGACCTGGTTTAGTCCTGGTTCAGACCTGGTTTAGTCCTGGTTCAGACCTGATGTAGTGCTGGTTTAGTCCTGGTTTAATCCTGGTTCAGTCCTAAATTGTGGGCCGGTCTCTAAGTAAAAAAAAAGAAAAAAAAAAGAAGGGCATCGGCCCCTAGGACTGTCGGCCCACCGGGAAAATGCCCGGTATGCCTGATTACCAGTCCAGGCCTGCTACGAACTACAATCACCCACTGTTTTCATGTTTTACCGTTGGCCTTTTAGCATTTGTCACTTCTTTGTGGTTTTCTTTGTGGTCTTACTTTTGTCTTGCTAGCCCCATTAGCAGCCGCCTGATTTGCAGCAGCACCATTTTGTGAAGCTAGCGACACGGATCCGGCGCCGCGCTTTAAATGAGCCTTAACCTCTCCGCTCCCTTGAAAAGAACCCCACACACCGACCGAGCGGCAGCCAGCGATATGTTTTCACTCTTTATGGATTTTCATAACTCATCTAGCGGGCCATTAAATAAAAATCATACTCCGAAGAAGCGGTGGGGGCTAAAATTAGATCAGGCTCCTACAGTTGTGGCAGGACGCGCGGTGCCAGCAGATTTGCAACATGACTGGAAGTTTTAAAACGCTGAACCCAAATGTCAAAATGTTCGAAAAATGGATAATGTTTTGAGTACTGCATTCATTATATTGTTGTATAACTTGGAATCAGATTTCCACTACACAGAAACACCACGGCTGTTTTGTTTTCCGTCTTAGCATTTCAAAAAGCGTATTTGACAGGTCCTTCAATAAGTACTTTTCAATACAGGTCAAAGCAGGATTAATAAAATGTGGAAAAAGTATAAGAACTTAAAGTTGGCCTGTCACGATTATAGATTTTGCAGTGCGATATACCGCTGAAGACAATAAATGATAAACGATCATTGTGAAACCAAACCACAAAGAAGAATTATCCCCAAAAAAACTATTCTAAATGTACAATATTACTAAAAATATATGAGCTGCGATAGATAAATAAATAGTAATACATTCAACCTTCTACAGTTGATAAATAATTACAGCGGATGTAGGCTACAACTTTATTTGCGCGTGGGAAAGCCTTATTTCTCATAAACACTGATCTCCTTCAAGCGTATTTTCACTAATGCATTTACCAAACTTGTTTTACATCACCGTGCGTGCGATGAAAATGTCCGATTAAATTTAACGCACACACTGTTTTCACATCAACGTTCGACATCTAAATATTCGGCTGAAGGCGCACGCTCAGTGGGGTAAAAGAAGTTTACAGATTTGCGTAAATGAAGCTGCTGTGAGGTGATTTAAAGTGCCTGTGACAAGTTGGACCGCTCATTTGACTAAACCGCAGTTAAGATCATTATATTTATATTTTCCAAAAACATTCAGTCGTTTTCCCAGTTTTGAGTTTTGTAGGTTTAAATTTTCACTTCCTGGTTGGAAATTGTGACATTACACTGAGGAATTATAAGATGATAAATACATACAGTTCTGGAAAAAAATAAGAGACCACTGCAAAATGATCAGTTTTTCTGATTTTACTACTTATAGGTCTGTGTTTGGGCAAAAGGATAATTTTTGTTTGAGTCTATAAACTACTGACAACATTTCCTCCAAATTCCAAATAAAAATATTATCGTTTAGACCAGGGGTCTTCAACGTTTTTCAGGCCAGGGACCCCCAAACAGATGGCGAACTGGTCCAGGGTCCAGAATTGTGTTTTATATTAAATTGAGCTTAGTGTCATGTATAAACATTGCTTCTCTGTTATGGTACATCCAATACAAGGAAATAATACACAGGTTAATACTGTATTTTCATGTTTTTTTATTTTAAAGATGGGCTGGATAGGCCCTACGGGGTGGATGTGCTACTGCAATTTTTAAACACAACTTGCATATAACACAGGCCTATTAAGATCGTCATGTACACATTAATGTGCATTTTAAGACATCAAAGAGGGTGGAGGGACAAGGGAGAAATTGGGGAAAAATGAAAAAATATATTGTTTTTAAAAATACTAAAATATAAAATTATATTATTTTAAAGTGAAATCAAAAGATTTCGCGACCCCCCTGCAGTACCTCCGCAACCCCCCTAGGGGTCGCGACCCCCCTGTTGAAGACCTCTGGTTTAGAGCATTTATTTGCAGAAAATGACAAAAAAGATACATCTTTTCAGAGCTCAAACAATGCAAAGAAACAACATTTTAAATAATTCATTTTAAAACAACATAATACTAATGTTTACACTTAAGAAGAGTTCACAAATCAATATTTGGTGCAATAACCCTTATTTTTAATCATGCGTCTTGGCATGTTCTCCACAAGTCTTTCACATTGTTCTTGGGTGACTTTATTCCACTCCTGGTGCAAGAACTGAAGTAGCTCAGCTTTGTGTTTGTGTTGGAATTCAGCAGACGCTGGAATGGAATGGCTGTAATACATGTAGAGATGCTGATTTCAGAAAAAAATGTAGTGAACTCTTATTTTTTTCCAGAGCTGTAAATGCAGTATAACACAGTAGACACACACACCGTTGAAACAAAGCACAACCTTTTTACTTTTCATACAACAAAAAATGAAATAAAAAGTGGCTCTGGTGATTCCTAAAAAGTAGACCTGTGCATTTAAAGTATCAGAAAATTGTATTGTAACAAACTTTTGGATGGAATGTCACTAGTACGTTTTAGAACTCTCTACTTCCTGTAATTTTCAACAAATCTTTCTACTTTTTGTGGCAAACTGCTTCTTGGTTGGTATAAAACGATAATTTATATTTACAACACATATTATCACACACAATTAAGTAAAAATGACAGAATTATAAAAATCTGTCATGATCACTTTTAAGTCAGTATCGAAAAAGACCCGAAGAGGAAGAGGAGGAAGAAGAAGAAGAAGCTAAAACAAAACGATGATTGACGACACACAGAGCACTTCCATTTGCTCCACTTTGAATTCTCTTTTTTCCTCATGCAAGACGAGTCTATGAAGAACCAGGTGTAAACTTCTCATTCTGAATAAATACATTTACAGGATATACAGTATTACACTGAACTAGTTCAATTTCAGACAAATTTGACATGTTTTGCGTAAATGTGTGACTTTCAAAATGCAATTGTAAAGCTAATTGTGCATGAATGACGGTGTGCTTTTAGTGGCAAATATCATCAAAAACAAATATTAAATACTAAATAAATACTTACTTAAACTCAACTTCAAGTGCAAAACCAAAGGAAAATATATATAACATTTATTAGCAATAAAAAGTAAGAGCGTATTTGGAGAATAAATGATTGAGTGATCCATTTTAGACAGATCAGTAGGAACATATATAGGAATTTAATCACACAGAGAAGTGTTGATTCTTATGGTTTGCGTTCAAATGATCAGTTGTTGCTCTCTGTTCCGCACAGAGTTGGGGAAAAAGGGCTTTTGTCTTCTCTGCCCCCTCGACATGGAACAAGCTGCAAAAGGACTGGAAATTAACAGAATTTATCTCGTTGAATGACTTTAAATCCAGACTGAGAGCTCTTGAGACAGCCTCCATAAATTGTACCTGTTTTAACTCATTTATATGTAATTTTAATTGTGTTTTAATTGTCTTTTTGCTGCCTCTAGGTCAGGGCTCCCTTGAAAAAGAGGTTTTTAATCTCAATGGGATTTCCCTGGTTAAATAAAGGTTTAAATAAATAAAGAAATGTTTTGTTAATATTTAATTTATTAATAATAAATGTTGTCATGAGTTGGAAAAATATTCATAAATGGTGAATCATCAAGTTCAAAGTTCAAAGTCGAGTTTAAACTCAACTTCATTGTCAATTCTGCCATAATGTGTTTGACATACGGTGAATCGAAATTTCGTTTCTCTCTGGCCAAGCAGCAAAATACAATATAAAGACAAAACAAAAACTTCTAAGACTAAAATGTAAAAGTGCAGTGTGCATCAAAAATGTGCAATGGAAGATGCAGTGACATGGTAATGTGCACTGAAAGTAAGATAAAAAATAAATGTGCAACAGTAGTAATTCCAGTACAAGTTTCACCAAAATAAGGACAAAATCCAAAAGTTCTGATTTGTCTATTTCAACAGGCCCATGTGCAGGCCTGGACTGGTAATCGGGCATACCGGGCATTTTCCCGGTGGGCCGACAGTCCTAGGGGCCGATGCCCTTTTGTTTTTGTTTTTTTTTGTTTTTTTACTTAGAGACCGGACCACAATTTAGGACTGAACCAGGACTAAACCAGGACTAAACCAGGACTACATCAGGTCTGAACCAGGACTAAACCAGGACTAAACCAGCACTACATCAGGTCTGAACCAGGACTAAATCAGGTCTGAACCAGGACTAAACCAGGACTACATCAGGTCTGAACCAGGACTAAACCAGGACTAAACCAGCACTACATCAGGTCTGAACCAGGACTAAACCAGGACTAAACCAGCACTACATCAGGTCTGAACCAGGACTACATCAGGTCTGAACCAGGACTAAACCAGGTCTGAACCAGGACTACATCAGGTCTGAACCAGGACTAAACCAGGACTAAATCAGGATTGAACCAGGACTAAACCAGGACTAATCAGGACTAAATCAGGATTGAAACAGGACTAATTACATTTAAATCAGGACTAAATCAGGTCTGAACCAGGACTAAACCAGGACTAAATCAGGACTGAACCAGGACTAAACCAGGACTAATCAGATCTAAATCAGGACTAAATCAGGTCTGAACCAGGACTAAACCAGGACTAATTATGAGGGGCCGGTCTAAGCCAAAAAATGCCAGGGCCATTTTTTTGTCCCAGTCCAGACCTGCCCATGTGACAGATTATATTTAAGGTAACCGTATACAATGTTTGAATTTCACGGGCCACACTGTTAGCCTGCCAAACGTTCAGCTGCAACAAAGAACCACCATTTTTCTTTTCATGTCCAATGAGTTCTATTCGACCCAAACCTCATCTACCAAACATGACATTATTAAACCTTCTTTTGATTAGACGCCCTCCTGCCTCCGCATGCTTCAGGTAGCTACAGGGCGGGCGCCAGCGCGGGAGGGGGAGGGCCCCGGACACGTGATTGGCCAGAGGGATTGGGCGAGCGAGGAGAGGGGAGAGAGAGGGAGGTAGAAGTGAAAGCAGATGGCAAAGCTGGCACCTGTCTCCCACTAAAATCTGTTCTGAGCCCCGTAATTTTCTGCCAAAACAAGACTGGTAGTTTTAACCCTTCGCGGCCAGTACTGCCTCAACATTTCCTTTAGGACAGAAAGTCTCTGCCTATACACAGACTTTAAATCTGTGCAGACGAAGTACCTTTTATACTCTTATAGCATTTATCAAAAACATTGCTATATAGTTTTGGCACTTATTCTTGTTCTTTTGGCCCAGCCAGTTGTAAATTGCGTTTATGAGACAGTATCTATATCTAAAATCTACAGCTCTGTGGAATAAAGTGGAATAAAGTCACCCAAGAACAATGTGAAAGACGCATGAAAGCTGTGATTAAAAATAAGGCTTATTGCACCAAATATTGATTTGTGAACTCTTCTTAAGTGTAAACATTAGTATTATGTTGATTTAAAATTAATTTAATGTTGTTTCTTTGCATTGTTTGAGCTCTAAAAACATGTCTCTTTTTTGTTATTTTGACCATTTGTCATTTTCTGCAAATAAATGCTCTAAACGATAATATTTTTATTTGGAATTTGGGGGAAATGTTGTCAGTAGTTTATAGACTCAAACAAAAATGTTCCTTTTGCCCAAACACAGACCTATAAGTAGTAAAATCAGAAAAACTGATCATTTTGCAGTGGTCTCTTTTTTTTTTTTTTTCCAGAGCTGTATACGCTTAGTTCACCTCCCACCATTTTCAGTAGAAACGACACCTAATCCGAGTGTTCAGTGTACAAAGTGAAACAAAAAAACAAAAAGTCTACACGTTATTATAATATTTACAGCTGAAATAATTCCCAATAGCCTGACATAGGTATTCTACAATCCATTCGAGACACAATAGAATTCACATGCACCATACACACCATATTCTGCTAGACGCTGGGAGTGTGTGGGGCAGACGTGGCACATTTGGCACACATTTGGCACACATTTGGCACACATTTGGCACAGGAGGTTGTCTGTTCCGGGTGGCTGCTTCTATAAGGTTCATCCCTCACTACGCTCCTTCACATGACACTGCAAGATTCGTACGGAAGAAAGACTGGCCTTTTGGTTATGTTTGCAGGATGAGGACTAAACCAAAGGATCAAACCTGAAACTGAGTGGACAAGACCAGGACTAACGAGACCAAACCAATCATTAATTAAGTCTTTGTTCATGCTTTATTACGGCTAATTAAAGGGCCCATATTACGCTATTTTCTATGTTATAATGTCGTTTCCTTATCAAAAAACATTCCCATTTGTTTTGTTTCATTCACACAAATTCTGCATATTTTGGCTGAGTTCTTCACGCAAGATAAAAACTCTGTTCCACCTTGTGATGCCATGTGGTGATACAGGAAGTGCTCCATTGTGTTTTTAAACTCCATACACCTTCACTAGAATCATGTGGATAATCTCAGCCCTGGAATTGCCAATCTTAAATGAACTATAGGTAAAGGGTAGCTGTTAACTTGAAAACCACCAAGTTTTGGAGATGTAGACAAACTAATGATAAAGGATTACTCAATCATGTGTGAATGAACTCAGGAGGTAACAACGTTAGAACTCAGCTTAAACTTCACAAAAGTCCATTTAGTGTAATATAGGACCTTATTCGTTTGTCAAAACCAGGTAACACTTATTGCATAAAAATATGTCAAGGTAAACTAAAGATCTTATTTATTATTATTTCTGAAATGTATTGTCTTATGTAAAATTGAAGTCATCTTATTATTTTTGGGTGATTCTCCAACTATCAAAGAATTTGTGTCCCAGGCAGAAATAAGAAAAACAAAAACACGTTTGTCATTTTTTATTCATGATGCACTTACTAGATAGAAAAACTTTATGATAGATAAATGACTATTTTTATTATACAAAATATGGTTTTATATTGAGTGTTTTTGCTGTATGTCCTTTCTCTCAGTCCCTCATAAGACTGAAATTAAATTTGATACAACAGTAACTTCATTCATGAAAAATATCATGTCCTTGAAAGATATATTAGTATTTTATTTATTTTTCATGTCCCTAGGGATCACTGTCATTTCCACCACAAAATGTCACTTTGAACTTTGTTTAAACCTTTGTCTCCTTGAAGCACGTCAGTTGTGATGTGACAGGAGCTCGTGTTAGCATAGCAGCGTTAGCTCCACGGAAGGAAGGGAAACAAGAACAAAATCAAGGTCAAGTTTTACAAAACCAAGAGTAGGTTTATTGGTCGTCACTTCCAAACACCTCATATTTCCTTTGAATGTACAAATAATGAGAAAAACCCCATTTTATATGGTGTATTTTGAGTATATTTTATGCTAACTCTAAAACAGAGATTAGCATGCTAATATGTCATGAGATTTTAAAAGAAATGCTAAACATTGTCATTTCCACAACAGTCATTTCCATCACTTTATTGTTATTGAGATGTATTGATTTCTTTTATCATGGATTCTACCTGGACGACTGAGGGACTCTTCACGTTATTGATTATTGTTATTTATTTAATATTTATGTAATTTCATTGCAACCACTATCAGTTAATGTTTCTACACATTGTGACGAAGTAGAACAAATCAAAATATTTCTAAAAAATAGTATGTGTTGGGTTTTCTGAAGAATATTTCTGGAGAATGACCCTTTTACCAGCGCGCTTGTGTTCTTGTACCAACTTGTCTGTAATTCCAAACCCGAGCAGCAGAGGGCACCACAGGACCCACTTCTTATCTTCACCCTTAAGTCAAGTTCAGCCACATGTTCAGGTCTGGTCCCTTCACCTCCATAGTAAAAACCGGCCCAACTGCTCCACCTGTTAGCACCGGCTCGCTTCAACTCCTTTAAAACTCAACTAACTCAAAGTAGCTCCTTCTCTACTTTCCTCCCCTGCTCTCCTTCACTCTCACTCTCTCTGTTTTTTTCTTTTTTTAGAGGGAACCACAAATTGTATCCAGACTTTCGCACATAGTAACTCACTGTTTTGGGTTATTTAGAAGCGTAACAATTATAAACAACCCTGCAATGTGTTTTGGAGCTAATGGCGTTGACTCTGGTAAAGGCAAGGGGATAAAAACCTTCCCCTGGGTTATTTTCAAATTGAGGGCTTATTTTTGTAATTGCGGTGGCTATATTTTAAGCACCGCATGTTTCGGAGCTTTTAATGAAAATGGGCTTTTAGGAACAAGCAGTTTTGACATTCATTTCTTCAGTGCTGTAAATGTAATCGTATTAATAACTTACATATTGCGAGTGGGGAGTTTCTTTGTG
Organism: Paratrypauchen microcephalus; assembly: GCA_036785185.1. NCBI lineage: Eukaryota > Metazoa > Chordata > Actinopteri > Gobiiformes > Gobiidae > Paratrypauchen > Paratrypauchen microcephalus. Next base: position 161,377 of record JAVJIX010000310.1, on the reverse strand, counting down.
GTGTGCTGACAGAATTACACAGCCAATGGAAAAGTGTGTGTCGGAGGAGATAAGTGATAAACCAGGCGTACAGGTACAGGGAAGAAACTCATGCGAACAACTTTAAAATGGAAAACAGATATGGATTTGACTTTTATGATATTTTCCAGATTTGTAATTAATTGTTGTAAATCTTTTTTTCCCCAACCGTCAATGTCGAAGTTCTGACAGATGTTCCGGCGTGGTGTACTTTGGCTGTTTCCTTCCAAGATATTTGAGATGTGTTGTAAAATAATAATTCTGTATCATGAAATCTAAATAAGAAAATTAATTTGTATCACCATCTGGTAGTACATTAGTGGTTACTTTATTATCATGTACAAATATTTGACACAAGTTCTGATTGACCTAGATTGTTGCTCAAAAATATCACTGGAATAGAGATAACAGAAATACGTATTTATTTATTTTTTTGTTGGCAAAATTTTTTTTTTATACAAATTCTAATTAAAGATGCACTGTGGAATTTTTCTCTTGGGGGGTTCCTCACCTGCTTGACCCAATGGAGATGTTATTGCTGTGTATGGAAGATTCAGCAGGACGGCCTTTTTCCATTTCAAGTGTTTTTATGGCTCAGAAATACACTGAATACACACATACAGTACATACACACACCCACATACATACATACATACATACATACATACATACATACACACACCCACATACATACATACATACATACATACACACATACATACATACATACATACATACATACATACATACATACATACATACATACACACATACACACATACATACATACATACACACATACATACATACATACATACATACACACATATACACACATACATACATACATACATACACATACATACATGCATACATACACACACATACATACACACACATACACACATACATACATACACACATACACACATACATACATACATACATACATACATACACACATACATACATACATACACACATACATACACTCATTTACACACATACATACATACATACATACACACATACATACATACATACATACATACATACATACACATACATACATGCATACATACACACATGCACACGCACACACACACATACACATTCACATAAATACATACATACATACACACATACACACATACAGACACACAACCAGAAAAGTTACATAGTGTCCCTTTAATTAAAATCCCTCATCGGCCTCTGTAGATTTTAAGACTGTGAATAAAACACACCTGGTTTATGGTCTGGTAAGTAATTAAGTAACTAATAAGTATAATCCAGTGTAATTTTTACATTTTCACACATGGTAGTAACTTTTCCAGATTGGGGCTTGTGTTAGCCTGGTGCAGTTGGCAGTGCCCAGGGGTTGTTGCCATGCAGTTGAATGTGGCTGTCCCATAGACACTCACACACACACTCACACACACTCAAACACACACTGCCCGCTAACAATGGTACGCTTTATGAGGTGCCCACTGGTGCCATGGTAACCCCACCGTTCTGGGCAAAGACGGGCCGAGCGCTGTGCCAAAGAAATGCCAGGCTCCCCTTCTCTCCCCTTTCCTCTTTCGAACGGCGCTGCCCAAAAAACCTTTAGGAACTTAATGAGTGAGACCAGTGGGCAGACAAATTACAATGCTGGAGGTGCTGAGGGTTTAGGGAGCAGGGCTGGGAGGACAACAAGGAAATTTTTACTAGATGATTCAAATTGTAATTGTTTTCTTGTTTTGTCTTGTAAACACATTCAAAGTTGTTGAATTTAAGAATAAAGAAATTGCTCATAGTCAATGCAGAGATAACCGCTTAATAGCTGCAAGCCTATTTATTGATTATTCATTGAAGTAACCCACAGCAATTTATCAGTTATTAGTCGTGATTAGGATTATATAAACTATAAACAAGCTGGTAAAGTCATAACGTTACTCTGTATGTAAATGTGCTCTCTATGGTACCATAGCTTTAGTTTATGTGGTTTAAATCTAGAAATGATATATTCAAGGGCTTTCGAGATAATGGATTAATCAAAATGCCCTAATGGACAGGGTTATGTTGATTAATTTGGGTCCTTTCATTATATTATTTTTTTATTTTTAATTTTTTTCATGTAATTAAGGTTTTTTTGGGGGTTTTTTTTCCAACACATGGTCACTGACAAGAGTCAATCATAATCCTGCAAATACAATTAAAGATTAAATTAATCCTTAAAATTGCAAAACTGAAAATAATGTTTTTAACAATGTCTTTTAATCATTGCAATTTGTAAAATAAAATGGTTTTAAACAATTTGATTTTGTTGGCTGTTAGCAACATTTTTTCCATTAATAATTATGTTTATTATTATGTTCAGTTTAAAATTTAATGTGGACCTTGAGTCTCTTTTTTAACCCCAGACATTACAAATGGACGCTGAACTTTGCAAACCTCATTATACTTTAAAATAATATACTATTTCCAAAGGTGCAAATCAAGTAACATTTATGAATCAAACTTTTGGAGTGTCTCTGTGCTGCGTGAGCTCTTAACCTACGCAGTCACCCAATCTGGCAACATACATACACAGCACAAAGGCCTCACATTGATCACCGCCCCTCCAGGTGAGATGGAAACTTCTGTATGTTTATAAATGCAGAGGATGCGTTTGGAAATCACCCCGGGTCATGCAGGCACACAGCCCAGTCTCTGGCTCTGCTCAGTCCACACCATAAAGACCGAGGAGGAGGTGGGGGTCACAAAATGGAGTCGCATCTAGGGCTTTTAACATCTCTGAAAATCCATGCCAAATGCAGCCCGTCCAGCAGACTATCATGTGAGAATTGGTGTCGTAATTGCTACTTGTCCCTCTCTGCCATCATACACCCTTACCCTGCTACACTATGAGCTGCTAACATGTACAGCAGCTGGGAATATAGGCTGTGTATTCCACTGGTTGAAGACATAAATGGTCACTGCATTTGTGTCCAAACAGAAGGACGGACAGCAAGGTGCAATTACGTGACGTGCAATCAAAACCTTTGCATTTTCCTTTATAAATAAATAAATAAACAATGTTAATTTAACCACACGTTTAAGCATACAAATTAGCGAGATAAGAACAATTACCAGTACAACATTGTGAGTATGATGGATTTGTCATAGAAATTCTGAAGATGGACAGGGCGGAGGCAGAAAATGTGGAGATACGGTGAAGGAGGAAACGAATAACGTATTGAGAAAGAGAGAGAGAGAGAGTGCGTTTAAGTGAATTGTAAGATGGCAATACAGTGGTACCTCACCTTACGAAATTAATTCGTTCCAGAAGTGGTTTCGTAACGTGAATTTTTCGTAAGTTGAGTAGCTATTTCAATGGAAAAAGCCTGATTCGTTCCAAGGCCCCGATCCAAGTTTTTTTTTTTATAGCGTAACTTTTTTAAATAGTGTAACATTGTGTTCTGCATCCTGATTGGCTAAGAGACTGTAGACCCAGGACTAAACATGGACTAAACCAGGTCTAAACAAGGTCTATACCTGGACTGGACCAGGACTAAACCAGGACTAGACCAGGTGGATTAAAGCGCCGCGTGCGGGTCTACTTCCTGGTTTCTCACGAGTCACAGCTGAGGCGAGCAGCGAGGAGGGGACCACACGCAGTCCGAGCGCCTGAACGAACGCAGGTAAGAGCCGCGGTGGTTTAATCCTGGTTTAGACCTGGTTTAGACCTGGTTCAGACCTGGTTTAATCCTGTTTTAGAGGAGGCACGGGTCTCGTCCTCTCAGCCCCGCACCGGGTCATGCTGCGCTATCACACGTGTCCCCACCGCGCACACGTGTCCCCCCTCCCCCTTCCCTCCACACTTCACTATTAATAATTTTGTTGAAAATCTATGAAAGTTTGAGTGTTTAAAGGAGAGACAAATGTGAGAAAAGTTTAAATCCAGTCTGAGAAAAGCGTATAATGTGTGTGGCTGAGCGCGCATTATTTGAATTTTTGAGATTTCGCGTTTCGTAACTTGAATTTTCTTTCGTATCTAGAGACCAAAATTTACCGTGAAGGCGTTTCGTAACTTGGAATTTCGTAAGGTGAGGTACTACTGTATTTGGAGTGTGAATGTCAAGGTTGTGAATGTTAAAACACCAATGATTAAAAATGCTGCGATCTTTCAAACAGGAGGATAAAGTACTCTATGTACATGGATATTTTTGCAGTCCTTGTGTATTTGTCTGATACTTAAACCTCAACTAATACACTTAAAGCTTTAAGCCGTGTCAGAATGTTGTTACCTCATCAAATACATACCTGGAGTTGTGTTTTGTTTCATTGACACGTTTGAGTAATCCTGCATTGTTCGTCTGTCGACATCTCTAAAGCTCAAAATGCTCTCTTCCACCTTGTGATGTCATGGAGCAGTACAGTGGTACCTCACCTTACGAAATTAATTCGTTCCAGAAGTGGTTTCATAACGTGAATTTTTTGTAAGTTGAGTAGCTATTTCAATGGAAAAAGCCTGATTCGTTCCAAGGCCCCGATCCAAGTTTTTTTTAATAGTGTAACATTGTGTTCTGCGTAGAGACTGTAGACCCAGGACTAAACGTGGACTATACCAGGTCTAGACCAAGGTCTAAACTAGGACTAAACCTGGACTAAACCAGGACTGGACCAGGTGGATTAAAGCACCGCGCGCGGGTCTATTTCCTGGTTTCGTTTCGAGTCACGGCTGAGGCGAGCAGCGAGGGGAACCGCACGCAGTCTGAGCGCATGAACGAGACCCGTGCTCAAACCGTGCCTCCTCTAGACCTCCTCTAGACCAGGTCTAGACCACCACGGCTCTTGCATGCGTTCGTTCATGCCCTCAGACTGCGTGCGGTCCCCCTCGCTGCTCGCCTCAGCCGTGACTCAAAACGAAACCAGGAAATAGACCCGTGCGCGTTGCTTTAATCCACCTGGTCTATGCCTGGTCTAGTCCTGGTCTAGTCCTGGTTTAGTCCTGGTTTAGTCCAGGTTTAGTCCTGGTCCAGTCCTGGTTTAGTCCAGGTCTAGACCTGCTGGCAGCTCCGCTCCTTCCCCCCACACTTCACTATTAATAATTTTGTTGAAAATCTATGAAAGTTTGAGTGTTTAAATGAGAGACAAATGTGAGAAAAGTTTAAATCCAGTCTGAGAAAAGCGTATAATGTGTGTGGCTGAGCGCGCATTATTTGAATTTTTGAGATTTCGCGTTTCGTAACTTGAATTTTCTTTCGTATCTAGAGACCAAAATTTAACGTGAAGGCGTTTCGTAACTTGAAATTTTCGTTTGTTGGGTCTTTCGTAAGGTGAGGTACCACTGTATTTTTCAGTAGTTCAGCAGTTCAGTAGAAACTGGTGATTCCAGGGCTGAAATTATCCAAATTATTCTAGTGATGATGTATGGAGTTTAAAAAACACAATGGAGTACTTCCTGACATCACAAGGTGGAGCACAGTATTTTCTGTTGAGACTAAATATGCAGGTTTGTGTGTTAAACATGTGTGAATAAACAAAACACAACTCCAGGTATGTTTTTGATGAGGAAGCATTATAACATGTATCAGAAAATAGCGTAATATAAGAAATGTTGAGCACATTTCTGCCAAAATATCATATGATTATTGTTGTTTGTTCTCAGTGTAATTACTTTTGTATAATAAGATTAGATGCATTAAGATAAATTCCATTTTACTGAAGATTTGTTTTATCCTTTGTCCTCTTTACCAAAGTACATAAGCAAATCTTGGCTTATTTTGCTACTTTTTCACCAATAACTTAACTTCATTTGGGCTCATTTGCAGCAGAACACATCATACACTCTGTACCATGAAAACACTGCAGTTTCAAGTTCCACATTGTACCCAAGTGAACTCTACCCTGATAGGAAACATGCTTAAACAGCAGATCCCCCATTGTACAGGGACAGAAAAGCAAACAAACCCATAATGCATTTTGTCTTGTAAATAAATCCAGTGTTTTGTTCCAAACACCAGGCTAGCCCCACTGCTCTTATTTTTCCTGTCTAAATCAGATCTCCATAACGCCATCCTCATGGATTCTGACTTACTGTTTACACTGCACAGGCAAATGGCTTGGCTTTGTTTTTATTATGCTCATGAGCTGCACATTTCCTTCTGTTTTTAATATATTTCATGCAAACAGCCTCTTCAGCTCTAAATATTGAGTATATGTGTTGGGTTAATAGAACGTAGATCTTACCGTACCACTCTTATCCACCACAGTGTGGTTTGTATGCATTTGAAGGTTTTTTAGTGTTTGCTTGTGTGCACATCACATCAAAATTGAGGTTAAACCAAAGCTAAACTAAGTCTACATTAGGTCTAAAATCAAATCAGGACTGAACCAGAACAAAATGTGTACACACCCTTACTTTGAGTGAAGGTTTTTTCCCTGATGCCATTTTTAAAGATGCATGCATACATTTTCTCATTGAAATATATATTCAGTAACAGCAAGGCCAGTTATGTCGCCCGGATTGGCGTTACTGGGGCCCCACCCTGGAGCGAAGCCTGGGGTGGGTGCTCAATGGAGAGCGTCTGGTGGCCAGGCCTTCCCCCACGGGCACAGCCCGCAGGAGCGACGTGGGGCCATCCTCCCGTGGACCCACCACCCACAGGAGGATCCATAGGGGCTGTTGGAGTGAGATCTGGGCAGCAGATCTGCCCCCGCAACCCGAACCCGGATAAGCGGAAGAAAATGGATGGATGGATGGATGGAAGACTGCACCAAGCCTTTTTTAGTCCCCATTTCACTGTCTACCACCTCAGAAGAACCACAGTCCACCACCACCTCAGCAGAACTGTCCCACTACCACCTCAGCAGAAGAACTGTCCCACTACCACCTCAGCAGAAGAACTGTCCCACTACCACCTCAGCAGAAGTATGAACTGTCTCTGATCACCACCTCAGAAGAAGAAACACTGTCTCTACCACCACCTCAAAAGAACCACTGTTCCTCATCACAGCCTTAACAGAAGAACTGTTCCATAATCACCCCAGCAGAAGAACTGTTCTATTACCACCTCAGCAGAAGAACCAGTGTCTCCATCACCACCTCAGCAGAAGAAATTTCATATCACCACCTCAGCAGAACTACCCTGTCACCATCTTAGCAGAAGAATTAGTGCCTCCATCACCACCTCTGCACAAGAACCACTCTCCCATAACCACCTCAGCAGAAGAACTCTCCCATTACCACCTCATCTGAAGAACTTTCCCCTTCACCATCTCAGCAGCAGAAGCATTTCTTGTGGGCAAAATTCCGTTGAGTGTTTATGGACATGCAGCTGTGCTTGTCTGCACAGGAAAGCCACACTCAGGGTAACTGGCTGTTTGCGTGTTTCCTAAATGGACCAAGCAAAGAGCAAACAGGACAAGTTTGTATCATATTAAAATGTTGTTTGACAAAGGGAATACAATTTTGGTGTATGTCAATTCCAATATAGCTCTTGTTTGTTTGCACAAGTCATATCATGTCAAACTTAGACTTCCCAGTCTGGTTTTCAAGTGCTTTTTGTGAACACAAGAGGGTTCTGTTGAATGATGAACAACATGACCTTTGACCTCACAATATTACCACAATGACGCCCAAAGACACAATAGATTTTCACCTTAGTTTATTTGTGCTAACAGGGAAAATGTCAAACCAGTCATCTAGAAGAAGAACAAGAAGAAGAAGAAGAACAAGAACAAGAAGAACAAGAAGAAGAACAAGAAGAAGAACAAGAACAAGAACAAGAACAAGAAGAACAAGAAGAACAAGAAGAACAAGAACAAGAACAAGAACAAGAACAAGAACAAGAACAAGAAGAAGAAGACAGACTTTATTCATCCCCATAGGGGAATTATTTCTCTGCATTTGACCCGTCCTTCAGGAGCAGTGGGCAGCTCGTCTTTCAGGCGCCCGGGGACCATCTCCATGATCTTATTGCTCGGCTTGGTCAGGACCTCAGCTGGAGGATTTTACCTGGAGCATGTTTTGGGTTGGGGGAAACCGAAGTACCCGGAGGAAACCCACCCAGACACGGGGAGAACATGCAAACTCCACACAGAAAGGCTCAGGTGACCTTAGCTCACTTCTTCCCATATGTGAGATGAGGAGCAGTGAAATTAATAGTAGAAAATTGATTAGAAAGCTCAAGCAAGTACACTGCATTCATATGACTGCATTTTTCAAATTTCTCATCTTGTCCCAACTTTGCTGGCGGCGGCGTTTTGGCTCGTAGGTGGGATACAGTGTGTTTAGCCTCATTTGCATATATGTGATCACACTGCTCTTACATGGGCCCGGCACTGGCCCTCTTTTGGACATGTCCCTGTGTTGGAGTGATGGGCGTGGGTCTGGGTGAGGCCTGGGTGCCACTTCTCTGGCTCTCCCTCCGCTCGCACCGGCTGGCTGTAAATGAGCAGCAGAGCGCTTTGGCGCAGGAGAGCTTGTCTTTACTGGCATGTGCTTATATGGGAGACTTCTGACTGCTGTGGTGGGCGCGAGCTGGACCGGGACACAAATGTTCTTTAGAGATGTAGTACAAGTTTTAAAAGCACAGATGATGTTCAGTGTTCAAATAGACTAAAGTGGACATGTTTAAAAAACAGGGGGTTTAAGATGCCTCACAATACATGTTCTGTATAGGTTGTTTTCAGATTCTAGAATGTAAATTATGTCATATTCCCACATGGGATGCAATAGCCTTTTTTTCCTACTAATATAATTTTTTTTCCCGAGACTATGAAAAACAGGTAAATTCACAAATTTTTAAGCTAATCATTTAGTGACTAGATCCCAGGAAAAAAAATATTTTATTCCAATTAACTCCCCACCTGTATTTCTTTTTCATATGTAAAACTGGTAGTAAAACAAAATACTTTATTCAGATATTGTTTTATGTTTTGACATAAACATTTGCCCAAGGGGCCTATAGTAGAAGAGCCTAGGAGTTTGGCAAGTGCAGTCCAGTCAAAGTACATTGAAACCATGTTTGTTGGTGTTGATAAAAGGGAGTTTATTACATGCATTGTATTGTGCTTTGATTCTCCCTCCAATACAGTGTCCAACGGGCCCCAGTCTAACCTGGCTCCTACATCTGAGTCTGGCCTGGGGCCTCCTGGAACCTGCCTATCACACACACACACCACCTCCCTATACGTGCATACATGTTTCTATACTTATCAAACTACAACTATCCGACAGTGCCTCCTGTACAATACTATGTGACCCAAAGGGATAATATTATCACTATACAGATTAAGATAAGTCTTGTATGGCAGGAGAAGACAGTTGGAACGGATGACCGGTGAGGCACAGCTGCTTGGAGGAGACTCATCTCGGACTCCCCTCTTCATCCAAACGCACTCACACACACACACACACACACACACACATCACAGATCATGGGCAACATACAGTATATACCAGCACATGCACAGCCCTAGTCCCAGTAACACAGCTCACCCTCTTACAGATAGGCTGACTGGAGGCAGGCGCGACAAAATGGCGTGGGAGAGGCACAGTGACCCGGGGCTCAGGTGGCAGCTCTGTTATGACGTCTCTGCCCGCTCATGGTGGATGGTAGGACACGCACTTCCTGTATTTGTGTCTGTTTTTGTTACTGGAGTGTCCTTTTCTTTTGTGTGTAAATGTGATGCTGTGTTTGCATGTGGATGTGTCACCTGCTCGGGGATTGGAAAGGCCAGAGCTGGGCCTGTTTCTGTAGACAAGGGAAAGACAAATGAAGTACATCTGCAGTACTGTCAGTAGCACTCAAGTAACAGGAATGCATTTAGCTTTTTAATTGAGCTTTTCTTGTGCTAATATGATATTAATAGTGGCCATGCTACTTTCTACCACTAGATGTAGTCTTGAGCTTTATGCATGTAATGAAAGTTGGTTAAATTCTTAAAAAAAAACAACAACAAAGGAGCATAATTGAAAATTGTTTTTTGGGCAAACATATAGTTATGGGAAACCTGCTGATAACTTAATGAAATAATTGTTGAATGACGATGTGGCCACATGTAAAGAGCATTTTTAATACTTGAGAAGCTGAGATAGAAGACTTCTTCCTGAATACTAATCATAGAATCATCTAGTGACTGCATTTGTGATGGGCTCTATCGCACAGATCTGGGGCTTATCCCAGAGGAGAGCAGTTTTTAATTAAATCCTTCTTTACACCAGAGAAACGGATGGAGCTTTTTATTAAGGCCATGACAGAGTGGGCAGTTTGTCTACTGAAAGCTACTTCCGGTCAGTAAGTGAATGCAGTCATGGAAAGGCCAGTGAGACAATCTTAGGGCAAAAGAAATGTTGGACTCTATAATAAATATTTAGTTTTTCACATTTGGTGATTATGCCATTGGGGTGGCAGCAGTAGCATTCCGATATTGAATATGAAGATTGTCTTAGCAGCGTGTTTTGTATCTCATAATGAATGAAACTAGCTGTATTTGTCATTCTGCTCTTTCTGACACAAACAGCCACACTTGTGAGATCAGAGAGCTGGACCCACGTCTCACTGCAGTGACAACATCAATCAGGCAGTCCCCTGGTCCCCCTCGCCCCCTCGCACCCTGCCCCCCACCACGCCTGATGAGTGGCATCTTGAGGCCTGACACAGTTAGGACATTCCCAGTACAGGACTGTTTATATAGGCCAGGAAGACACCCTCACTCACCCCGGGATAGGCAGGGATAGAACTCATAGTTGACTTTTATCTTTTACTTAAAAAATAAGATCATATTTTTCTCCAGTACTGATATACTGCAAAAGTAGCTCTCACTGTCAAAATAAGACTGCTTTGTGCTGTCTGCATCTAATTATAGAGTGTTTTATTGTTTCAAGCCATTTTTTTTTTCTCCACATTTTTTTTATTAGCATTGACTGCATAACTCCACTCCTCTGGAAGTCGTGGACCACTGCAAACAGTTTAAAATCAACTGGTTAGTACTGAGATAGTACAAGATGCTATAGTCGTATACTTAGTCGTATAATATATACTATACTGTTGCTGTTGTTGCTGTTGTTGCTGCTGTTCCTGTTTTTTGTTTTTTTTTCTTCCCTGGCGGCACGGTGGCTGAGTGGCTAGCACTCATGCTTCACAGCAAGAAGGTTCGGGTTGCCCGGGCCTTTCTGTGTGGAGTTTGCATGTTCTCCCCGTGTCTGGGTGGGTTTCCTCCGGGTACTCCGGTTTCCCCCACCAACCTAAACATGCGCCATAGGTAAAATCCTCCAGCTTAGGGCCTGACCAAAGCATAAATAACAAAACAAAATCATGGGGATGGTCCCCGGGTCAAATATAGAAACAACTTCTCCTGTGCGAGATCAATAAAGGTCAATCTTCTAATCCTTGACCACTGTAAGGCGCTTTGTGCTACAATTTTGTATGAAAAGCACCTTATAAATATTTGATTGATTGATTGATTGATACTTACGGCAATTAATAAAAGCAATTGGTTGTTTTCAGAGAATGTAATGAAGTCATACTCCTAGATATGTGCAAAAGCCAGTTTTCAGTACTGAAAGCATTGCCATGAAATATCCAAAAAGTAAATACAAAATATTGGTGACCCTATAAGTCACTGTATTACAATAAACATCTACATTTCACATTTACATTTTAGCTGCCCCCATCTATGTTAAAACAAAGTAATAGATTCACTTTTTTTCTACTGTTATCGTGATAAGAGGGCAAGGATGTCCGGCAGCTTTGACGCCCCACGCTGAGGTGTAAGGCCAGAGGGTGACGGTGGCGGGCGCAGGAGGGGTAGGGGCTGGGGTCTTTGGGGGTGACAGGGTTCTTGAGCAGGCAGCGCGAGGGTGACAGGGGGCACAGAGTGGGCACAGAGCGGGCGCAGGCTGGCAAACGAGCAGTACGTCTGTGGAGGGGGGCTGCACAAAGGAGCCTGTTGTTGGGCAGACTCAGACTCCATTCTCATGATTTGGACTTCACGAGTGGCTGTGCTGTTTGGCTTGGGCGGAGAGCACAGGGAGCGGGCGGACAAAGGCGGCAGGACGGTGAGACATTCTGTGAGTCTGTGCACGGAGGAGACGTCTTACACGCCCATAAATCTCCTGTCACTTATAAATGTATGTGCACATGCTGATACAGAGCGCAGAGCTACTGTCTTCATGCGAAACGTTCAACGCTATTTCAACACACTATTTCATGATTCTTTTCACTGGCTCCAAGTTATAATGGATGGCAATGGTTCATGTGCTCTTATTTGTAAAAGCTCAATGTTCATTGTTGAATAGTTCACTCCATCGGGTTTGCAAGGGAAGATTACCTACAAGCAAGCATCTCTTTAGTCTTGATTTCATAAACTCAGTCATTTTTTGTAACAGAACATCAAATATCCATTGTCAGTTGCAGCCATTTTTAAAAAAAGGACATATTATGTAGAATTGTATGAGCTTTTAACCATGTTTTAATAGTGTTTCCTAATTATTAATCCAAATAATTTCACTTGTGGATCAATAAAGTTTGTCTAAGTCTAATTAGGTCACTAAGAGTTGTAATTCAACTAGTTTGAGAAGTCCTGTGGTCCTGCATTTGAGACTTGAGTGGTTTTTCCCTGCCCCTATCTCCACCTTTTAATCTGTATGCATAAATTATCTAACCGTTACAAGTCTCTAACCCGTTCCGTTTGAGTTTGCTCTGTCCCAGGTGCTGTTTGGGCCTTCACAAACCAGAGGCCGCCCTGGCGAGTATGAAACGAGCATCAAAGGTCCCATGGCATGAATTTTTCACTTTCTGAGGTTTTTGAACGTTAATGTGAGCTCCCCTACCCTGTTTAGGCCCCCCCCCCCCCCATGGTTAAAAGTTGCGAAATGTCTAAACTGAGCATTTGCGATCCTTTTCTGCGTTAGAAAAAAACACAACTCAAACGGGCGATTCTGAACAAGGCACCTTATTGACGTCAGCTCGAAAAAAGAAATGCAAATGCAGTTCCACCCCCGTCTGTCTCTACTCAGCGTCTCTGTAAATCACGCCCAGAGAGTTTGGACTGCGGAGGAGCTACGCAATGCGAAATGCGTTTTTTTATTTGCCTGGAGGAACTTGCGAGTGTTTCTAGGCTCGGAAGTCCTTTATCTGAGCCTGTGGATATCTGAAACAGCAGTGGTTTAATTTTATTTTCTGTGGAAATGTGTTTATTTTTCAATGGAACGCTTCTCATCTCTCCCTCCGCGCAAAAACACGGAAGTGGGTCACAGAGCGGAGCGGAGAACTTGGCCACGCCCCCACCCCCTACTATAGGCCATCTCTGTCCTCCTCATTTGCATTCAAGCAACAACGCCCATAATGGAGTGTTCCAGAGTGACATTTATGACTCTTTCTCATCTTATCTCTCTTTCTCATGCACTGAGTCTTGATTTTGAAGAAGGATTCATTTACAGTATTAGGGAACCATTAAGGAGCCATATAAAAGCATCAAGAAGTACCATGTCATGGGACCTTTAAAATTCAAATTTAAACCACAGTTGGTGGAACTGTCAATGATACAACGAAGGAAAAAAACATCTAAAACATTTCCCTCTGACTCTAAAGTTAGTGAGGAAGAGCAGATGAAGAGGTTATGAATGTGCTGCTGCAGGTAAATGTGCTGATGTGACGTTCTTGAATTAATCGGCTCTTTTGAACGGTTTGTTAACGTGAATGTTTGGAGTCTGATCTTGTTTTTTTAAAGAATCATATCTTTTTCTGTCTGTCTCTTATACTGATTAATACTGAACCAATGCAACAATCATTACAGAAGCAGAGTCGGCAACACAAGTGAGAGCTTTGTGCACAAAAAAAGTATTTGACATTATCATAATAATAGTTCGTCTTTTATTTTTTATTATTGTAGTGCAACGTTGTATGCAGATTATGCATCATTTCAAAAGGTAAATACACTCCCACACTCAGTTTGTGTGTAATTGGTTAGTGAGTGAGATAAAATGAGCCAGAGCCAGTCTTTTGAATGGCTCTTTGAAGTAAACAGAGTCACAAGATTCAGATCCCATGAAAGAGCCGAAAGTCCCATCAGTACTAGAACCCTATTTGAAAATGTACTTAAATAAGAGACCATTTTGTTCTGAAATCAGCATCTCTACATGTATCACAGCCATTCCATTCCAGCGTCTGTTGAATTCCAACACAAACACAAAGCTGAGCTACTTCAGTTCTTGCACCAGTGGAATAAAGTCACCCAAGAACAATGTGAAAGACTTGTGGAGAACATGCCAAGACGCATGAAAGCTGTGATTAAAAAGGGTTAGTGCATCAGATATTGATTTCTGAACTTTTCTTAAGTGTAAACCAGTGGTTCTTAACCTTGTTGGAGGTACTGAACCCCACCAGTTTCATATGCACATTCACCGAACCCTTCTTTATTGAAAAATAAAATATGAATTTTTTTCTCAAATTCAAGACACAGGTATGTTTTACAGGTGCACAAAATGACATGACAATGCATGAACTCACAACAAAGTACATACCTTTTCACAATACCTTCTCACAAAGACTTTTTAATACTACCACACTGAAATGTTTTAATTTTTAACCTTATGTATTCCAATGATGAACTTATTGTATTTATGCTATTTATTATTTGTAACATTTTAACACACACACACCCCTCCATCACCTAATTTCCATCAGGCTACAATAATAATGAATATTTACTGCAAATCAGTGTGACCTCTGCTGTTGTCTTTGAGGGACCAGTTCAGAAAAGTGCGGCTTCACCTTGGCAAGTGCCACTCTCATGTTATTTTCACAGCAAAGTCTGTTCCTCTTCTTAGTTTTTATGTCCAGCATCCTCAAGAAGGATTGCTCACAAAGATATGTTGTAACAAACGGCATAAAAATATGAATCGGGTGCCGGTCTTGACCTCCGCCGAACCCCTGAGACAGACTCACCGAACCCACGTTAAGAACCACTGGTGTAAACATTAGTATTATGTTGTTTTAAAATGAATTTGATCTTGAGCTCTGAAAACATGTTGTTGTTGTTTTTTTTTGACCATTTGTCATTTTCTGCAAATAAATGCTCTAAACGATAATATTTTTATTTGGAATTTGGGGGAAATGTTGTCAGTAGTTTATAGACTCAAACAAAAATGTTCAAAAAATGTTCCTTTTGCCCAAACACATATCTATGTCATTCAACTTTATCTGCACTACAATATTCAGTTATATTCCAGAGTCTATTTTTAGGTCTATTTTTAAATTATTTAAGCCATTATTTGTTATCTTGTTTTATTGCATGCTACTTTTTCCTGCTGTTCTTGATCTGTGCGTTGCAACACTGGAATTTCCCCACTGTGGGACTAATAAAGGCATATCTTATATCTTATATATAAGTAGTAAAATCTGAAAAACTGATCATTTTGCAGTGGTCTCTTTATTTTTTTCCAGAGCTGTATTTTCCAACCCAAGTTAAAAACCTGTATACAGCCTACCTTCATCCTGCCCTTGCTCTTCTTTACCCTCACTGCCCCCTGTGCCCACCACCAATACCCCCACCCCCCTTCCCCCAGACAGTCCCTCCCCCTGATGCCCACGTCCCCTCCGTCTGGCCCGCCCCATTGCTTTTCACCCTCCTGACCCCTGTGCCACCCTGGCCTTCTGTCTGTCTGTCTCACTCCCCCCCCTCTCTCTCTCTCAGACCCAGATGCCCCGCCGCACACACCCGCCCTCCGCCCAGCACACGTAGCGGCCTTCACACTCTCCATATCATCTCTCCATTCTTACCATTTTTATATGTATCTAGCAGCTCCTTTCTTCGTGGTGCCATCTTTCTCTCTCCCACTGCACAGATGCCTGGCTTGGATCGCAACAGCTGTCTCGCCATGTGCCACCGACAAGTGTTGCCTTCCACTGTAGACTGGTGTGTGTGTGTGTGTGTGTGTGTGTGGGAGGGGGGTAGGGGTGCTGGTGCTAGTGGTTGGGAATGGATAGCAGAGTAGATTAGTTATGAATATTCATGTTCTTTTGGATGTGGCAACAACCTGAAAATGGCACCGCAGCAGAGGCTCCTCCCAACCCAAATATGAGCGAGGCCTAGATACAGCCAGTTGGTTGAGTGGAGCTCCGTTCTAGGCTATTGTTAGTGTTGTATGTACACAGATGTTATGTTGGTGGATGAATAGTTAGTTTTTATTCGAAAGTGTCTGTGTTCATGAAAAATTAAATCCACTTTGGTGTAAGAGGGAGTAAAACATGAATCAAAATCAACACACATCACCAAATAATAGGATAAAGTCAGTGCTGTATCATTTTGTTAGATTAGTGCATGTTCTAATTGCTAAGTGCAACATTTCCAAGTAATAGTATAAAAAAATAAGAGACTGCTGCAAAATTATCAGTTTGATTTGACTACTTATAGGTTTGTGTTTGCGCAAAAGGAACATTTTTGTTTGAGTCTATAAACTACTGACAACATTTCCCCCAAATTCCAAATAAGAATATTATCGTTTAGAGTATTTATTTGCAGAAAATGACAAATGGTCAAAATAACAAAAAAGATCCATGTTTTCAGAGCTCAAACAATGCAAAGAAACAAGATCAAATTCATTTTAAAACAACATAATACTAATGTTTACACTTAAGAAGAGTTCACAAATCAATATTTGGTGCAATAACCCTTATTTTTAATCACAGCTTTCATGTGTCTTGGCATGCTCTCCACAAGTCTTTCACATTGTTCTTGGGTCCTAGTTTAGACCTGGTTTAGACTGGGTTTAGTCCTAGTTTAGTCCTGGTTTAGTCCCATTTTTTAACCTGGTTTAGACCTGGTTTACTCCTGATTCAGACTTAGTTTAGTCCTGGTTCAGACCTGGTTTAGTCCCAGTCTTTCACATTGTTCTTGGGCGACTTTATTCCACTCCTGGTGCAAGAACTGAAGTAGCTCAGCTTTGTGTTTGTGTTGGAATTCAACAGACGCTGGAATGGAATGGCTGTGATACATGTAGAGATGCTGATTTCAGAACAAAAATGCAGTGGAGTCTTATTTTTTTTCCAGAGCTGTAGATTTTAGCTATAGATACTGTCTCATAAATGCAATTTACAACTGACTGGGCCAAAAGAACAAGAATAAATGCCAAAAATATATAGCAATGTTTTTGAGATGCTGATTTCAGAAAAAAATGCAGTGGTCTCTTGTTTTTTCCAGAGCTGTAGAATATCTAAAAGTTACTAAATGTGTGTTATATTGAAACACTTGCATTATATGTAAACATTTACGCTAGCCTGGGAGATACAAATGATCAAAATCAGGTAGTATGGCAGTTTTATAATCTTCCCACTTTATGTACCCCAATACATGCACTGGAAAATATATTTAAAGAGCACAGACTAACAATACAAAACTATTAGTTAACTTAATCCAACTAGATACTAGATACAGAGCTGTATGTTTTGAGGTTTTCTTAACATAGCTTTGATGTAAATGTCAAACGGAAAACATGGACCAGCTCTTGACTCTTGTGCCAGTAGATGGAGTGGTGAGCCATTAAAATGTTAAATTAATGAATGTGCTTGATTTGAAATGTCCCACACCAACTAGACTTAAAGGTCCAGTGTGTAGGATTGGTGGTGCATAGGTGGTGTAGGTACCATGTACTTCCTCTTTTGGCTACGGCAGACCTCGAGGGTCACCCGGGCGCGCCGTAACGCGGACAGCTCGTGTACCAGCGCGCACCCGGCGCTGTGCGAGCTCTCGCCGACAACTACTGTATAAATAAAACGCGGTCCCGTTCACTGTTTTTTTTTTTATTTCCGCATGAAAACAGACATTCCCGATCGTGTACCATGACAATCTACACATCAAATGAAACCTTACACTCTCCTCTTTTTGACTATGCAATTCATTTCCCGGCACAACAATCACTCCCCGAGCACATGGGGCTTTTATACGGAAAAGCACAAAACGAGGTTTGTTACTTAGCTTACCTTTGAAGGCTCTGGACAGGTCAAACTCTGTATTTCACCATAAACTTGGTCTCAATCTGTCCGTAAGGATCCAGCGAATAAAATCCAGTAAAACAATTTAGTCCAAAACACGTGTTAGATCCATTACGACGTCTGATCCGGCAGCATGCTTGTGTTGTTTACCCAAAACCACGAGCCTTGCCGAAGGCGGAGCCCAAATGTCCTTCTGCGGCTCTCGTATTCAAAATGGCTGCCTCTGCATGGGGACGATCCCCTTTTATGTGACTATATCTAAGTCCAAAAGAATACTTTGATGATGGAAGTGAAAAGGCTTGGAAAACAATGTATTTTTGAATGGGTATCTTCAATTTCGGTAAATAACGGGTAAAAATCTTATACACTGTCCCTTTAACATAGTAGAGAAAAAAATGGTCCAAAAGCAGTTCCATGTGGTCTATTCCTCTTTACAAAGTTGTTTGTTGAAGATGATTAAGATGATCGAGAAAGTTCATTTACAAATACAGCCTTCAATTTTTTATTCTTAGTGTTATTACGTGGTTTGTAATTTGGTCAGGACTATGCATGTTAAACAATAATGTTATACTGTACACTGGCCCATGTTAACATGGGCCAATTTCCATCCATTGTCCTAGATTCATTCTCACAGATGGTGTATATGGTGATATATGGACACACGATGCAAGGTGGGTGAAGTGTTTTGCCTAAGGGCGGAACAGTATGTACTGGTCTGAGCAGAAATAAATCACAGGCGCTCTTCACTGAGTCACTGCTGCCCGACGCTTGGTATTCCCAAATGAAGTAACAAAAGTAAGAACTGGAGGCAAGATGATGACAAAGTTGTTTTTTTGTTTTTTTTTCAAAAGGCTACTCCCGTAATGAGGAAGTGGCTGAAGGATGAAGAGGGCTGGGTGAGACTGAGCAGTTGGGGTGAGGGGCAGTAGATCTGAGAGGAGCAGGACTCTGGTGGTTCACACTTTCATTCGGCGCCAGGAAAGCAGATTATAGAGAAAGAGGGAGGGGGCTATACCATACAGCAGCACTTCAACACCACTCTGCATCTCCCACTGGAGGACCACGGCCATGTCATCCACTCCAAAACACAAGCAAAGAGGAAGAAGAAGGAAGAAACATGCACTTTAAGAACTCAATGATTCTTGTAACCCTGTAACTAATGACAGACACCGTGCCAACATGCACAGACTCATGGATTTTTCAATGTTTTGGTTATTTTATTGGGTTTGACCATGATGAGTTTCAATATACTTATAAATAAATAAAAACTGAATAAAAATTAGTGGGTTTGGGGTTTTTACACCGTTTTGTGGCACCTAAAACACAGTGCTCTGTTGAAAATATTTTGAATTTCAAATGTACGACAACGTATGACATTTATACAGATTGCGGTTTGAAAGGATTGTCCCATTGTGTCTTTGGGCAAGACATCAACTACAGCCGTCTCTCCAAGGAAAACATGTTTCACAAACCAAAAGGTTGTTGGTGCAAACGCCACACAATCTTTACCTCCTTCACAAAGCGCAGTGATTCTGACAGTAAAGAGCAGATTTAAAGGAAAAGTAACATTTTTTACAATTTGAGCCTTATTTCGGTAATAAAACAAGTTGTTTTACTCACCCATAGCACTTTGGTGTCATATGGAGCATTTCCGGAGATGTTTTAGATTAGCGTTAGGCTAACGCCGTTAGCCTAGCGCGACTTCTAGCCATAGCTCGGGGCATATAATATATTCCCCGAGCATGTAATATGCTCCGTGCGGGCTCCAAATAACACAAACTTTAGCACTTTTCAAATCATAGAAGCTCGATGTCTTAGTCTACGATTTCGTTTGGTCAAAAGTGGCCTGTAATCCGAGATTTATCCATAGTTTACAGCTTTGCGTTCCATGTTTGGGTCCCGGGAGCTGAGAGCACACTCATGCGCACTGGCGTCCTCATCTACTCGAAACTATGGATAAATCTCGGATTACAGGCCACTTTTGACCAAACGAAATTGTAGACTAAAGACATCAAGCTTCTATGATTTGAAAAGTGCTAAAATTTGTGTTATTTGGAGCCCGCACGGGGCATATTACATGCTCGGGGAATATATTATATGCCCCGAGCTATGGCTATAAGTCGCGCTAGGCTAACGGCGTTAGCCTAACGCTAATCTAAAACATCTCCGGAAGTGCTCCATATGACACCAAAGTGATATGGGTGAGTAAAACAACTTGTTTTATTACCAGAATAAGGCTCAAATTGTAAAAAAAACGTTATTTTTCCTTTAAAGGTTTGATGTTGTGTCCTTGTGTCCTTGACTAAGAGAGCAATGACCAAAAAGCTAGATTTTGTTTTAAATTGTCAATTTCTAGGTCAGCGGTCCTTGTTTTTCACCATTCTGAAACTGTGAATACACTAGTCTTACAGTGTGAATGTGTTGGTGCGCTGAGGCCATTGGCACGCTATAACGCCGTCTGTAATTCATTCTTATTTCATGGAATCTTAATAGACCTCTACACTGCAGCACTTGCAATGATGTATCTATTTTACTGCTATTAAACACACACCTTCCTGTACTACATATACCACTGGCGTATGCACAATCCCCCCCATTCACTGTGCCCTCTCACTGCCAGACTTAATCACACGTATAAATCCGTCTTGCTGCTGGGAGATAAGCCCCCAAACCTCCTGAGATACCCACTTGGAGCTCTGCAGTGGAGGGGCCCTGATAAGCACAGGAACACACACAACACCGCAGCCAATCAGAGACGCTCCAGGCTCCAAAGTCCACCAATCACAGCCCATCAACCAGAGCTAATCCCCGCACCTCAAGCCCGCAAGGTAGCATGGGAGAAAATTGCAATCAGATAAGCCAAATAATCAGAGGGCATGTTCTAAAGCCGCACCATGTCACCTGTAATTGCTTAATTGTTTATTACGTTATGAATCTCGGGGTCTAATGAAAAAGTAATCTGTTGTTTTAGAGATCAGAGTTGACAGTGAGGGCTGGAAATCGCCCAAAAAGTGTTGGTCTTTGCGTCTTAACTCACCTTTTTGTTCAAAGCCGTTCTCTCAAGGGGGTTAGAGTGGTTTAAAGTACGTTCACAATAACCTGCATTTCAAAGACAAAAGTCATTCTAGAATATATAGGATATGGCCACAGGGGAGTTTATGAAAGGGTTTGTAAAGATATTTTAAGTTCAAAGGTAGAACAGCTTAGAGTTGTTTTGAAAAATGTTTGTTAACTGGCAATATAGGTACTTTTGTGCCTCTAGCAAACGATATCACAGAAGAAAGTCAGTCATGGTTTGCATAGATGTTGGTAGTACAGGATAAAGGCAAATATCCCAGTCTGCAAGGGTAAGAATCATTCTAATAATAATAATAATAAAAATAATAATAATGGTCATGAGCTCTGGGTAATGACCGAAAGGACGAGATCGCGGATACAAGCGGCCGAAATGAGTTTCCTCTGCAGAGTGGCTGGACGCTCCCTTAGAGATAGAGTGAGGAGCTCGGTCACACAGGAGGAGCTCGGAGTAGAGCCGCTGCTTCTCCACGTTGAGAGGAGCAGCTGAGGTGGCTCAGCTGCTCCTCTGCTGTTCCGGATGCCTCCTGGTCGCCTCCCTTGGGAGGTGTTCCGGGCATGTCCCACCGGGAGGAGGCCCCGGGGAAGACCCAGGACCCGCTGGAGGGACTATGTGTCTCGGCTGGCCTGGGAACACCTTGGGGTCCCCCCGGAGGAACTGGAGGAAGTGTCCGGGGTGAAGGAAGTCTGGGAGGCCCTGCTTAGACTGTTGCCCTTGCGACCCGGCCCCAGATAAGCGGAAGAAAATGGATGGATAATAATAATAATAATAATAATAATAATAATAATAATAATAATAATAATAATAATAATAATAATAATAATAATAATAATAATAATAATATTTTAATGAAGGTTACTAACAACCATCTTTTAAAGCACTAAGCTGTGTCTGCTGTCCAACCCCAACCAACACTACCCTCTATTTTATTATTATTATTATTATAACTTTATTATATTTCAATAGGGAAATCCTATTGAGATTAAAAACCTCTTTTTCAAGGGAGCCCATAGCTTGTGTACTGGCAGGAACTGAATACATGTACCAAGAATATGTGATCCTGAATACTAATTCTGAGTACTTATGGTTGGAATAAATATATGGAACATGGTTACTTTACTAAATCAAAAGGAATACGTGGTGGTAATTACGTGTAATTTTGGTTTTGTACTGCAAATTATTAGTGAGAAAAAAACAAACCCCGCTCTTGTGTGCGTGTAATTTTTCCTTCTCTAATTAGACACGAGTTAATTCATGACGCACAGTTGTTGTATTTTGTGGCTAAGATATAATAGAACTATGTGTAAAAGTATTCCAAGTATTCAGAACACAGGACTCTGATTGGCCCGTGTAATGGGCTGTGTTACAAAATACATTTGAATGCAGATATTCAGTGTTCTAGAAGTAAATACTTTACATTTGCAGAATATTCTTCCCATCGCCGTGTACAGACGATTCTTTCTGCAAATAAATGATTAAGTGCGATTATTATTTTGTATTTTCTTGTTCTAAGGAGATTGACGCTCAGTATCTACCTACAAAAACAGGAAGATAAGTACTATAACTCAGGTCTGGACTGGGACAAAAAAACGGCCCTGGCATTTCTGGCTTAGACCGGCCCCTCATAATTAGTCCTGGTTCAGACCTGATTTAGTCCTGATTTAGACCTGATTAGTCCTGGTTTAGTCCTGGTTCAGTCCTGATTTAGTCCTGGTTCAGTCCTGATTTAGTCCTGGTTCAGACCTGATTTAGTCCTGATTTAGACCTGATTAGTCCTGGTTTAGTCCTGGTTCAGACTTGATTTAGTCCTGATTTAGATGTAATTAGTCCTGGTTTAGTCCTGGTTCAATCCTGATTTAGTCCTGGTTTAGTCCTGGCTCAGACCTGATTTAGTCCTGATTTAGACCTGATTAGTCCTGGTTTAGTCCTGGTTCAGTCCTGATTTAGTCCTGGTTTAGTCCTGGTTCAGACTTGATTTAGTCCTGATTTAGATGTAATTAGTCCTGGTTTAGTCCTGGTTCAATCCTGATTTAGTCCTGGTTTAGTCCTGGTTCAGATCTGATTTAATCCTGATTTAGACCTGATTAGTCCTGGTTTAGTCCTGGTTCAATCCTGATTTAGTCCTGGTTTAGTCCTGGTTCAGACCTGATTTAGTCCTGATTTAGACCTGATTAGTCCTGGTTTAGTCCTGGTTCAGTCCTAAATTGTAGGCCGGTCTCCAAGTAAAAAAAAAAAAAAAAAAAAAAGAAGGGCATCTGTCGGCCCACCAGGAAAATGCCCGGTATGCCTGATTACCAGTCCAGGCCTGCTATAACTTCACCTCTGTCGTACATACAGTGCACCGTATACTTCTCTCTGGACAATAACGCTTGATCCAACACCATTTTTCACTCTATGGATTTTGGTCTCTGGCTGTCGGAAGAGTAAAGAGGCTGTGTTTTATTTTTGTGTTGACCAGGCCCTGCCGCGGATGTTTGGTGGACAAAGCTGGCCGAGGCGTGAGTGGTCATCTCCGCTGCCTGGTAACAGAGGTGGAGCTAACACTGGACCATAGCCTGGCTAAGGTTCTGACCAATGCACAACTCTGGTGCTGTTTTTGGTCAGACAGTTAGACCAGTGCCATATTATATCAGGGAGGTGCTGTGCTCATCATTTGTCTTGTGAAGCGATGCCAGTTCATGATTTTTATTTTATTTTATTTCATTTTTTTCCTCTTATATAAAGTTGAAACTGTAAGCTCAAACTCGCTGCTTTCATACTTGGCATTCTACATTTTTTTACTTCACCCTCTTGGCCATGTCATGATCCAAATGAGGTTGTAGTGTAAACCACTACTATGAAATATGCATGTGAATTTTTAATTAGTTAAATTATTCATATATTACACTAACCAAACAAAAAGGCAGGGATTGTGAATTTAAAAATTTAACATTTTAAAACCCATTAATTCTATGTTTTATGCATGACAAGAATAAAACCTTATAACAACATTATTTAGTGAAAGCATAGATTACATTTTCAACATTAAATCATACCTTAGACTTAGATCAACTTTATTGATCCACAAGGGAAATGATTTGGACACAGCTCACACGTCACATTAAATAATAATAAGAATATATTCGGTAATAATTCAAAATAAGTAGCAAAAATAACAATAGACTGGTGTCAAGTAAGGTATAATTATATAAATGTGTATGTACAAGTAAAAATATAGAAATATAGTCATGCAAATGTATCTCTCAGCTTTATATCCTACAAGAGGAAAAGAAGAAATGCTGCATCCTGTAGTTCTCCACATTTGCACTCTTATTAATTCCTTGATGATCAAATAAACACCATTACCTAAATAAAAGAGCAAAAATAAACGACGTCTTATTATTTTGCTCCTGTTAAATAGTTATATATTGCAAATAGATCTTTATCTTTGATTAAATATTCTGAAGTACCTTTAATGTTTGCATCTTTTCTCCACTTTGAGATTAATAATACAATAGATTTCAGAACTAATTATGGACATATGTGATTTAGATGTTGTGTGTTCTCTCTGCAGTGCCTCCAGGTCGTTATTGTTAACTGGATTCTTAATTACTTAACTAAAAATCGTGTGATATTTTGGATGTATGGAAATGGATGTGCTGACTATTTTACCATGAAAAACTCTCTGCTTTCCCCTTCAGCCTTCCTGATGTATGTGTTTCCCATTGGCTCCAGTGCTCCAGTTCACTGAGTTCACTCCTCATTCATCCTATAGCTCTGGAAGTGTCCCGCCTGTGTCTGGGCGCATTCAGCTCCTCGGATTCGGCCTGGTCCCACTGGCCACTGCCCAGGTCAGCATTCCCCGCCGGGACGTTGCTTGGTGGGACTTTTGTCTTGGTTCTGGGCAGTCTGTTCTTATAGAGTCCATTTGCGATCCAGGAGTGAGTCACAGGGTGTTTACATCTCACTTAGACACTACATTTCAAATAACTATATGGGACGCAAGACGCATTTGTTCATTACGCACGTTACTTTGGTTTTGTTTTTTTTGTTTTTCTGCTTGTTTGTTCCCCGGCATTTTGGCAAAAACAAAACAAAAAACAAAAAAATCGCAGTGAGGTTTTCGTTAAATGGTTCGCTCCAAAGAAAATCCTTATATAAACGTTCAAACTCACTCAAAGTTTACACCTAATTGAGTCAGTGCGCTGATCAAGGAGCACATGGAAAACTCTCCGGCCTGTAACTGGAACACCGCCCTATAAAACTGCACCTCCGGGGGTATTTCAGGGCAGTCCTGAGGGGTCAAGTCAGGGGCAAGATGAACAAATGAAACGTTCATGTTTGTGAACTACGGCGTTTGGAAATCTTTTTACGCAGACGCGCTCACATTAAACTGTGGCGTGCGCGCAGGCCTCCGGTGCAGGCCGTGCGTAAAAGGCCACACACACACACACAAACACACACAAACACACACATAAACACACACAAACTCACACACAGCAGTAGCCTCAAGCCCTTATTTTATTTATTTTTAATAATAACGCATTATATTGATATTATTTAAGTATCACTGGAGCTTACATACGAGTGGAAAGCACTTGGCCTTTTTCCAACATTAGCCTGGTTTTCATTGATTATGATATCAAAAAAAAAATAAAAAATAAAAAATGTACCTCATGATAATATAGCCTAGTTCAAATTGATGGCAGAATAAGGAATATATTGTGGAATTTAAAAAACATATATTATTTGCGCAAAGAGTCGCGTGGCTAAAGTGAACTGAATAGGCCTACAGCCTGGGCCTATAAAACAGCAGCCCTGGAGTTTCAGCTAGTTGGGCTACATCTTATTGCATTTTTAAAAACACAACGCCACGTTTTGCATACACACCAGGCTGTAGTGTGTGTTAGTGTGTTGAGGTATACACTGGATCACAAATGTTCACTCCAGGTGCTCCTTTGGCTACAGTGATGAAAGCACATTGTAGTTACTTTTGTCAAACTTAATCCTAAATCGGCCTAAATCGTTGGCGTGTGTATTTATGAAGAAGCAGAACACAAAAGCAGAACGAGGGTTTTTAGTGAATGCGCCAAACGCTTGAAACGCCTGATGGAAAGTTGGGCCTACAGCTCTCACACTTGTGCACAGCCCAAAAGCCCTTATGAAAAATTCAATTATCGCCTTATTAAAAAACGTATTATAAGACTTTTTAATGCTTTAATTAAATACACGGGGACACTTTAAATGAATGATAAAAAGAGATGCACCTTCCCTAAACTCAGGTTTGGCCTTGACCCTTTAGGCACACATTCTTTTAGTCTTTTTTGCCCCCGTCCTCCTTCGTGCACGTTTTATCACCCACATAGGCGCCTGTATTGTTCTCTGCACAGACCTAAGAGTTTTTCATTGAGATCAGTTCAGGTGTCTGTGTAGCCAAGAAAGCTTTGTCTTTTGGGGAGTGGAAATTACGCACGAAGGACGCACGGGACACGTGTGTGTGGTCTGTGGAAGACATGATGAATGGCTTTTAAAATGAGGCATAACACAATATTATTGGCATATGATTTATGTTTCAAACTTAGAGGCTGACAAAATATGATATGATTTTTTATGAGGAGTTTTTAGAGCTTTTAGATCTGTGCATACACTTATTTACTTATTGTGTTCTATTTAGCTTCTTATGCTGACAACTTGTTTAAAGCTGCCCAAACGGTTTATTTTTTTAAACATTTTATTTATTGCAGAGATAACATTTCAAAATAAAGTTACAAAGGTGTACCCCAAAATATAATATTTACATGTGGTCCTGCAGGTGAAATATCCACTCAAATTTACAAACGGATTTGCTGTAAAGTAAAGAGTACAGATAAATATTTAAAAGTATGACTGAACTATTTGCTTTGGGGGCAAGGAAATTAGAACCAATTAGTCTGAACAACCGAAATGCATTGAATCCTACACATTATACACTAAATTATGTCTTATTAATGATACAAGCTGCACACAACATTGTGCTCAAATGTGCACAAAGTTTATTTTTCATAAAACATAAACAGGTGGAAAGTCTAAATGTCCCACACAATCTGAATGGACAGTCAGGTCTAAAAGAGACAAAACATGTCACATCCAAATGTCTGCAACTGAAATAAGCAGCAAAAAAGGCTACAGAAGACTTAAAGGCAAGAAAACAGCAAAAAGTCTGAGGATCTATTGTGTAGATGTTTTATCTAAAAAGCAAAAAGTTAAATGATTTAATTAAAAATATATGAACATTATTATACGTTATTAATTTATTTGAATAAGTGTACATATGTTTATGTCTACCAATTCATATTTTTGCTTATAATATTTATCATTCTGAAATCATGACACAAAATAATCTTATTTTAGAAGCACTTTGCATTATCTATGTGTCCACAGGAGCAAGTGCACTTAAAACCTGAAACAAACTCACATTTGTAGAAACAAATCTACATCAGGGTTTGAATTTGAAGAGAGGGAATATCACATTTAACCATTCAGTGTAAACAAAAACAAAAAGAAACAAAATAATTACAAAACAGGACAAAAAAACAACACAAAATCCGAATAATAACAAATATTTAGGAGATTTCAACCCAAACCTGTTTCTATTGGGACTCATTTGAAGGGCTATGACCTTTAAACTCGTGTCACGCAGGCTCTAAACCTAATAATATTGTTAATATTTATTATCTGTAATATTGACATCATATTGGATTTGGAGCGACCATAGGTGTGTTACCCGAGTGCTGCGCACCGCTTTGGGGTTCGCCGTTCAGAGCTCTCTTCCTCCCGCCTCCCTCTCTCCTCTCCGGCCCCGGGCTGCCCCGTTCGGTCTCCGGTGAGAGCTACTAATCCCCTGCGTCCACGGTTTACTGTGAGCCCGTATTTAATTCCCCCGCAAAGCCCCAGCTGCCGCTCTGGTTCGTGGCTCAGCGCGCCAGACTTTGGTTATTAATAATTCACCAGCGGCAGGCGCAGCGCAGGAGACGCGCAGCTCGGTCCGCGCGCTGTCCGGAACGTGTCAGCTCGCCTTTTTACCCCATACGAGCCCAAAGAGGCGC
Organism: Paratrypauchen microcephalus; assembly: GCA_036785185.1. NCBI lineage: Eukaryota > Metazoa > Chordata > Actinopteri > Gobiiformes > Gobiidae > Paratrypauchen > Paratrypauchen microcephalus. Next base: position 133,256 of record JAVJIX010000310.1, on the reverse strand, counting down.
GACATCTACGTTTTAAGAGCAGTCTGGACGCGGATTCAGTGCCAGTAACGAGGATTCCGCGGAGCAACAGCTGATCGTTTGCGCAGACATTACGCGGGCGCCGGAGTGGACATTACGTACCGGCGGAGCGAGCGCGCGTTCTGGGACTGAACTGGGATACACTGAGGAGAAGCCGAACCTCTTTGGATTAGCTACTGGTGGTGGAGAATGTCCAGCACGGAACAGGCCAGATTTTAGGGCGCTTTTTTGCTTCCTGTAACCACGAGACGCAGAGCACTTCTCTCTCCCCCACGCGCCACACTTTTGGAACTTTTTGGATCGTGGAAAATGGGTGTTTGAGAGAGTTGGCACTTTTCCCTGCACCACAATGGTACGTGCTGTGAACCAACTAACTTTCTTTCTCCACATAGCTGTAATTGTGGTTATTATAGCTAAACATTATCTTATGATATTTTCAAATTTTACACGTGTTTTTTTTTATTTTTTATAACAAAAAGTCGTGCCAAGTCCCACCAACTACCTGCCCACTGTCACACGTAGTGGGCTCATTTTACACGTAAGTTGTTAAAAGTCCAAAAGTGTATTTCTTTGCAGCTTGACGCGCAGAGACTTGTGCCAGGCGGTCCTGTGATGTGGGTCACTCTCTACTACACTATTATTAGCCACATATATGATACGCGCTATCGTGTATCAGCAAATAAATAGGGGACACAGACCTGAATAAAAAGGTCAGTGACATGTGGAAAGAACCAGAATTCTGCCTGTTCCTTCTTCTGTTTTCTAGTGGAGTGTGACAAAGTGCGTAAAAACTTGAGAAGTTGGAACTTTCCTGACGCGTTTTTAATGTTTGTGCGCAACGTTTGTTTAAGAAATGGCTTTATCACACCCTAACTGCTTTACCTTTGTAAAAGTTTACAAGTTTATATGCTTAGCTACGCTATGGGCAGTGTGGCATGTGCAAAAATGCATATTTTAAAATAAAAAAGTACTGAAGTTTACCGAAAAGTACAGGCCCCCAAACAATGACAAAGACAAATACAAACACATTTACCCCAGGACTGACTCAAAAATGCAAATGCTGCTCTAATGTTAAAAGAGCTGCAGAGTTGGGGTGGTGTAAGTCTGTAGTATTTCAATATAAATTTGGAGATTACTTAACCCTTAAAATTACTCCATGAATCAGGGTTTTTGGAGTATTAACTCTTTATACAGTGTGAACACTTTGGTGATGTATAATGTGCACATTCACTGATTGTTTTTGTTATACATTTACCAAAGTGGTTTGTTTGAAATGGTGGCATTAGAGATACATAAGTCTTCATTTTGTGTTCTTCTCACAGTCTCTGAGCAGTGTCTGCATGTGCCTCTGCTGTTACTGTAAGATCTCCACTGTCGTGCATAAACTGGTGCTATATATTCAGTTTTTACTGATGCATTTGAAAGTGCATGTCATTTTATGCCAATAAATATACCATGTTACCTTATACCTGCAAAAAAAAACAACACAAATAACTATAATATACAGTATTTTTAACATTTGAAACAACAGATTGAGCATATATGTGTAAAGTGCAGTGCCTGTTCTTGTAACATGACATTAAGGAACTGTCATAAACCTCATAAATCATCATTTGCATCATACAGGCACTAAGGTTTTGCTGTTGGCCTGAGACAGTTACACACTTACACTGAACTTTTCTTATTGAATATCTAATGCAATATAACTTAGTCATTAGCAAAAAGTTACAACTCACTTCAAAAACACCATCTTATGGCCCAATCCACTCACTACTTCCTTGACCCATAGATTTTTTTGGCACAAAATGAGTCAAGTCGAGCAATAGTTAGGGGAACCTCCCACATACAACCTTGACGCTGCTCGCAAGCCAGGAAAGGGATCTTATTTGCACATGAATATGGAAGATTATTAGTATGAATAATTATTTGTTTACTGCGCTGCAATGGCGAAGGCCCAAGAAGCTCATCAGTTAAAATGATACAGAATTTAGGACAGGCCTCACATGGGATTATCTCTACACTTGTTATTCTCCCACTCACAGGCACTCACCTCTTTTTTAAAGTGAAGGCGTCGCTGGGAGCCGGTGCCAGGGTGAGTCAGAACGCTCCGGAGGCATCTGTCAGTCAGTGTCAGATTAGCCCCCCCCCCGAGGCTACCCCCAGATCTGCACAAATAAACATGTCTGCACCACTTCTACTCCACAACACCCGTATACGTGCAGATGAAATGGAAGCACACATTTACCACAGAGGGTGGTCTTTTTGATGCTCTTACACACTGATAGTGATAGAGAAAATAGCATTCACTTTTGTCTATGGAGAATTCATAATTGCAACAACTAGAAGCTTCAGATTTTACCAGAGAATTTGCCTATTGCACATGTCACTGTTTCCCAACCTTGTTTTTCATGAAGCCCAACTGTGTGACCCCTTTAATGTGTCTCACACACACAAAAATCATTTATTTCAGATAAATGAACAGTATTTGCAGCGTGAAAATGTAAATTGTAGTAAGTAAAAGTAATTGTGGGGGCAACAGTAGCATTTGGCAGAATGTTTGTCCACTGATCCAAAGGCTGGTGGTTAGAATCCCACTGTCATCTCACAGATGAATGCTCCTGTTGTGTCCTTGGGCAAGACACTTTACCCGCTTTGCTTTCAGTGAGTGCATACACTGGTGTGTGACTGTGTGTGTAAATGGGTGAGTGGTTCCTTGATGTAAAGTGCTTTGAGAGCCTTGACAGTGAAAATGTGCTATATATATATATATACAACTCTGGAAAAAATAAGAGACCACTGCAAAATGATCAGTTTTTCTGATTTTACTACTTATAGTTATGTGTTTGGGCAAAAGGAACATTTTTGTTTGAGTCTATAAACTACTGACAACATTTCCCCCAAATTCCAAATAAAATATTATCGTTTAGGTCTTCAACAGGGGGGTCGCGACCCCTAGGGGGGTTGCGGAGGTACTGCAGGGGGGTCGCGAAATCTTTTGATTTCACTTTAAAATAATATAATTTTATATTTTAATATTTTTAAATATATATTTTTTCATTTTCTCCAATCAATTTCTCCCTTGTCCCTCCACCCTCTTTGATGTCTTAAAATGTACATTAATGCATACATGGTGGCCTCCATCCACCCCAGGATAGATATGTTATGTGCAACTCATCAGGGTCAGACATCTCACTGAAGTGGGAATTCACAGATGTCTTGGGGGTTCACTGTCCCCTGTATGTTCATGTATGTTCACAGTTTAACTTGATGTGTTATGATCAAAGCTTAACTTGATTTGTGTTAATTGTTCATTATTTGAATAGCTCTGTATTTGAGCAGGATGTCTGTGTAAATGGCAGAAGCACAGCCACTCTCTCCCTTGCACTTGTTTTTTGGTTGAATCAGTGAACGATCTTAATAGGCCTGTGTTATATGCAAGTTGTGTTTAAAAACTGCAGTAGCACATCCACCCCGTAGGGCCTATCCGGCCCATCTTTAAAATAAAAAAACATGAAAATACAGTATTAACCTGTGTATTATTTCCTTGTATTGGATGTACCATAACAGAGTAGCAATGTGTATACATGACACTAAGCTCAATCTAATATAAAACACAATTCTATGCCGTATATATAGTAGGGGGTCCCTGGCCCAGTTCACTATCTGTTTGGGGGTCCCTGGCCTGAAAAACGTTGAAGACCCCTGGTTTAGAGCATTTATTTGCAGAAAATGACAAATGGTCAAAATAACAAAAAAGATCCATGTTTTCAGAGCTCAAACAATGCAAAGAAACAAGATCAAATTCATTTTAAAACAACATAATACTAATGTTTACACTTAAGAAGAGTTCACAAATCAATATTTGGTGCAATAACCCTTATTTTTAATCACAGCTTTCATGTGTCTTGGCATGTTCTCCACAAGTCTGTCACATTGTTCTTGGGTCCTAGTTTAGTCCTGGTTTAGTCTTGGTTCAGACCTGGTTTAGTCCTGGTTCAGACCTGGTTTAGTCCTAGTTTAGACCTGGTTTAGTCCTGGTTCAGACCTGGTTTAGTCCTGGTTCAGACCTGGTTTAGTCCTGGTTCAGACCTGGTTTAGTCCCAGTCTTTCACATTGTTCTTGGGTGACTTTATTCCACTCCTGGTGCAAGAACTGAAGTAGCTCAGCTTTGTGTTTGTGTTGGAATTCAACAGACGCTGGAATGGAATGGCTGTGATACATGTAGAGATGCTGATTTCAGAAAAAAATGCAGTGGAGTCTTATTTTTTCCAGAGCTGTAAATGTGTTACCATTTAGCTGTAGCTCTATTTGCCTTGACAGAGCCATATAATTTTACCAAAGATAAAGAAAGTGAAGAATGAGAGCCTAACTTCAACTTAAATACTTGCATCATCCAAATCAGATGGGAGCAGCTCTCCTCTATTCTACTGTGCTGTCACTGCAGTGATGTCAGCCCTTTACTGTATACACCATAGTGCACTTTTATGTTTGTTCTAGCCATGACATTTCCTTGGAAAAATAAACAAGATTTGAAGCGGGCCGTAATAGCTTACTCCAAAGTCTAAAGATGGAAAGTCTGATATAACATTGGCTGAAGTAAATATTAGGATACTGAGCTCATGGCCTGTCAGGTTGACGGGGTATAAGGTCTTGTATATGGGCTAATCAGGTCCTCTTCCTGGAATGACAACCCTATTATATTAGTGTAATCGAACCACGCTTTAATTGTTTGCAGAAGTTGGATTGACTCTACCCATTGGGATATCAGGTGCTTCTTAAACAGTAACTCAAAATGATCTAGGTTAGGAATAAAATGGCTTAAATTTCAGGAACATTCAGAATTGGTTCATTCCAGAGGTTTTAGCTGCCAGAAAGGACAGCAGGTGTTTCCTGTTGTCAGAATGGATGTCCGTCAAAGCAGTGACACCTTAAATGCCAAATTACAAGAGAACTTCAAACTTTCTAGCATGTTAAAAAAAATATTCATCACAACAAGACTGAAAGGGACGTTGTGAGACATTCAGTTTGGTTTAGGCTACTTTGGAGACAGTGGTAGAGATCAAATCAAAGTGTTCCATAGGAGTGACCAGGGTGGGGCTCATGTGTTTAATAGATAGGCCAGGCTGAGCATAGTGTATGTTCTTTTAAAGGTCCCATGGCATGAAATTTTCACTTTCTGAGGTTTTTGAACGTTAATGTGAGCTCCCCTACCCTGTTTAGGCCCCCCCCCATGGTTAAAAGTTGTGAAATGTCTAAACTGAGCATTTGCGATCCTTTTCTGCGTTAGAAAAAATCAGAGCTCAAACGGGCGATTTTGAACAAGGAAACTTATTGACGTCAGCTCGAAAAAAGTACTCAGCGTCTGTGTAAATCACGCCCAGAGAGTTTGGACTGCGGAGGAGCTACGCAATGCGAAATACGTTTTTTTATTTGCCTGGAGGAACTTGCGAGTGTTTCTAGGCTCGGAAGTCCTTTATCTGAGCCTGTGGATATCTGAAACAGCAGTGGTTTAATTTTATTTTCTGTGGAAATGTGTTTATTTTTCAATGGAACGCTTCTCATCTCTCCCTCCGCGCAAAAACACGGAAATGGGTCAGAGCGCACAGGCACAGCTGAAAAGGAAAGAGCGGAGAGTTTGGCCACGCCCCCACCCGCTACTATAGGCCATCTCTGTCCTCCTCATTTGCATTCAAGCAACAACTCCCATAATGGAGTGTTCCAGAGTGACATTTATGACTCTTTCTCATCTTATCTCTCTTTCTCATGCACTGAGTGTTGATTTTGAAGAAGGATTCATTTACAGTATTAGGGAACCATTAAGGAGCCATATAAAAGCATCAAGAAGTACCATGTCATGGGACCTTTAATGGTACACTAGCTAGCAATTACACGAGCAAATTGGGAGCAAAGTTTCATATTAGGAACAGGAATTTATACATGGACAAATAGCAAAGTAAAAACACCAGGATCATGTACAGCGGGTGAATAAGAACACTTTAAGGTCAGAATGATGAGGCTCACAGCAGCAGGGGTGTTTAACGTAAAGTCGATAGGGCTAAAAGCGCCCCCATGTTTACATCCTATTTGGAACACAGCAGCTAGCAGGTTAACTATGTCCATTTATAGCCTGTATACAGTCTATGGTCTTATCTTACCATATTACAACAAAAATACCAAAATCTCACCACTTTTAAATAATAAAATAAATATTTAAATAAATATTGAGCCGTAAAATATATTGTTCCAGCTTTCATATACAGTATTGAATGATAAATCAATATACAGCTCTGGAAAAAAATAAGACTCCACTGCATTTTTTTGTGAACTCAGCATCTCTACATGTATCACAGCCATTCTATTCCAGCGTCTGTTGAATTCCAACACAAACACAAAGCTGAGCTACTTCAGTTCTTGCACCAGGAGTGGAATAAAGTCACCCAAGAACAATGTTCAAAGTTCAAAGTCAGATTTATTGTCCTTTGGAGTGAGAGGGCCACTCCTGAGGACCTTCTATGACTCTGTGGTGGCATCAGCCATCCTGTACGGTGTGGTCTGGGAGAAGAAGAAACTGGACAAGGTCCTCTGGACTCGGAGCAGCAGGTGGGGGACAGGAGGGTCCTGGCTAAACTCGTGTCTATGCTGGACCATGAGTGTCGCCCCCTGCAGGACGCTCTGTCGGCTCTGGAGAGGAGCATCAGTGACAGACTGATTCACCCTCGCTGTGTTAAAGAGAGATTTCGCAGATCTTTCCTTCCTGCTGCTGTCAGACTGTACAATGATCAATGCTAGTCATGTTCATCTCCATAGCAACCATGTATTCGACATACAGTGAATCGAAATTTCACCATTTAATTTCGAAATGTGAAAGACTTGTGGAGAGCATGCCAAGACGCATGAAAGCTGTGATTAAAAATAAGGGTTATTGCACCAAATATTGATTTGTGAACTATTCTTAAGTGTAAACATTAGTATTATGTTGTTTTAAAATGAATTTGATCTTGTTTCTTTGCATTGTTTGAGCTCTGAAAACATGGATCTTTTTTGTTATTTTGACCATTTGTCATTTTCTGCAAATAAATGCTCTAAACGATAATATTTTTATTTGGAATTTGGGGGAAATGTTGTCAGTAGTTTATAGACTCAAACAAAAATGTTCCTTTTGCCCAAACACAGACCTATAAGTAGTAAAATCAGAAAAACTGATCATTTTGCAGTGTTTTTTTTTATTTTTTTCCAGAGCTGTAGTAATTATCGTGACAGGTTTACACATAGTAAACACAGGTCAGATCTGCTTCGATCTGTTATTAGTTGATCAAATGTTCAAGTGTGTAAATATAGTCATTTATAGTTCATGGTGAATGGGGCAGCATACACGGCTCTATAACCAGCAACACCATCATTTTTTATCCGCACTGTCCAGAAATACAAAAAAATACCAAAAAAAAAAAAAAACATTGTCAGAAAACTGAACCAAAAAATAATAATATCAATCTTTTTCCAAATTGAACAGTGGAAAACAATGTGGGAACTAATTACACATGACTAAAATGTGTAAAGCGTTTGTAGCTCATATGATATGAGCGTTGGCGACGTGTCAAGATGGTTGCCAGAACATCATCATCTCCAACAACATCGAGCGGCGGCGATGTGTAAATCAATACAGTTGTCGAGATGCATAAATGTTTTCTCTGGCTGCGCCTCCTCTCTCCACACTTCAAATGGGAGCTTGGAAGATGACACTGAGAAGACTTCTGATGCGGACAGCTTCCAACATTTTTAGTGTGATCCCGTAGACAAAATCCAGCCAAGATTATTCAGCATCATTCAACATATGAAAAAAAAAGAATGCCTCGTCTTTTCTGGCTTGCTGTGAACCATTGTCATTATAAAGTATTTTGTCTCTCTGTGGACAAAAAGATGGTATTGCTCATTGCTCTGCTTATGTGAGGTCCTGGGTGCTTTAGTGGCTGGCTATAGTGATCACTCTTAGTCAATTTTTGCATTGAACAAATTCAGATCTACGTGCATCTGATCATGGTTAGCGTTGCTGTTATCTCAGGTCACAATGGAGTTTGGAGCCACTACTATGAGGCATGCCTCTTTGGATTACGAAATCTGTCTATAAAAACATTCTTTGTTGACTAAAAACATACCCTGTGCATCAACCGCAGACTGTATAAAGAAGTGGACTAAGGGAGCGAGACGTCACACATAGCATTTGCCTCCAGACAAATGAAGCTCAGAAGGCTAGGAGTTATAGGAGTTCCATATTAGAAATGGGAAATGAAATAAATACATGAAAACAGCAGGATCGTGCAGGGCGGGTTAATACGAATATTTTAAGACCAAAATGACGAGACTCAGCAGCATTTACAGAGAGAGCGGGGTGAGCAGTGTTAATGTTAAAGGAAAAGAAAAAGTTTTTTACAATTTGAGCCTTATTTCGGTAATAAAACAAGTTGTTTTACTCACCCATAGCACTTTGGTGTCATATGGAGCACTTCCAGGGGGGGAAGTGGAGGGGGGTTATTATTATTATTATTATTATTATTATTATTATTATTATTAACGAGGTCCAACGTGCTCCATAAGCATAAGAAATCCAGGGTTCTCTACAAAGGTGAATGGTAGGTCACTCATTGCGATCATTTGTGCTCCTGGCTGTGTTCTCCTGGGCCTTCGCACTGTCAAGGGGCATTTTTTTGTCTCCTTTTCAAACTCTCCTGCAGCGTGAGCTGACTCGTCTTTGGCTGGGTTGCCTGTAACTCGCTGTATTGTGTCGGGTGTTTGTTTTTGAGGTGCCGTATCGGTTTGTTGTGTTAAATGTCGCCCTTTCCTTTCCACCCCTCACAATCCCAAGTTTACATATCCCACCGTTTGCTATGGCAATGTTGTTGTCATCAACTTTATAGTATTTCCAGACCCAGACATACTCGCCAAACATTATAGCGTTCTTATAGCGCTCATTATAGCGCTCATTATAGCGCTCTTCTTATCTCCTCTCTGTACTCGCGCTTTGCGCTTCGAGCTGCTTCCGTGTATTTAACCAATATCGTGTCATGCCGCACGCGTTGATGTTTCTGTGTGAAGTCTCACTCTGTGCCACCGCATAACCATAGATCTCATCTAGGATATGTTAAAAAATAATAAGAATACTTGCTACTAGCAAGTGTAAATAATGGGTGGGGATTTATGACGATTTATGCAACGGTGGGCGACGACGGTCTGAAAGGAAGACAAAATGTAAAAAAGGAGGACACGTGACAGACGGCCGGACAGACAGCTCTAAAACCGGACTGACCGGACGAAATCCGGACGAATGGTCACCCTACTCCGCACATGCGCACTGGCGTCCTCATCTACTCGAAACTATGGCTAAATCTCGGATTACAGGCCACTTTTGACCAAACGAAATCGTAGACTAAGACATCAAGCTTGAATGATTTGAAAAGTGCTAAAGCTTGTGTTATTTGGAGACCGCAAACATGTGCCCCGAGAACTCACATTATGGAGATCGCAAATCTAAAACATCTCCGGAAGTGCTCCATATGAAACCAAAGTGCTTGTTTTATTACCGAAATAAGGCTCAGATTGTAAAAAAAAACGTTACTTTTCCTTTAAGTCAGTTCAAACCAGAGTCGATGGAGTCCGAAGCGCGCCCATGCATACTTCCTATTTGGAACGTAGCAGGGAGAAGTAAACAGAACCTTCATGGGTGAAAAGTTATATCAAACTGTCCAGTTATTCTCCAAACTCCAGCTAATTCACTCCACATGAATCCATTTAGTCTTGATAAAATCATGAGTCGACTATTGGCTGTGATCTCCAGGACCACCAAACCCACTGACCCAAATACACTGTTTTAATAATACATCATTAATACTACATTTTCCATTTTTCAAACATGGACAAAAAATGTTTTAACTGTCACAAATGAGAACTGACATGGACTCAGGTAGACAGACTTTAATCCTCAGATGAACCTTCTGAGCATGTGATTCTGTGAGGCACATTTTAGATCTATACCAGTGTGTAGAAGTAACATTATTGTTTCACCCAGACACTGATACTTCACTGTATAAAAGTACAGACCAAAATGAAAATACAGTGGTACCTCACCTTACGAAATTAATTCGTTCCAGAAGTGGTTTCGTAACGTGAATTTTTCGTAAATTGAGTAGCTATTTCAATGGAAAAAGCCTGATTCGTTCCAAGGCCCCGATCCAAGTTTTTTTTTTATAGTGTAACTTTTTTTTTATAGTGTAACACTGTGTTCTGCGTCCTGATTGGCTAAGAGACTGTAGACCCAGGACTAAACGTGGACTAAACCAGGTCTAAACAAGGTCTATACCTGGACTAAACCAGGACTGGACACCAGGATTAAAGCGCCGCGTGCGGGTCTATTACCTGGTTTTGTGCTAGCTCTGCTATTAGCAGCAGCACCGGTGTACCTCACGAGTCACGGCTGAGGCGAGCAGCGAGGAGGGGAGGGGATTTGCCTCCCCTCGGGACGACACGCAGTCTGAGCGCATGAACGAACGCAGGCAAGAGCCGCGGTGGTTTAATTCTGGTCTAATCCTGGGTTAGACCTGGTTTAGACCTGGTCTAGAGGAGGCACGGTTTGAGCACGGGTCTGGTGCTCGCAGCCCCGCGCTGGGTCATGCTGCGCTATCACACACGTGTCCACACGCACACACACCGCCCTCCCCCTTCCCCCCACACTTCACTATTAATACATTTAGTTGAAAATCTATGAAAGTTTGAGTGTTTAAACGAGAGAGAAATGTGAGAAAAGTTTAAATTCAGTCTGAGAAAAGCGTATAATGTGTGTGGCTGAGCGCGCATTATTTGAATTTTTGAGATTTCGCGTTTCGTAACTTGAATTTTCTTTCGTATCTAGAGACCAAAATTTAACGTGAAGGCGTTTCGTAACTTGGAATTTTCATTTGTTGGGTCTTTCACAAGGTGAGGTACCACTGTAGAATGATTTTCCAGTGCAGTGCTGGGAGTGTCCTAAAGGTAAATCATTACTGTGTAGCTGGAGACAAGTTCTTCCATAATGTCGAGCCCTTCCTTAGACAGACCCGTCTATAGGTAAATCTTCTCATGATGGATTAAATTCCAAGGTCATGCGGAGTTACATCGGAGTTTTCCTTGTATCTGCCTAAATTCGTGTATGTAAGTTTTATTATTCAAAGTTTAAAGTGAACTTTATTGTCAAAAATCATATGCACAGGTTGCACACACAGGATTTGAAATTGCAGCGCCCCCTAGGCCCACAGTGAACATAAAACATGTGATAAACAAGACAATAAACATGACTGAAACATCACATATACCCCCAGCAGAAGTACAAGACAAACACAATGACTAAAACGTCACATATACCCGTAGCAAAAGTACAGTAAACTTGTATATACAGTAATACAAATAGGTAAAATACAATGTGTGGCATAATAAAGCTCAAATGTGTCATTTAAAGGGAAAGTAACGTTTTTACAATTTGAGACTTATTTCGGTAATAAAACAAGTTGTTTTACTCACCCATAGCACTTTGGTGTCATATGGAGCACTTCCAGAGATGTTTTAGATTTGCGTTAGCCTAGCGCGACTTCTAGCCATAGCTCGGGCCATATAATATATTCCCCGAGCATGTAATATGCCCCGTGGGGGCTCTAAATAACACAAACGTTAGCACTTTCCAAATCATAGAAGTTCGATGTCTTAGTCTACGATTTCGTTTGAATCAAAAGTGGCCTGTAATCTGAGATTTATCCATAATTTACAGCTTTGCGTTTCATGTTTGGGTCTCGGGAGCTGAGAGTGAAATAAACTGTGACTCCGCACATGCGCACTGGCCTCCTCATCTACTCGAAACTATGGCTAAATCTCGGATTACAGGCCACTTTTGACTCAAACTAAAGTGTAGACTAAGACATCGAGCTTCTATGATTTGAAAAGTGCTAAAGTTTGTGTTATTTGGAGACCGTAAACATGTGCCCCGAGAACTCACATTATGGAGATCGCAAATCTAAAACATCTCTGGAAGTGCTCCATATGACACCAAAGTGCTATGGGTGAGTAAAACAACTTGTTTTATTACCGAAATAAGGCTCAAATTGTAAAAAACTTTAATTTTCCTTTAAGCAGCAGTGTCAGCGTTCTTTAAGTGTCCTTGCTGCCTATTGCTGGTGTTAGTTAGCGTAGTTACACCAGCACATGCTTTTTGATGACTCCACTTTTAGCGCCAGGTCAAAGTGGGTCTTTCTGTTGATCAGTACGCTGAATATGAATGTCCTTAGTGTCCTTTTGGTTAGTTTCTAATGGGGCACTTGCATGATCCTGGTGCGTTCTTATTAAAGTGTCCCCATCACGCCGCCATCTTAACTCTTCCATCTCATTTCGAACCCTGCTCCAATTACTTTATCAACACTTAACCTCGGCATTAATTGGTTTCACAAGACAGCCCAGACTGCACACCAGCTGCGGAACCGAGTAATTTGAATCTGCTTAATTTGGGAAGGTGCTGCTATCTCCTGCTTTCCTAGTTTAATTTGAAACAATACATGTTTTTTTCCTCTTTTCTCTCTCGTCTTTAGGGCCTTAATGAGGAATTACAGCCAATAGCATTATTCATTAAACTGTGCTTGCCAGCTATTTATCACTGTAACAATATTAGCATATTTGTTTGAATTTCCAACACTTTTTTAGCATTCGAAACCAGGTTTAGCATTTTTAATAATCTGGCAGGGAATGCAACGCACCAAATTGAAAGCAGAAAAAGAACCGGTAGCGAGCCCTAGAAACATACTAAAAAATCCTTTATAAATCCACGTGCACATCCGGCAGCGTGCACACTCGTCTAATTACCGCCTCCCCCGCTCGCGTCTCTTCTTCTGCACCTCCGGAGAGATGCAGGTGTAAAATATCACATTTTTCCAGGATTTTTCCCCGAGGTGGCCCTGGCTCGGACTCACACGGCACCTCAATTTCTCCGGCTTTCATATTTGGTGATTCGTTTTCTACTACAAACGCGTTCCCCCTCCCTCCGCAGCCGAGCTTTGAAGTGCGTGCCACATGTGCGCAGGTTTGTTTGCTTGTTAGCAGGTGAAGAATGAGGAGACAATTAGGCTGAAAGCATGGAGGGCCGTGGAGGATGGCGGTTAGCGTTAGGATCTTGATGCTCTAGAAAACTGCACGGCGGAGATCGGAGAGTGATTAGCACGCCCACGTCTCTGCCGGTGAAGGTACCTGCCTCTCATGAATCATTATAGAGGCCCTAATGGCTCTGTGCTCAATAGAAAATGAAAGGGGAGGAGGTTATACATGTTTTGATTAATCTGATGCCATGAAAGACAGCCAGCGCTAACATAACCCTTTGCATATTCTAGCTGCTGTATACAATTGTTCAGTCCTATAACCTTATAAACTTTCACCAAGTCCTAGATGTTTCCTTCCACTTTCTGTCCAAATGCAGAAGGGTCTAGAACACACTATACTTTTTTTTTTTTACTTTAGTTTATTAAAGATCCCAAGATCACATGGTACTTCTTGATGCTTTTATATGGCTCCTTAATGGTTCCCTAATACTGTAAATGAATCCTTCTTCAAAATCAACACTCAGTGCATGAGAAACAGAGATAAGATGAGAAAGAGTAATTTTTCTCTCTCTGAACAGTCCATTATGGGCGTTGTTGCTTGAATGCAAATGAGGAGGACAGAGATGGCCTATAGTAGAGGGTGGGGGCGTGGCCAAACTCTCCGCTCTCAGCTGTCAGCTGTCCGCTCTGATCCACTTCCGTGTTTTTGCACAGGGGGAGAGATTTGAAGCGTTCCATTGAAAAATAAACACATTTCCACAAAAAATAAAATTAAACCACTGCCGTTCAAAGGTCCACAGGCTCAGATAAAGGACTTCCGAGCCTAGAAACACTCGGACGTACCTCCAGGCAAATAAAAAAACGCATTTCGCATTGCCTAGCGCATTCGCAGTCCAAACTCTCTGGGCGTGATTTACAGAGACGCTGAGTACAGACAGACGGGGGTGGAACTGCATTTGCATTTCTTTTTTCGATCTGACGTCAATAAGTTTCCTTGTTCAAACTCGCCCGTTTGAGCTCCGATTTTTTCTAACGCAGAAAAGGATCGCAAATGCTCAGTTTAGACATTTCACAACTTTTAGCCATGGGGAGGGGGCCCTAAACAGGGTAGGGGAGCTCACATTAACGTTTAAAAACCTCAGAAAGTGAAAATTTCATGCCATGGGACCTTTAAGATCAGCAAAGTAAATAAACATGCAGGACAATCCTTGACAAAGGGTTATTATATTAGCCATTATTCAGGTACACAGTCACCAGAGTCCATCATTCTATGAATAAGTCCATTTTCAGCTGGAGTTTGGCTGTTAACTGTTCCATGATATAGACTTGTTTTAGTCTTTAGTCCATTCTGTCCTTGTCGGAGGAGAGGGTTTCCTCCTGTTAACCGTTATCATTTTTCGTGCAACCATCAAAAGAATACGGAGAACACACTGTTGATCTTTTACACATGCATTATCTGACAGTGCTCCTAATACATTTATCAGTGGATCCATAGGGAGTTCACAGGATAGTTTAATTTCATTTCATTCATTTATTCATTTCGAGCAGGTCAACACAAGGAAATAAATACAGGTAACCAATATACAGTCAAATACATTTGTCTTTTCTATTTCTATTTTAACGTCCTGCCAATAATTACAAAGACCTGGGCAATCTCAGAAAATACGTGCGTGGTGTGCCACCATGCCACAATTTCTCCAACATAGTGGGGACATGTTTTTGTAGAAACATTAAATTATTAAAGGGGTTCCAAAATATCAATTTTTTGTCTTCCAGTCTATTTCCTTCCACAGATTACTCTTGACACCTGTCTTATCCTCAATCATTACATTTAACTACCACACTATGCAATTTGTCAAACAATTATATACTACATATATTAAAAAAAAAAAAAAAGGCTAAAAAATTAACATGAACAAAAAAAATGTTTTCCCCAACCTCAAATTGATAGTTTATTGCTTTGTTTGACTCTGCAGAAATTCTTACTTGTAATCATAAACTGTTATGTTTGTTCTGACACAAATGGACCATCTTACTGGTTAATCCTCCTGTCAATCATGCCCATTGGAAATGGGGGAGACAGGATGCAGTTCCAAACTAAAATATGGTTCTAAATGTCTTTAAAAAGCATTATAAAAGCGTGTGATCTTGACTGACCAGACATGATGTTAGGTACCTTGGCTACTATTACTCCCTTTACCTAAAACATCATACAGTGGTACCTCACCTTACGAAAGACCCAACAAACGAAAATTCCAAGTTACGAAACGCCTTCACGTTAAATTTTGGTCTCTAGATACGAAAGAAAATTCAAGTTAAGAAACGCGAAATCTCAAAAATTCAAATAATGCGCTCAGCCACACACATTATACTCTTTTCTCAGACTGGATTTAAACTTTTCTCACATTTGTCTCTCGTTTAAACACTCAAACTTTCATAGATTTTCAACAAAATTATTAATAGTGAAGTGTGGGGGGAAGGGGGAGGGCGGTGTGTGTGCGCGCGGACACGTGTGTGATAGCGCAGCATGACCCGGCGCGGGGCTGCCAGCAGGTCTAGACCTGGACTAAACCAGGACTGGACCAGGACTAAACCTGGACTAAACCAGGACTAAACCTGGACTAGACCAGGACTAGACCAGGTGGATTAAAGCGCCGCGCGCGGGTTTATTTCCTGGTTTTGTTTCGAGTCACGGCTGAGGCGAGCAGCAAGGGGGACCGCACGCAGTCTGAGCGCATGAACGAACGCATGCAAGAGCCGCGGTGGTCTAGACCAGGTCTAGAGGAGGTCTAGAGGAGGTCTAGAGGAGGCACGGTTTGAGCACGGGTCTCGTTCATGCACTCAGACTGCGTGTGGTCCCCCTTGCTGCTCGCCTCAGCCGTGACTCGAAACGAAACCAGGAAATAGACCCGCGCGCGGCGCTTTAATCCACCTGGTCTAGTCCTGGTTTAGTCCAGGTTTAGTCCAGGTTTAGACCTTGGTCTAGACCTGGTATAGTCCACGTTTAGTCCTGGGTCTACAGTCTCTTTATAGTGTAACACAATGTTACACTATAAAAAAAGTTACACTATAAAAAAAAAACTTGGATCGGGGCCTTGGAACGAATCAGGCTTTTCCCATTGAAATAGCTACTCAACTTACGAAAAATTCACGTTACGAAACCACTTCTGGAACGAATTAATTTCGTAAGGTGAGGTACCACTGTATTTAGAATAAACCACGAAACAGAAGTGACATGCTCCTAGTAACAAGAGGAATAGTTTGATCTCCACACTGTGCAGGTCATTCGGTGGTGGATGGAGGGCCGTATGAGCAGAAGAGCCATGACTTTGCCGTCAGTGAATGAATATTGTACTAATGTTAGTGTCTGGAGTAATTATCTGTAGCAATATTAAAGGAGTTATTGCTCACAGGCACTGGAAAAAACCTTGATATGTTGTATAAGTGGCCAAATTTTGTGGCTGTATATGGGAGTGAATTCAAATGTGAAAAAGCAGTGACCAATTGAAAAGATGCATGTTTGATATGCCAATGTAACTGCCCCAGAAATATGTAACAAGTGTAATAGTTGCCTTCTCAATGTATACAGTCATTAGAGTGAATTGCCTTCTAGAGCAGTTTTATGAACGCACTGACTGTAATGTACGTCGATGCCATATGGATTAGGCATATGCTTGTATACAAATATATAATTGATAGCACGCTCCCAAGAATGTGACAGAAAGAGGCTGTTAGCTGCAGGGAACTCTCATCAGACGACTTGATTCCAATGATGCTTTAACCGTTCGCTGACCCTAACATTTGCCCTTTCACTCAGTCACTCTATTGTATCCGCAACACAAACATTTTCAGCTTTGAACAACCGTAAATTGCCCAAAAGAGGCAACTAATTACTAGGGGCTTGGCTAGTCTGTGATTATCAACATAGAAAAGTATACGCTTGTAGTTTAGGAGCTTTGGGGAAAGCCTGAGATGCCTGACAGGAGCAGCATTTTGTGGGACCCATGGTTTTGAATGTTTTCCCTCTCGTTTGTGTCCATATATTAATGATGACAAGCCAGGGTTCGGACTGTATGGCTCGACGTAATGTATTCTATAGCGTGTTGGCGGGCCTGCGTGGTAACAGCGCAGAGGTAATTTTTCGTGTTTAACTAATTGTGACATGGCAAACAAAACCCAATCCTGGTTTAAGGTTGATCAGTCCACCTTTTAAAGTTAGACAATAATGCACACACGGCCCTCCTGTGTTAGGAGAGAAGACAATGTGAAACCTCTCATTCTGTTCGATATGAATAGCCTGCGTCTGTAGCCGCAGCTCGGTTCGCCCAGTCTGGGACTTATTATAGTGCTGTTTATCCGTGCGTCTGTGCATGCATTTGTGCTGGCATGCTGTATTTCTGCATATGTAAATGCTTAATGTCTGTTTGAATTCCCTCTGATATGTTTACCTTACACGCCATTTTAAAGAGTATAACTTTACATTTTGTTGCTGGCTACGATCAGTGTTTGTTCCACTCCAACTTCAAGTATTTTGCGAGTATTCTCTGGAAAACAGGATTATTTTTTTCCTTTGTGTACATGGTAAACCTTTAAGAAAAACTTTAAGACTACTCCTTTTCCTTTTTCGCTCTGTGTATTCTTAGTCCATGCCAACAGGTTTAGATCATTCCCCAAAGATGCATTTAAATTTAGTCTGTTTGCAGTTGTCTTATAGAACAGAATGAATAGAAAGCCTTTTATTGTCACTTTTATACATACTCACAATGAGACTGAAAGCGTCTCACTTCAGTGCAGACATTTAAGTACGATATTTACAACACAGCAGGATATTTACAACACAGTATAGTATAGTAAAAATTACTTATTTGACTTATGCTATATAAAAGAAAGCCTCCAGTAACTCCAGAACGTTGTTAATATGTAATTAGTCGTACTTTTGCATAACTTTATTTAAAGGAAAAGTAACGTTTTTTACAATTTGAGCCTTATTTCAGTAATAAAACAAGTTGTTTTACTCACCCATAGCACTTTGGTGTCATATGGAGCATTTCCGGAGATGTTTTAGATTAGCGTTAAGCTAACGCCGTTAGCCTAGCGTGACTTATAGCCACAGCTCGGGGGCATTCCCCGAGCATGTAATATGCCCCGTGCGGGCTCCAAATAACACAAACTTTAGCACTTTTCAAATCATAGAAGCTCGATGTCTTAGCCTACGATTTCATTTGGTCAAAAGTGGCCTGTAATCCAAGATTTAGCCATAGTTTCGAGTGAATGAGGACGCCAGTGCGCATGTGCGGACTGTGCTCTCAGCTCCCGGGACCCAAACATGGAACGCAAAGCTGTAAACTATGGATAAATCTCGGATTACAGGCCACTTTTGACTCAAACGAAATCATAGACTAAGACATCGAGCTTCTATGATTTGAAAAGTGCTAAAGTTTGTGTTATTTGGAGCCCACACGGGGCATATTACATGCTCGAGGAATGCCCCGAGCTATGGCTATAAGTCGCGCTAGGCTAACGGCGTTAGCCTAACGCTAATCTAAAACATCCCCGGAAATTCTCCATATGACACCAAAGTGCTATGGGTGAGTAAAACAACTTGTTTTATTACCGAAATAAGGCTCAGATTGTAAAAAACGTTACTTTTCCTTTAGGTTTTAGGCTGTACTAGTACTTTTGAACATCCCTCAGTGCTGATGGGATAACCCGTCAGGGACCTTGAACCTTTTTTGGTTGATGGGCTATATTGAAGTGCCTGGAGGAAACCCACCAAAGCTTTTTTTTTTTAATCTTTATTATTCAGGCAATATAAATAGAACTCCTTTACAGACAATAAGTCGGAAACGAATACAGTTTTCAATACTCAAGTAACATTTCTTCAAAATATGATTGCAATCACAATATCTCTCTAAAACATCTTATTGTTCCCTAATTTAATTCAGCCGTTGTCAACATATAAACACATAAATTTGGCTTTCAAGCGCTCTTAATGCAGTCCTCTTCCCTGCACTCTTAACAGATTTAACCGATTCCCAAAACAGACATTCAAATTTCGTCCGGCGGCAGGCTAATTTGTACCATTATGGAGTAAGAAGTAATAGCTGGCGGCTGGTTAAGCAGGCATGACTCCTGTGTGCTCTGGACCCCCGCGCCGTGGTTCCTCCCATCCATGTTGTCTGGACTGGACTCAATTGACAACAGAACCGCAATGGATGCTCATTCAGTGGCCATGTCTGCGTCGGCATGTCCTGCAGCATACAAATGAACGGGGCTGAATAGAAACAGTCTGAATAAATAGTAAGTGGTGTGTCAGGCAGAGCGGCCAAGAGCAAGTCTGTGTCTACTACAACATTCACATGCACAGGATACCGCCGAGGCCTTCGAGCCAACATACGGCGTCCATGATAGCTATATTTAGAGTGACAGGTTCGCATACATTTTATGAATTCATTTATTTTATTCCAACGCAATTTAGTCTGTGTGCGTGACCACGTGTGTGTATGTTTGTTGTATTAGTGCCAGTATTTGTGTTAGCGTTAGTATTTAGCATTTTAAAATTCCACACACAGACCATGTTGGAGCAATTTCTTTGCACCAAAAATTTGTACTATCGTAAAAATATGAAAAACCGAGCTAGTTCGTTGTGTTCATTCTTGGGAATGGTCTAAAGTTATTCTTCACTTTTCTAATGCATTCTTAGCATCCTAATTATTCACTGTGATTAGGTTTATAAGGGCTTTCCACAGCTTCCTGGTTCATGGACGATAAAATGCTTCATAAACACATACAGACAGCACACAGATGCCACGTTTGTGACCATAAGAACTGATCTTACAATCTTATAATTTGACTAAACTTCATCAGCCAGCCACATTACAACTCTATAGAGATTTTTTTAAAAAGATGAATACAATGACTGTAAACAGGCCTGGACTGGTAATCGGGCATACCGGGCATTTTCCCGGTGGGCCGACAGTCCTAGGGGCTGATGCCCTTCTTTTTTCTTTTTTTTTCTTAGAGACATTCCCACAATTTAGGACTGAACCAGGACTAAACCAGGACTAAACTAGGACTAAATCAGGATTGAACCAGGACTAAACCAGGACTAAACTAGGACTAAATCAGGGTTGAACCAGGACTAAACCAGGACTAAATCAGGATTGAACCAGGACTAAACCAGGACTAAACTAGGACTAAACCAGGACTAAACCAGGACTAAACCAGGACTAAACTAGGACTAAATCAGGATTGAACCAGGACTAAACCAGGACTAAATCAGGATTGAACCAGGACTAAACCAGGACTAAACTAGGACTAAACCAGGACTAAACCAGGACTAATCAGGTCTAAACCAGGACTAAACCAGGACTAAACCAGGACTAATCAGGTCTAAATCAGGACTAAATCAGGTCTGAACCAGGACTAAACCAGGACTAAACTAGGACTAAATCAGGATTGAACCAGGACTAAACCAGGACTAAACTAGGACTAAATCAGGGTTGAACCAGGACTAAACCAGGACTAAATCAGGATTGAACCAGGACTAAACCAGGACTAAACTAGGACTAAACCAGGACTAAACCAGGACTAAACCAGGACTAAACTAGGACTAAATCAGGATTGAACCAGGACTAAACCAGGACTAAATCAGGATTGAACCAGGACTAAACCAGGACTAAACTAGGACTAAACCAGGACTAAACCAGGACTAATCAGGTCTAAACCAGGACTAAACCAGGACTAAACCAGGACTAATCAGGTCTAAATCAGGACTAAATCAGGTCTGAACCAGGACTAAACCAGGACTAAACCAGGACTAATCAGGTCTAAACCAGGACTAAATCAGGATTGAACCAGAACTAAATTAGGACTAAATCAGGTCTGAACCAGGACTAAACCAGGATTGAACCAGGACTAAACCAGGACTAATTATGAGGGGCCGGTCTAAGCCAAAAATGCCAGGGCCGTTTTTGTGTCCCAGTCCAGCCCTGACTGTAAATATAAGTATGTCCTGGCATGTGATTTTGAATGTTCAGTGCTGAGTCAGGATGATGGTCAGAACAGCACGACGCAGGTGACACGGCGGGGACAGGAAATGCCTCTGTACCCTACTATTGTGTGTGTGTGTGTGTGTGTGTGTGTGTGTGTGTGTGTGTGTGTGTGTGTGTGTGTGTGTGTGTGTGTGTGTGTGTGTGTGTGTGTGTGTGTGTGAGTGTGTGTGTGTGAGAGAGAGCGCACTGACAGAGGCACCGCTCGCTTCAGACCTCAGGAACATATGGGCTCAGCAAGGCCACTCTGGAACCACGTGTGAGCGCAGAACGGGAGAGCGCAATCTTTTTTTTTTCTCATTTATGAAATGTGGACAACACGCAGTACTGACATTTCCAATACACTAATGGTAATGCTGTTTTCGGCCAGATGAGACTTAACAGATGCACAAAAATAAGTCGGGTGAAGTATTTATCGATTAGAACAACTTTGGCAGTGATAGTTTTGCTGCAGGAGAAGAGGCACGTGAGGATAATGCATGAAGACAAACAAAGATGAACAAAAGACAAAGGGGGGGACTTAGGCCTGTCATGATAACACATTTTGTTGAACGAAATATAGATTATAAATCTTAAAGATGTGCTGTGTAACTTTAAGCTTCTCTCCGTGGAGAAGTTCTTGCTTTGCCTAGAATGTTACACAGTAGAGATTGAACCTACAGCTCTGGAAAAAAATAAGACTCCACTGCATTTTTTTCTGAAACCAGCATCTCTACATGTATTACAGCCGTTCCATTTCAGCGTCTGTTGAATTCCAACACAAACACAAAGCTGAGATACTTCAGTTCTTGCACCAGGAGTGGAATAAAGTCACCCAAGAACAATGTGAAAGACTTGGACTAAACCAGGTCTGAATGAAGACTAAAGCAGGTCTAAACTAGGACTAAACCAGATCTGAACCAAGACTAAAGCAGGTCTAAACTAGGACTAAACCTGATCTGAACAAAGACTAAAGCAGGGATGAACCAGGACTAAACTAGGATTAAATCAGGCCTAAACTTGGACTGAACCAGGGCTAAACCAAGTTAAAAATGGGACTAAACCAGGACTAAACTAGGACTAAACCCAGTCTGAACCAAGACCAAACCAGGTCTAAACTAAGACCCAAGAACAATGTTACAGACTTGTGGAGAGCATGCCAAGACGCATGAAAGCTGTGATTAAAAATAAAGGTTATTGCACCAAATATTGATTTGTGAACTCTTCTTAAGTGTAAACATTAGTATTATGTTGTTTTAAAATGAATTTGATCTTGTTTCTTTGCATTGTTTGAGCTCTGAATATATGCATCTTTTTTGTTATTTTGTCATTTTCTGCAAATAAATGCTCTAAACGTTAATATTTTTATTTGGAATTTGGGGGAAATGTTGTCAGTAGTTTATAGACTCAGACAAAAATGTTCCTTTTGCCCAAACACAAACCTATAAGTAGTAAAATCAGAGTAGTAAAAACTGATCATTTTGCAGTCGTCTCTTATTTTTTCCGTAATGAATAAGTGCTAGAGAGATTTGTTTAATGTCATACCATGGAACATTCCAGGTAAAGCAATAACATCTCCATGGAAACAAGCAGGTGACGGACCCTACACCAGAATTACTGTGCGATGCACCTTTAATATTGACAAAAATATTGAATTATGCCACTGACAAAATAACACAAAACAAGGATTATCCCTCTAAAGTATGTCTAAATGTGCAATATTGTTTAAAAAATAAAATAAATTAACTTATTCAACCCTCTACAGCTCAACGCTCTTATTGTAGTACAGAAATATGTCAAAAAGCTCCCCACTTGGACAAAGAAAAGTTTCCACAATGACCACTGACCCCCAAAAAGGACTGTTCCATCATCATTTGAATTATTGATTATCAAGAAAGGCCATCTAAATGAATCGCCGGGTATTACAGAAAGATTTTGCAGGGATATTTTTCCATGTTTGTAAAATAAATGTACATTTAAAACCACATTTTTTGTATATTTTGTATATTATATTGTATTTTTGTACGAGATTGCATTACAGCAGTGCTTCTCAATTATTTTCTATGACGCCCCCCCTAGGAAGAAGAAAAAATTTCACGCCCCCCTCCCTGTGCACGACTATTAATAGTATTATTTGTCTAGAAAATTATTAGTACACCTCTGCATAACAATGTATCCTTTTATTAACATTAAAAACAAAAAAGAAAGAAACTTCCAACAAACACTGCACTTTTTTTTACACTGAGGACTCAAATATTAATGTGTTTTTAATGCAGCTTTGTGCACATTTGTTTACGTTTTACAGAAACGAAACTTAAAAACCACATGGTCCATTTGCATAAACTCAAAGCTCAGTGGAATATAACGTGTTTTTTCTGTGACAGAGGATGTTCTGCTGATGGCAAGTCTGTTCTGTGCGTATATCGCGTATTTAAGGGCGCCAAACCCTGCCCCAGAGTGACAACGAGAGCGCTACTGCCAACTACTGTTGTTGATGTGCAATTACACTTTCGTTCTAGTACAGTATGGCAAAAAAGCATGTTTCCCAGGGTCACACGCGCCCCCCCTGGCATCACACCGCGCCCCCCCAGGGGGGCCCGCCCCACTATTTGAGAAGCACTGCATCACAGTCAGTACAGAAACCCACATAAGACATAGATAAAAAATAAAAAAAACCTTTCCACAATCAAAAAAGCAAATACCAGCTATTATAGATTTCCACAAATTGCTATAAATAAGTTCCACATTCCTAATAAAAGGTGGTGGTGGTGTAACTTCTATGTGTACGTGTGATTCTCTGGGATGGTAGTTGGTGAGACAAATGAGAATCGTTTGAAATCGGCCGCTAAGAAAAGCATTAATTTGACATGTGAACATGACTAAATATTATGACTGTGTTTGACTAATGCCAAAATGACTGCTGTGTTACATTACAGGCCACCGAACCCTTTCTGTTGAACGAAGAGCCCACCAGAGGTCCTGGGATGCCCGAGTGCTATGTAGTTTCAGATTCATACAGGGTACGCATTCATCATTATTATTATTATTGTTATTTTCTATATTACTATGATGATTATCCCATGTGTTGTTTTTCTATGTGTTATTTGAGTCTTTCCTCATTACGTTGACTGACAGTGTGTTTTTATGCGTTCAGTAATTGCGGGACAATCATAATGTCATTCACAGCTCCCTCTACTCAGCTGCAAACCATTACAATCATTATTTCCACACCAACGTTTAAGAAAAAAGGGAGTCTTTGCAATTCCGCCTCCTGGGAATGAAAACTATAATGACGATATACACTATTACTGTATACACTGTAAAAATTAAGAGACACAAGCTGTGAGAAAAACTAATGTGCGGAATTACAGCAATGGGCATGTTTTACAACCGTAATAAACAGTATAAAAATGTCTTACAATGTGATCTTTTAAGTATACACACTGATTGATTTGATTGCATTTACCTTTTCTTTGTACCACCAGGAAACTTTCTGTAAATTTTGTTTTTGTACTGACTGTACGGACTAGAAAGTGTTACATTTTTTTGCAACTAATGTCAATTTTGTACAATATAGTTCATTTAAAAATAGTTTGGGGGGATAAAACTGCTTTTGGGGCACTGTGACAGTTGTATAAATAAGTTTCAGTGTTCACTATGGTATTTTCAGTACTACGGTTTCAGTTTCACACATCCAAATGAGTTACTGCGACATCCACACCAGGCCTGGACTGGTAATTGGGCATACCGGGCATTTTCCCGGTGGGCCGACAGTCCTAGATGCCCTTCTTTTTTTTTTTCTTTTTTTTAACTTAGAGACCGGCCCACAATTTAGGACTGAACCAGGATTGAACTAGGACTAATCAGGTCTAAATCAGGACTAAATCAGGATTGAACCAGGTCTAAACCAGGACTAATTACATCTAAATCAGGACTAAATCAGGTCTGAACCAGGACTAAACCAGGACTAATCAGGACTAAATCAGGACTAAATCAGGTCTGAACCAGGACTAAACCAGGACTAAATCAGGACTGAACCAGGACTAAACCAGGACTAATTATGAGGGGCCGGTCTAAGCCAAAAATGCCAGGGCCATTTTTTTGTCCCAGTCCAGACCTGATCCATACTATATATAGACTATGTATGTATCTACTAACAGTTTGAGTTTAGAACAACTTAGTTTATTAGCAATACTATCTTTAATTTATAGTACTATCTTGAATTTGTAGTACCACGCAAAAGCTACAACGGCACTGAAAACAATTAGACTAAATAAATAGGGCAGGATTCTGCTGCTTAGGAGGTAGGAGCTGTTTTTCTAGGCTATACAGGCTTTGTTTTCCCGATTTTAGTATTTTGCCAAGTCTGAGAGAGAATCTGGGGTGCTCCATTGTATCTGGGAAGGGCAGGCAGAACTCTGCCATTGTGGGTGTAATGTAGCAGCGCGGCCATACAGTTAACCAGTCCACAGGGCCCATAGTGTGAAGCAATGCAGAGGGAGGAGCATCTACGAAGGTGGATTGGGTTCCAGGGACAGTGAGTTCAAGTATGTTCTGAGAAGACAAGAGCCAGCTCACCTCCTCATCTTCATTTTTATATTTGGAAACTCTTTCTACAGGATTCATACAGTTGGGAATCATATTGTGACCAGTGAAATGTATTATTTTCTAACCATACACAATACTCTCCTGTCACTGAAGCTCGATAATGTAAGGAGTAGATTAGTTGAAGCTGCAGTGGATATGGTCCGTACTGGAGGGGAGGTGGTAGGAACTAATGTGTGCGCACACAGCGGGACACATTAAAGGTGCACTCTCGCCTCTTTCCCACTGGCACGGTTCACTTGGGGTTGCCTTGGAGCAGGACCGTTTGGTGTAGCTCCGTCCAGCCCGGTTGTGTTTTCATGCTCCGGGCAGGGCGCAGCTACGTGAAACACTGATGTTACCAAAATATTGCAAATGCTTTCTTAAAGGTCCCATGGCATGAAATTTTCACTTTCTGAGGTTTTTGAACGTTAATGTGAGCTCCCCTACCCTGTTTAGGCCCCCCCCCCCCATGGTTCAAAGTTGTGAAATGTCTAAACGGAGCATTTGCGATCCTTTTCTGCGTTACAAAAAATCAGAGCTCAAACGGGCGATTTTGAACAAGGAAACTTATTGACGTCAGATCGAAAATGCAAATGCAGTTCCACCCCCGTCTGTCTGAACTCAGCGTCTCTGTAAATCACGCCCAGAGAGTTTGGACTGCGGAGGAGCTACGCAATGTGAAATGCGTTTTTTTATTTGCCTGGAGGCACGTCCGAGTGTTTCTAGGCTCGGAAGTCCTTTATCTGAGCCTCTGGACCTTTGAACAGCAGGTCTGTTATTTTCTGTAGAAATGTGTTTATTTTTCAATGGAACGCTTCAAATCTCTCCCCCCGTGCAAAAACAAGGAAATGGATCAGCTGAGGGCTCAGAGCGAGACCGGAGCGTTTGGCCACGCCCCCACCCTCAACTATTGGCCAGCTCTTTTCTCCTCATTTGCATTCAAGCAACAACGCCCATTATGACCTGTTCTGAGGGAGAAAAAATACTCTTTCTCATCTTATCTCTGTTTCTCATGCACTGAGTGTTGATTTTGAAGAAGGATTCATTTACAGTATTAGGGAACCATTAAGGAGCCATATAAAAGCATCAAGAAGTACCATGTCATGGGATCTTTAAAAATATAATCAAAATCCGTTTTGAATTATACATGCAGTTATAAGGACGGGGGTGGCACGGTTCACTTTAGACACTGAAGACACTGAAGACAAACCAGTGTAGCTGTCCATTATCTGTTTATCTCAGTGGAAGTGTTACTGCCGTGAATGTTCCACAGTATGGCATTAAACTTTTTGTATTTACTAATTATTATTATTAAAGCCCCAGTGTGTAGGATTCGTGGCGCATAGGTGGATGGTGCTATTGCACTGTCTGTTTTAGCTACGGCAGACCTCGAGGGTCACCCGGGCGCGCGCACGAGCCGCTACTGTATAAATAAAACGTGGTCCCGTTTTTTGTTGTTTTTTTTTCCTCATGAAAGCACACATTCCCGATCATGTACCATGACACTCTACACATCAAATGAAACCTTACAGTCTCCTCTTTTTGACTATGCAATTCATTTCCCTGCACAACAATCACTCCCCGAGCACATGGGGCTTTTATACGGAAAAGCACAAAACGAGGTTAGCTTACCTTAGAATGCTTTGCACAGGTCAAACTCTGTATTTCACCATAAACTTGCTCTCAATTTGTCCGTAAGGATCCAGCAAATAAAATCCAGTAAAACAATTTAGTCCAAAACACGTGTTAGATCCATTACGACGTCTGATCCGGCAACATGCTTGTGTTGTTTACCCAAAACCACGAGTCTTGCCGAAGGCGAAGGCGGAGCCCAAATGTCCTTCTGCGGCTCTCGTATTCAAAATGGCTGCCTCTGCATGGGGAAGATCCCCCTTTTATGTGACTATATCTAAGTCCAAAAGAATACTTTGATTTCATGATGGAAGTGAAAAGGCTTGGAAAACAATGTATTTTTGAATGGGTATCTTCAATTTCGGTAATTAACGGGTAAAAATCTTACACACTGTCCCTTTAATTATTTTGTATTTACTAACTTAGAGATTTTTTTATTGCCTACACATACATTGACACACAAATATGGAATCTTACTGTGAGCGCAGTCGCCCCTCCACAGATCTGACCCTGCAACTTGACCTGGTGGCACCATGTACTTAATGAGCTTAATGGGATACTGTGGTAGAGCAAAACAAAAGCGAAAATGAAATCAGGAGTAGTATAGAAGTGCATGGATGAAGTGAGACCTCAAAAACTACAGCAAAACTACAAGTGCCTCGGCTTTTACAGGACAATTCCTACACAATCCACCTCTTTTTTGACCCAAATACTATATCAGGTTATCTTTAATGAAATAAAAAAGCTTTCACCTGTCATTTGTCACGTTACGTCCTGTATATTTTCATCTGTGGAAGCGTGAGCCTCGTCACTAGCACATATTTTAGGTCAGGCCTTTTGGCTGTGTGTGCCCCATATAAATAAAACATAACCACGTGGTCATTTGCACTGACATCTGCTAAAGAGCCTCACACACACTCACACACTCTTCCTTATCACTCCTATGTCATCTGCGTTAACAGTAGGGCCAGGCTTGGTGGAGGAGCGACGCCGCGTACATTATCACACTTTCTATCCTCCCGGAACAACCTGTTTGGCATTCCCCGGGGCCGCAAATCCCGAAGCAGCCATATTCCGAACAGCCAGCCCCTCTGTAATCACGCGTCGGTCCAAGCCCGGGCTCCGATGCAACTGTAAAAACTGCACTGCCGGCCGGGTGAAGTCATCTCGCGCTGGAACTCTGCAGCAGTGGTAAATATGTATATTGGAGGCGTGTGAAAAAGCCGAGCTGCGGCAGACCCACCAACCGTAGCATATGGCTCTAGCATGTGTTACTTAATGAGAGATTTACTCACACAGACCACTAAATGTGTGGCTCGTTTAAGGCGCTGTGGCGAGGAGCAGTTTGCGTGTGTTGCATGCGTCTTTGCTCTCGGAGGGAGGGGCCGCCTGATCCACTTGTAACCGCACACACTCGAACCTTTTGCACTTGAAAGAGAGGAGAAAGTTTCAATGCTCCTGCCCTGGACACTGCTTTTGCTTACGAGTCCACAAACAACAATTAAAAAGACACTAAATTGTACACTTTATATGACGAAATGTAATGAATACATAAGACTGTGTTAGGATTTACATCTCATTTATCAGCTAAATGCCAAATTGATTCAAAATATATACAAAAAAAAATAAGAGAAC
The DNA here is from genome assembly GCA_036785185.1 of Paratrypauchen microcephalus. NCBI lineage: Eukaryota > Metazoa > Chordata > Actinopteri > Gobiiformes > Gobiidae > Paratrypauchen > Paratrypauchen microcephalus. The sequence continues at coordinate 104,254 of JAVJIX010000310.1, read as the reverse complement.
ACTGAAAAATGATCAGTTTTTCTGATTTTACTACTTATAGGTCTGTGTTTGGGCAAAAGGAACAACACTACTGACAACATTTCCCCCAAATTCCAAATAAAAATGTTATCATTTAGAGCATTTATTTGCAGAAAATGACAAAATAACAAAAAAAGGTACAGTACATGTTTTCAGACCTCAAACAATGCAAAGAAACAGCATTAAATTCATTTTAAAACAACATAATATTAATGTTTACACTTAAGAAGAGTTCACAAATCAATATTTGGTGCAATAACCCTTATTTTTAATCACAGCTTTCATGCGTCTTGACATGTTCTCCACAAGTCTGTCACATTGTTCTTGGGTCCTAGTTTAGACCTGGTTTAGTCTTGGTTCAGACCTGGTTTAGTCCCATTTTTAACCTGGTTTAGTGCTGGTTCATCCCTGCTTTAGTCTTGGTTTAGACCTGGTCTAGTCCTGGTTTAGTCTTGGTTCAGACCTGGTTTAGTCCTGATTCAGACCTGGTTTAGTCCTAGTTTAGTCCTGGTTTAGTCCCATTTTTAACCTGCTTTAGTCTTGGTTCATCCCGGGTTTACTCCTGATTCAGATCTGGTTTAGTCCTAGTTTAGACCTGGTTTAATCTTGGTTCAGACCTGGTTTAGTCCTGGTTCAGACCTGGTTTAGTCCCAGTCTTTCACATTGTTCTTGGGTGACTTTATTCCACTCCTGGTGCAAGAACTGAAGTAGCTCAGCTTTATGTTTGTGTTGGAATACAACACATCACACAACAACCAAATTGATTCAAAATATATACAGTTCTGGAAAAAAAAATAAGAGACCACTGCAAAATGATCAGTTTTTCTGATTTTACTACTTATAGGTTTGTGTTTGGGCAAAAGGAACATTTGTGTTTGAGTCTATAAACTACTGACAACATTTCCCCCAAATTCCAAATAAAAATATCATGGTTTAGAGCAGGCATGGGCAAACTACGGCCCGAGAGCCATATGCGGCCCACACTGAATAGAAGGGGCAGGACAAGTAGATCTGCATCTCCTTCTGTTTTTGAAAAAAAGAGAGCGGTGATGATAAAAACCTGAAGGAGAACAGAACTTTCAGAACTTTCAGTGCTATTATTGTTTTTTGTTTTTTTTTAAAGCTGTATTTTAATGATTAAATTTTCTGTGTTTTAAGAATCATTTCAATAAACAACTAAATACCGTGGAACTTGAAAGATGGACATTTTGTTGTAATGCTTTTGTTCATTTTTAATTTAAATAAAGCACAGGTTTTCTACATATCCCATGTTATTTTTTGCTCTTATGAGGTGGATTACCAAAACACTAAATCCACCTCCTCCTGGTCCGGCCCTTCTGTGTGGCCCAAGAGTCAAAAAGTTTGCCCACCCCTGGTTTAGAGCATTTATTTGCAGAAAATGACAAATGGTCAAAATAACAAAAAAGATCCATGTTTTCAGAGCTCAAACAATGCAAAGAAACAAGATCAAATTCATTTTAAAACAACATAATAATAATGTTTACACTTAAGAAGAGTTCACAAATCAATATTTGGTGCAATAACCCTTATTTTTAATCACAACTTTCATGCGTCTTGGCCTCCACAAGTCTGTCACATTGTTCTTGGGTCCTAGTTTAATAATAATAATAATAATAATACATTTTATTTATAAAGCGCTTTTCAAGACACTCAAAGACGCTGTACAAGAGGTAAAATCAGTAATAAAACAAGTAACAAAACAATAAACAATCAGAAAAACATTAAACATTAAGAAACATTAAAAGCAGTCCTGGTCCTGGTTTAGTCCTAGTTTAGTCCTGGTTTAGTCCCATTTTTAACCTGCTTTAGTCCTGGTTCATCCCTGGTTTACTCCTGATTCAGACCTGGTTTAGTTCTAGTTTAGACCTGGTTTAGTCCCATTTTTAACCTGGTTCAGTCCAAGTCTAGACCTGCTTTAGTCCTGGTTCAGACCTGGTTTAGTTCTAGTTTAGACCTGGTTTTGTCTTATTTCAGACCTGGTTTAATCCTTGTTTAGTCCTGGTTTAGTCCCATTTTTAACCTGGTTCAGTCCAAGTCTAGACCTGCTTTAGTCCTGGTTCAGACCTGGTTTAGTCCTGGTTCAGACCTGGTTTAGTCCCAGTCTTTCACATTGTTCTTGTGTGACTTTATTCCACTCCTGGTGCAAGAACTGAAGTAGCTCAGCTTTGTGTTTGTGTTGGAATTCAACACACACTGGAATGGAATGGCTGTGATACATGTAGAGATGCTGATTTCAGAAAAAAATGCAGAGTCTTATTTTTTTTAAGTTTGACTGAAGCCTTGGAAGCTGATTTGCTGATAGTGAGTCTGCCTGATCTTGATGTGTTAAAGTTTAAAATAATATGAATAAATACCTAACATAACTCATAGTTTAATAGCAATTCAAATGTGTCAATTCGGAATTATTGATGGTTAGAACAGTATACTCTTCACAAACCCTCATGATTCATACAAAACTGCCTTTTAACAAACCTAATTAGCTCTAAAACTTACTCATATTAAAGGAACAACGCATAACTTTTTTGTATTGTGAATGGCCCGACGAAGAATTGAAGTTTGAAGCCACATTTCTCTGGGCCGTGTACCTCCCCTGACCACCCTCTTTCCCTCCGCCTTCCCTCCGCCTGGGGTCACCATCTTGGGTCGGTTGCAGTCTAATTGGCCACACCGAGCACCGTGTCTCTTTGTTTCTGCAGCCTGGGCTTGTGGTAGCAGCAGCCTCGAGCATTAGAATCTCGTAAATCTGCAGGACTTCTGTGTCAAACCCAAAAATGTCTGCTCGTTTTTGCACTGACTTCACTCCCGCTCAAAACTCCCCTCCGCTGGAATTGAGCCAACAACCTTTTCATTTTATAAGCTTTATGTGAATGTGCATCACTTCCTACTGTTTATATACAGAGATTTGGATACTTACTTATAAAACTATGATTACAAGTCCTTTTTTCCCTCATCTTCCAGCTTCAGTGACTTGTTTGGCTTGGAGCCGCTTCACTTGGTTTTGCTAATACAGTTGTGGCTCGCAGTCCGGGTCAAGTATGTTTCTGTAAATAAACAGACATAGATCTAAATACATTTAACTTAATTTTAATCCTGTGCAAACTTTCATTCTTGGACGAACTGGGGTCAAAAGGTCAAAATCCAAATGTTTAAACAGATAGAAAGGAGGCTGTGTGGTCACATATGCCAGACATGGATATGAGGAGCGAGTGTGGTTTGTCAAAACATAAGCTACGAAAATGTATTTGGAAACTGCAGCTGCGAGCTGAGCTCATTGTGGTGCCTTCAACTTCTTCAGAATAGATTAAAGTGTCGTATATTTGTAATAGTGGAAGAGTGTGGGACAGGGAGGTTAAATGAGGTACTTGGGAATGGTTAGAATAACGGCTAAAATAGAAGTTTGGAGTGGACAAAGTGGGTACACCAAAACATCCAAATAATTTACAAATGTAATAATGCTTTTAACTTTGTAACTCATATAATATCTGACAAAAAAGTAATTGAGCACAGATGTACCGAGCAAGTCTTGCATGTACTGTATGTATGCTAATAAAGACATTCACAAAACTACTACTATTACTACTATATAGTGATTTGTACATGTTTTATCTACTACAGTTTTTACTTATTGTGTCTACACTGGGCAGCACTGGTCACTGTGTCATTATTAGAACAAATAACCTTGACCTAAAAATGAGCACAGTCATTCTTAAGACATATGAACATGTAATAAAAGCTGTTCGAACATTTCAAATCAAACATGAGTTGTAGATGATGCTGTGAGTTTGTGTGTGCCAATTACAATGTAAAAATATCCAGCACAGGCTAAAGGAACTTACACTTATTTGTATAGAGATGAGAATTATTTGTGTACGTTTAATATTCTTCTCCAGATTGAAACATTACACAGACACGTTCCTTTATTTATTGGTTTATTCATAGTAGTTTGTTAATCTTGTTTACAAAAATGCAAATTTGCTTTTCGTTTTTTATTATACAGCCCTGGGGAAAAATAAAAATGAGACCACTGCATTTTTTTTTTTCTTTCTGAAACCAGCATCTCTACATGTATCACAGCCATTCCATTCCAGCGTCTGTTGAATTCCAACACAAACACAAAGCTGAGCTACTTCAGTTCTTGCACCAGGAGTGGAATAAAGTCACCCAAGAACAATGTGAAAGACTGGGACTAAACCAGGTCTGAACCAAGACTAAAGCAGGTCTAAACTAGGACTAAACCAGGACTAAACTAGGACTAAACCAGATCTGAACGAAGACTAAAGCAGGGATGAACCAGGACTAAACTAGGATTAAATCAGGCCTAAACTTGGACTGAACCAGGGCTAAACCAAGTTAAAAATGGGACTAAACCAGGACTAAACCCAGTCTGAACAAAGACTAAAAACCAGGTCTAAACTAGGACCCAAGAACAATGTTGCAGACTTGTGGAGAACATGCCAAGACACATGAAAGCTGTGATTAAAAATAAGGGTTATTGCACCAAATATTGATTTGTGAACTCTTCTTAAGTGTAAACATTAGTATTATGTTGTTTTAAAATGAATTTGATCTTGTTTCTTTGCATTGTTTGAGCTCTGAAAACATGGATCTTTTTTGTTATTTTGTCATTTTCTGCAAATAAATGCTCTAAATGATATTATTTTTATTTAAAATATGGGTAAAATGTTATTTATACTCGTTCCTTTTGCCCAAACACAGACCTATAAGTAGTCAAATGAGAAAAACGGATCATTTTGCTGTGTACAGTATGGGGTTGTGGATTGTACTGATGCAGACTAAGACAAACTTGGATTTTCTAGTGTTTGGTTGAGTTTGGTTGATGTTTAGAAGTGCATTGTTGCATATCGCGTCTTGCCACCTCTCCAAAGTCTACGGTGAGCGTCCGTATCCAGCCGCAGCCCGCAGACCCCCCTCTAGAACCACGGTGTCCGCTTCCCTTACAGCGCGGACACCGGGTCATTACACGCAGCTTTTTCCAATGCGCAAGCAACACTTCAAAGTGCATAATTAGCACCTGGATGCGCACTACGCCAGAAGTATGTTGTGTTGCAGAAAACACGAGAAATCAGACGGGGGGGAAGGAAAAAAGCGCGCTCGAAATGTAGTGCACGCCACGGCTGAGCAGAGGGGAGGGAGAGCAAGTTTTTTCCCTGAAAGTTTGTGGAGCTTTACTAGGCGGGGTTACTGTAAGCTGCAGCATGGAGTGAGTCAAACAGGACGGCGAGCGAATGGATTGCAGCACCATAGCAAGCTTCCATCCAACTTAAATAAGCTCTCCTCTGCTGGTGCGCTCTCAAAACCTCCGTCATGTACTCACCGTATTGCTTGACACAGGTAAATACTACTTCAACTATTTGCTCCCTTTTGTCGTGTTGTGGAGTGTTAAACGCCGGGTGGAACACTTCTTCTTCTTCTTCTTCTTCTTCTTCTTCTTGTTTTGCTTGTTCACGTTTTTGAAAGCCTTATATGTGCATTCTTATGTCGAAAAGTGTCGTGCGTAATTTGTTGTGCCAAACTTTCGTGCCGTTTTTGGAGCAGCAGGGGAAGGAAAGTTTCTCCTCGCACACATGACTAGAGTATTTGAGAGAGAAAATGGCGCTTCTATAGCCCCGAAATGCATTTGATATAAAAAAAAAAAGGAAAGGAAAGGAAAGGAGTGAAGTCAAGAGGGAGGAGGAGAGAGCAGATAGGGATAGACAGATTGGAGGAATGGAAGAGTTTTTGAGGGGAAGTGTGGTGGACGCGGGCAGCTGTAGCGCGTTTTTAGGAGTAGCGTTCAGTGACCACTAGACACACGACAAAAAAAAAAGAAAAAAAAGACTGGGCTGTGCGTAATGTGCGCGTAAATGTGTGTGTGTGTGTGTGTGTGTGTGTGTGTGTGTGTGCCTGTACGTGAGTGGGGGGGGGGCGTGCGTGAAGAATGACGCGCGTAAAATAATCACCCAGGAGATAATTCATTCCTGCAAAACCAACTTAAACTATCTTTCTGCTACTTTCTTCGATTTATTTGTGAGACTTTTTACTTTTTACGGAGCAGTAAACACTTTTGCAACCAATAATAACAATTTAAGGACTTTTTTTGTGCGTAATTTACCCCCATCTCCCTGCGCCAACACAATTAGAACATCTTTAAAGAAAGAAAATCTTTATTTATTTAGCAGATTTTGTCGCTTGGGGCCAATCCGTTTTATTTATTTATGTATTTAATTTTATTATTTTTTGCAGCTACACACTCTTGATCGGTTTCTACACAGTATATGCTTGAGTTGTATTGATCTCTTCGGATATTGATAATTGTACATTTTGTCCCCGCGTTTGGAGACCCTGGAATGATCAAGTTTGACATATTTCAAAAGTCATTTTAAAGGCATTTTCATTAGACTTCTTCTATTAAAGAGTTTTCTGTTTTTGCTGGGAGGCGATTTAACATTGCACTGACATGAATCATGACCCAGTTTAACCTTGCACCGCACTTTGACTCTTCTTCTTTTTTCTCTACTAACAACACCAATATGAATTTATAACTTGTTTCAAAGACGCTTGCTTTTATAACTTGCAAAGCCTTATATCTGTAGTCAAGTTTTCAGTTAAATCAGTGCTATAGGAAACTGCTTGACTTAATTTGGTCCCATTATCTCACAATAAATTAAATTAATCTGAATTACATGGAAGTAACAGAGCGATACTTGTTTTGAACCTCACTTTTGGATGTTTGGAGATGTTGTCACTAACGCAGCTTGCAGGACAGATTTGATTGCAGCTTGCAGCCACCAGTTCCACATATGCATGCACTGACTCTCCTGACTTATTGAACTCAATTATTCTATTTCTAATCTAATATAAAAACGGTTTTGTATGAAGATTTTTTTGCCTCCTGACAATAGGCTTCAACTTGGATCTTAAACATGGCCTTACTTACAAGTAATTTGAAATAATAAGGTATTTGGATCACTGAAAGATGTTCTAAAATAGCTTTAAAACCCCCCACAAATATAGCATAATTATGATTAAGTCTTGTTCTTCAAACTGATGATACATTGTGATCTGGTAGGACGATATTCTTTTATTCTTCTGGTCATTTTCGACTGTATATTCTTACATTTTAGTCCAAGAACAGGCTGAACACTTGAGAGGACAGTGGATTTGTACTTTCTGTACCCAAAGCTTTGCCTGTGCCTCTCCTCCTGCGCTCTCCGGTGCGTAAGACCACGAGGCACTGCAGAAACACACTTTATCTTACTTTTGTTTCGTTTTAATAGAAATAACCTGCAGTGAAACGAGTTTATTCACTCATTTCACACTTCATTACAGGTATTTTTTTTAAATGGTTGTCTATTCTTCTAAGTTTAGTGGGCACACTTCAACTAAAGCATTTTTATTTTCTCTATACGAGGCCATGACATTGATGTTTTTAACGCAGTTAAATAATGAGAACTTTAAATTACTTGTTGTCAATGTTAATACATTTTGGAATAGCCTAATTTTATATATTTTAAATAACGTGCTGTCCAAATATTATAGGATAAAGTCAGCTTGTAGTCTTATAGCCAAAGAGCCATATTAGCCAATGGATAAATATAACATTTTTGCAATTTTATTTGATATAAACTACATTTTTTGAAGCTTAAATTATGAGTGTGTTTTTTCCACATTTGTGAATCTCTAAAAATGAACCAAAAGAAATGAACAAAGTGCACTTCATCTTCTAAGAATTACAAATTACAGGCCATTGTTAAAGACTTTGGTAAACTAATAGACAAAAATGTAAGGAAAAAAATAACTCCAAAAGTCAGTAGAAATGTGCTAGTTCGCGACACAATCTCAAACGTTCCCACATGTGTCGAGCAGCTCCTAAAGCAGCTCCCCGTGTGTGCGCCTCACCTCCGCGGCGCACACGGCCCGGTGCGCACGGAGGAGGAGAGGATCTGCTCCGAGGCCGGCGCAGACGGACTGGACACATTGTGTTTACTGGATCGCCTTTAATAATTCATAAATGGAGCTTGGACTTGATTATGGCAACAGTAGTAAACAATGGATGGTATGAATGATGGAGTGGCGGAGGGAAGCGTGGACTTATTCGGCTTTGTGCGTAAAGAGGAAAAAGAACGTGTTATCCACAACTCAGCCTGCTTAAACTGAGCTTTACCACCTAATAAAATATATTTTAGCACTGCACTGGTAAAGTAGTCCAAGTTTAGCCTCAAACTGTCCGCATTCACCGGTAATAACAGGCCTATACTCTTGTTTGTTTTGCTCGTTTACGCACAGGGTTTATATATAAATGGCCCGCGGGTCTATTTAATGACCCGTACCGTAATATGTTCACACGTTCTCGACATGTTTTGCTGCTGATGTTGTCATGTCGTGTGTTGAGGTTTTAACGTGTTGCTTCCCTCTGCCCCCCTGTGCCCGCCTGGACTGCTGACCCCTCGCATCTCCTCGCCTTTACCACACTCTCGACACTAAAGTATTACCCTTCCCACCTTCTAAACAATGCCTTAGTGGTAAGTCCTGTCCCTATTTCTTCACCATAGGTCTGTATTTGTGTCTGTTATGATTTTTTTTTTTTTTCCATGATGTGTTGTTGTGGGGGCCGCGGGCCGCGCTGCTGACCCCCGAGCTCCATAATTGCAGAGGCCTGTGCGCGTCATGGATTTACAGTATTACTCACTCACTTGACATCATGTGTAGTTTTTTTCAACGCACTTGTGAAAATGTGCATGAGCTTTCTTTGTTGTCTTTGCTAAATGGAGAAAATATCAGAAAATATCAGAGCAGCGCTTGGCTTTGCTCCTTCTTGCAGCTTTTAAGTGTAGGTTATACGAAATATCATTTAAAAATCAATATATGTATTTATTTATTTATGTATGTGTTTGTGTGAATGTGTCAGCACTTAACAAATTAGCCAAATCATTTACAGTTCTTGAAAAACTACCTCACCTATAGGCTATTTTATTTTAGGTACTGTATGTTTCAAGTCTTTTAATGTTGCGTTTGAAATAGTTTTGTTGTATTTTTGGTATGTGGCTTATAAAGTCAGTGTAAAAGAGCAGCATGGGTCATCACATTCACTTTAGTCTCCAGTGAGCTTCGTGTTCATTAACATATCTTAGTTTATCAGTACTGTATGTTGCAAAGTTTTGCTATTAAAGAACCAAATGTAGAGATCTTATTAAATAAACATACAGACATCTGCCCAGACATTGTGCAAAGTCAAAAGAGATCATCAACAACAGGACCAGTGCTGTCTGCATGTTATAAATGTGCTTTATTTTATTTATTTTCTTTTGTAGTGACTTTATTCGTACACAGATCATGAGCCGTTAGTGCAATATCATATATATATTCAGCTTTTGCATTTTCTCCTTTGCTTTTACAGCCCTCACTGACACGTGAGTTGGCTGAAAGGGTGATTTTCATGAATGGCTTGTGCTTGAGAGACAAAGGAGATGATTGGCTAACAGGAGGGGAAGAGGTAGTAGGAAGTCTTTCATACGGAATTTATTCTTATACGTTGTAGTTCTTCTGCGTGTCTGGTGTGGCTCAAAATGAGGGAAAAGGAGATGGTTGGACACACTCACATGCCCCAGTCTGACCTCGGTAACTGATTTGTTGCTTCTCTTCTCACTGTCTCCTTTTCTTTGAGCTCTCCCCTCTCCGCTCACAGGGCAGCTCTCTTTATCGCTCCTATATGTTGCTCCGAGAGGATGTATTGTATTATTCTTGCACCAGCCCAGGGCCTTATCATTCTTTATCGCAGCGTGTGTTTTGAGTGAAAACAGCACTTTGTCCACGTTAGAAAGAAAAGCATGAGCTAATGTGTTTTTGAGCCGCATTGTTTTAATAAATGTAATCAATATGTGGCGCTGTAAAGGCACGTTTACAGTGTGGGAGAAAGTCCTCAGCTGTTCACAACATTCTCTTCTACTGGAGGGAAGAAATGTCAGAATGGGAATGCATTAAAGCCACACAATAGAAAAAAAACAAAAAAACAATTCCAACAATTCCATATTACACACATTTTACCAATCCTACAAAAAATAACATCAATTAAAGTTAAAAGTGCAAGCATAAAGGCCACAATGGAACAGGTGATTTGCTGTTTGAGAGTTACAGGAGTATATCATCATATCATCACTGTTACTACTTCAGGAAGTAGTAGTCATAGTTCATTAGCAGTTATAGTAGTTGTAACACGAGTAAACAGCAGCTTCTAAAATCAAGGCATAAAGGTTCAGCTTTAAAAAAAAATCTGTGTATAAATTTCACACTCTGCACTGCGACGTGGCCAATATGGCAGCGTTATCACGGATTTCGGTTTCAAAAAACTTTATGTGGAATAATAAATTAAACAGACGGACAGCATATGGCCTTAAAATCTGACGATCATTTGCTAACCTAGTGTTCACGAGTTACAACTGCTGTCACAGACCCACACGTTTTACAAGAAAGCAGCAGCGGCATCATGTGGAATCCCCGTAGACACAATGAGAACACGCAAACCCCTCCCTGAACTACATTGTATTGTCTCCACATAAAGCTCACTTGCAGCCTACAGTACCGCAGTTCTTGAAGATTTTTGTTTCTTATTCTCAACATTCCTACGTTAGCTACGCATTTACTGCACGGTTCAAGACATTATTCATTCTGGTCCTCTCACATACATATATTCTCACTCTCACATACATATATTCTCCTCTCACATACATATATTCTCACTCTCACATACATATATTCTCCTCTCACATACATACATTCTCCTCTCACATACATACATTCTTCTCTCACATACATACATTCTCCTCTCAGATACATATATTCTCACTCTCACATACATATATTCTCACTCTCACATACATATATTCTCACTCTCACATACATATATTCTCACTCTCACATACATACATTCTCCTCTCACATACATACATTCTCCTCTCACATACATATATTCTCACTCTCACATACATATATTCTCACTCTCACATACATATATTCTCACTCGCACATACATATATTCTCCTCTCACATACATATATTCTCACTCTCACATACATATATTCTCACTCTCACATACATACATTCTCCTCTCACATACATATATTCTCACTCGCACATACATACATTCTTACTCGCACATACATATATTCTCACTCGCACATACATATATTCTCACTCGCACATACATATATTCTCCTCTCACATACATATATTCTCACTCTCACATACATACATTCTCACTCATACATACATATATTCTCACTCTCACATACATATATTCTCACTCTCACATACATACATTCTCTCCCGCACATACATATATTCTCATTCGCACATACATATATTCTCCTCTCACATACATACATTCTCATTCGCACATACATATATTCTCACTCTCACATACATACATTCTCACTCGCACATACATATATTCTCACTCGCACATACATATATTCTCACTCTCACATACATATATTCTCACTCGCACATACATATATTCTCACTCTCACATACATACATATATTCTCACTCTCACATACATATATTCTCACTCTCACATACATATAATCTCATTCGCACATACATATAATCTCATTCGCACATACATATATTCTCACTCTCACATACATATATTCTCACTCTCACATACATATAATCTCATTCGCACATACATATATTCTCACTCTCACATACATATATTCTCACTCGCACATACATATATTCTCATTCGCACATACATATATTCTCACTCTCACATACATATATTCTCACTCTCACATACATATAATCTCATTCGCACATACATATATTCTCACTCTCACATACATATATTCTCACTCTCACATACATATATTCTCACTCGCACATACTGTACATATATTCTCATTCGCACATACATATATTCTCACTCTCACATACATATATTCTCACTCGCACATACATATATTCTCCTCTCACATACATATATTCTCACTCTCACATACATATATTCTCACTCGCACATACATATATTCTCCTCTCACATACATATATTCTCACTCTCACATACATATATTCTCACTCTCACATACATACATTTTCACTCGCACATACATACATTCTCTCTCGCACATACATATATTCTCACTCGCACATACATATATTCTCCTCTCACATACATATATTCTCACTCGCACATACATATATTCTCCTCTCACATACATATATTCTCACTCGCACATACATATATTCTCCTCTCACATACATATATTCTCACTCTCACATACATATATTCTCACTTGCACATACATATATTCTCACTCGCACATACATATATTCTCCTCTCACATACATATATTCTCACTCGCACATACATATATTCTCACTCGCACATACATATATTCTCATTCGCACATACATATATTCTCACTCTCACATATACACATTCTCCTCTCACATACATATATTCTCGCTCGCACATACATATAATTCTCACTCTCACATACATATATTCTCACTCGCACATACATATATTCTCATTCGCACATACATATATTCTCACTCGCACATACATATATTCTCACTCGCATATACATATATTCTCACTCTCACATACATATATTCTCATTCGCACATACATATATTCTCACTCTCACATACTTATATTCTCATTCGCACATACATATATTCTCACTCTCACATACATATATTCTCACTCTCACATATATACATTCTCCTCTCACATACATATATTTTCACTCGCACATACATATATTCTCACTCTCACATGCATATATTCTCACTCTCACATACATACATTCTCACTCGCACATACATATATTCTCACTCGCACATACATATATTCTCAGGGTGAGAATATGTGTATGTGAGAGAGAGAATATATGTATGTGAGAGTAAGTATGTATGGATGTGCGAGTGAGAATATGTGTATGTGAGAGGAGAATATATGTATGTGAGAGGACCAGAATGAATAATGTCTTGAACGGCCCCTCATAGTTGCTTTTACCCTTTAACACAGGTACGTTTTGAGCTCCATTGAATCCACAAAATCAACACGGAAAACTATGACCTCGGGGTAGAGTGTGGCAAAACAAGTCTCAATTCATTTCAGCCAAACTCAAAGTTCATCTGGGGATATACTTGAACAAAATTACTACATTTGTGTGGCCAAATTAATGTCTCTCAGCGCACCCATATTTCACCATTTGCATGTTTAACCGTGGGCCCCTCTGTGGCTACAATGAAATAAGTATCCTTTAATCAGGTTCTGTTTAGATTTAGCCTCGCAAGTCACTGAACGCTCTTGGCCTCCGATAGGTGCAGTATATTGAGTTATGATATCACCGTACGCTTCAGTTCACTGCTTTCGAGTGAGGAGCCTTGATTTGTGTATACACTCTGGTCTTGCCAGTTTGAGCTAACTCCGTGTGGTTATGGCAGGTAATGGAGAACTCAGATTTTGGCTGCTCATAAAAGTCATTTAAGTTCAGCAGAATGAAATCATTGGGTCTTGACGGAAGGCTAAGATAGATCCTTACGGCTTCTATAGCGCGTTGGACTGAGCGGTCATAAGATCCGCCCGGGACATTGTGTTCTTTTGACTTATTTGTACATTGCACATTCGTTACAAGCTAATACACAAACTGATGGTTATGTAAGGGTTTGGACATTGCGGTTAAGATGTTATTGAGGTGATTTAACCGTAACGTAAAAGGTATGAGGATGTTGTGATGTGCTCCAAACAAAATAGTGCAAAAAAATATACTTCTGAGAGACATTTTCTGTTTAATAAAATTGAAATGTGAAATAGTTTGAGACCAAAATGAGCCTTAGTTTAGCCTTCGTTTGCTCAGATTTTCACTAGTATATTAAGGCATGTACTCGTTTGTTTAATTTTACTGAAATTATAGAATTAAAAGGTGCAAAATGGACTCTTGAAAGCTTGTTACCTCATCAAAAACATACCTGAGTTTTGTTTCATTCACACGTGTTTGAATATCCCATTGTTTATTAGCCTGTCTTTGTCCCCAAAGCTCAAAATGCACTGTTCCACCTTGTGATGTCATGAAGCGGTCATTTACAGTCAAGTTAACAGCTACTTTTTACCTTTAATTCAGCAACTGGCAATTCCAGGGTTGAAATGATCCAAAATCCTTCCTGTCTTACCACATGACATCACAAGGTGGAACAGTGTTTTCTTTTTGAGAAAAGAACTCAGCCTAAATATGCCGGGTTTATACTGTGTGTTAAAGGTCCCATGACATGGTACTTCTTGATGCTTTTATATGGCTCCTTAATGGTTCCCTAATACTGTAAATGAATCCTTCTTCAAAATCAAGACTCAGTGCATGTGAAACAGAGATAAGATGAGAAAGAGTCATAAATGTCACTCTGGAACACTCCATTATGGGCGTTGTTGCTTGAATGCAAATGAGGAGGACAGAGATGGCCTATAGTAGGGGGTGGGGGCGTGGTCAAACTCTCCACTCTTTCCTTTTCAGCTGTGCCCTGTGCGCTCTGACCCACTTCCGTGTTTTTGCGCGGAGGGAGAGATGAGAAGCGTTACATTGAAAAATAAACACATTTCCACAGAAAATCAAATTAGACCACTGCTGTTTCAGATATCCACAGGCTCAGATAAAGGGCTTCCGAGCCTAGAAACACTCGCAAGTTCCTCCAGGCAAATAAAAAAAACGCATTTCGCATTGCGTAGCTCCTCTGCACTTCAAACTCTCTGGGCGTGATTTACAGAGACGCTGAGTACAGACAGACGGGGGTGGAACTGCATTTGCATTTCTTTTTTCGAGCTGACGTCAATAAGTTTCCTTGTTCAAAATCGCCCGTTTGAGCTCTGATTTTTTCTAAGGCAGAAAAGGATCGCAAATGCTCAGTTTAGACATTTCGCAACTTTTAGCCATGGGGGGGGGGGGCCTAAACAGGGTAGGGGAGCTCACATTAACGTTCAAAAACCTCAGAAAGTGAAAATTTCATGCCATGGGACCTTTAAACATGTGTGAATGAAATAAAACACAACTCCAGGTCTGTTTGTGATGAGGAAACTGCATTAAAACATAGACCAGGAAATAGCATAATATGAGCCCTTTAAAACATGAAAATAATATTGATACTACAATACTTTCCAACTTTATGCAGCCCTACTTTCTAATATAACCTTATTGATTCATCACAGAACAGTGTGGTTGGAGAGTTTGGGGCCACTAAGAATAATCTCTTCACCAGTTGCACATATTGATGTTGTTCTTTTGGGCCTGGGGTAAGAGGCTGAATAAGCTACATACCACAACATTTCCATGATTACGTTTTGGCAATAAATGCCATTTCAGGTGGTGTTGCACTCAGGCACCATTTTACATCACAGCGGATCACCTCGTCTTCTCATTTGTATCCAGCGGTGACCTAATCGATAATCATGTGAGCTAACATATTTAGGCCTGTCACAATACCACATTTTGAAGTATAATATTGGTGATAAACGATAAGTTATGACACTGACACACTAACCCAAGAGCAGATTTGAACCATAAAACTATTCTAAGTGTACAACATTGATAAGAAATCATGAGCTGCAATAAATAAACAGTAGAATGAAACTCTTTAGGACTTAGTTTGTACCTGTAATGAGTCATAGAAGTTATTAATTCAACTTTTTACGGCTTAAATCTTAAAGCTCCACTATGTTTCTATGGATATGTCATTGCTCTACCTGGAATGTTCCACAGTATGACATTAAACACTATTATCTACCTTGCATAAATTCAGTTATAGGTGGTTTCATAGCTAAATAATGCCTAGAAAAACTGTGCAGAGGGTTGCTTCTAACCAAATCTGACTTGTGACTTAACCATACTTGTCGGGTTTGGTCTCCATGAAGATAGAAAGGTTTAATACCATACTGTGGAACATTCCGGACAAAGCAATAACATCTCCATGCATTACACAAAGCACCTTTAATCATATAGTTAAAAAAAAGAACCACATATTCCCCGGTAATGCAAAGAAAAAATACTGACCCTCATAAAATATTGCTCCATCTTTCATCTATTGAAGTCATTATTGTGAATTATTCATGTTCCCAAAACCAAAGAGGCCGTACTGTTGGATAGTGTTCTAGATTTGAGTGAAGTACTGAAGAACGTCAAGTAGAACCACAGCTGTCCTCGTATGTGTGGAGAATGGATTGAGCTAGCTCGGTGCCATGGGAATCTTCATTGCGTTTTCATATATATTTTCTTGCTTCTTGCATATGTCATTTTCTCTCCACCCAGTCGGTTCACTCTTTAGCCATTCGTCACCCCTGGCACGGATTAGAAGTTGGCACAAACCCGGCAGTGCCCCACGGCTTCGGCAAGGCTCTCCGCGGTTCGGTGATGTGTTTTGTGTGGTTGCCATGGGGACCCAACGCGTACTCCGCATACATGGTGCTAAATTACATAATTGGGGAAGAATATTCAGGAAAACCAAGGGCGCAGGACAAGAAGACAGCATGGGTGTAGTGTGAGCGTAGTGTAGGAAAATGAGGCAGGAAGTTTCTCAACTTTCAATTGAATTTCCTATGTAAATGAAACTGGTGCTTTTTTCGCGTGTTTTCAAGCTACAGCTGAACTAGGGTTGGGCCGTGAATCAATTTTGAATAGAAATTGAGATTCAGTCATGTCTAATTATCAATGATATGCTTTTTAATCAAGGTCTGCAGCCAGTCATTCAGTAAAAGCATGTGGTTTAGAGCAGAGTTCAGACTTTGGAGAAATAAAATGAGCTGGAAATGGCACTGTTGTACGTCTGGTGTATGTCCATGAAATCAGTACAATACATTTTGAAACATAAAATGACATTATACAAGAAAAATTAATAAATACGACCCTCCCTGACCCTAAAACAGACAGTTCACTCAAATGGATTTATGGTTTATAAGTGATGTCAAAATTCTTTACAACGTGCAAAAAGGGCAACTTTTAAAGTCCTCAAGTTTTCCTTTAGATATGTACCTCATCTTCTCTATTGCCAAAAAGCAGGAATATGTTGTGGCCTGTAATAAACCAAAATTGACGAGGTTCTCCCCATTTAAAGGGAAAGTGTGTAAGATTTTTACCCGTTAATTACCGAAATTGAAGATACCTATTCAAAAATACATTGTTTTCCAAGCCTTTTCATTTCCATCATGAAATCAAAGTATTCTTTTGGACTTAGATATAGTCACATAAAAGGGGGATCTTCCCCATGCAGAGGCAGCCATTTTGAATACGAGAGCCGCAGAAGGACATTTGGGCTCCGCCTTCGCCTTCGGCAAGGCTCGTGGTTTTGGGTAAACAACACAAGCATGCTGCCGGATCAGACGTCGTAATGGATCTAACACGTGTTTTGGACTAAATTGTTTTTGATGTGTTTTTG
The DNA here is from genome assembly GCA_036785185.1 of Paratrypauchen microcephalus. Taxonomy (NCBI): domain Eukaryota; kingdom Metazoa; phylum Chordata; class Actinopteri; order Gobiiformes; family Gobiidae; genus Paratrypauchen; species Paratrypauchen microcephalus. The sequence goes on along the minus strand of JAVJIX010000310.1, from coordinate 86,791 downwards.
ATGTGTAGATTGTCATGGTACACGATCGGGAATGTGTGCTCTCATGCGAAAAGAAAAAAAAAAACAGTGAACGGGACCGCGTTTTATTTATACCGTAGTTGTCGGCGAGAGCTCACACAGCGCCGGGTGCGCGCTGGTACGCGAGCTGTCCGCGTTACGGCGCGCCCGGGTGACCCTCGAGGTCTGCCGTAGCCAAAAGAGGAAGTGCATGGTACCTACACCACCTATGCACCACGAATCCTACACACTGTACCTTTAAATTACATGAAATCAATACCTGAAGCCATTTTATACTGTTTTTGAAAAGAAAAAATTGAAGAGCGAGATCACTACATATGAGGAAATGTATTTGTATTCATTTTTGCCATACCTCCCAGCCCTAATCTGAACATTTCCGCATTGTGGCTAATGCGTGGCTTCACCAAATGAACCAGAATACCAAACTAGGAAACATTTGCACTGTTTTTTCCCAGTTGTAAATAGGAGCGCCGTCTTTATTTGGTTATTTATGGCGTTTTGACAAGCATTCTGCGGGGGCAATTGAGGATAAGGTGTCTGAGGCTCCACACACGTGTTTATAGTGAGGGAAGAATGAGCGGCGCAGGGTTTGAGCGGAGGGTGTGGTGGTTTACACAGATGCACAATGACACAATATATGAGCATAGTTTGGTGTCTCTTCCCTTTGTCTTTTTCCTCCTTCTGCTCCCGGGCTCAGCTCTGGTGTCAGGGAGAGTGCCAGTAATATTCCACCCATGCATTTTTACGACAAGACCAATGAACTCTATGGAAGATTCGAAAACTGTTATGAACGGTGTAATCAAAAATGTTGTATGGAGCATACAGAATGAAAAGAGTTGCATTTTCCTTTTGTAGATTGGATTCAGATAAGTTTTGCTTTCATGAGCAGATATTCAAAGATTTATTATAGATATATATATTTTTGTAGTCGTCAGGTGTTTTTGAAATTTATAATATACCACCAACAGCACAATTGCCAGTGATCACTTGGAAAATAGAGCATTTTCAGTAAAAACAGACAAACGTTTTCTTAAACGTTTTAAAGACCCCATGACATGGTACTTCTTGATGCTTTTATATGGCTCCTTAATGGTTCCCCTAATACTGTAAATGAATCCTTCTTCAAAATCAACACTCAGTGCATGAGAAACAGATAAGATGAGAAAGAGTCATAAATGTCACTCTGGAACACTCCATTATGGGCGTTGTTGCTTGAATGCAAATGAGGAGGACAGAGATGGCCTATAGTAGGGGGTGGGGGCGTGGCCAAACTCTCCACTCTTTCCTTTTCAGCTGTGCCCTGTGCGCTCTGACCCACTTCCGTGTTTTTGCGCGGAGGGAGAGATGAGAAGCGTTCCATTAAAAAATAAACACATTTCCACAGAAAATAAATTTAAACCACTGCTGTTTCAGATATCCACAGGCTCAGATAAAGGACTTCCGAGCCTAGAAACACTCGCAAGTTCCTCCAGGCAAATAAAAAAACGTATTTCGCATTGCGTAGCTCCTCCGCAGTCCAAACTCTCTGGGCGTGATTTCCAGAGACGCTGAGTAGAGACAGACGGGGGTGGAACTGCATTTGCATTTCTTTTTTCGAGCTGACGTCAATAAGTTTCCTTGTTCAAAATCGCCCGTTTGAGCTCTGATTTTTTCTAATGCAGAAAAGGATCGCAAATGCTCAGTTTAGACATTTCACAACTTTTAACCATGGGGGGGCCTAAACAGGGTAGGGGAGCTCACATTAACGTTCAAAAACCTCAGAAAGTGAAAATTTCATGCCATGGGACCTTTAATGATTTTAAAAAGAGTAGTAGTTTATCTTTGACAAATACAGCATTCTGTAGATCAGTAACTCAACAACTGGATTAATAAAAGGTTAAGTGCCACTTTCAAACCCAGTTACTACTCACCCATTCAGCCTTTCTAAGCCTGTCCAGTGCTATCCTATGGGTTTACCACAGGTCAGCAGCTCCAGATAGGGGGCTGTTGTTGCAGATCAGTGACTGAGCACTCAAGGTCACTCCAGTGCGGACAATCTGGCCAGTGTTATGAGCTGTGGCTGACCCACATCCCCACGCACCAGCTAAATATATACAATAGGCCCTCACTCCAAAGCCTTGAGATTAGCCATGATGAAATCTGAACTCTGCATCGGACTGCACACTTCCCCAGGCCTAAGCGTTTTTCTTTTAATATAAAGATGAAAAAAATCCTAGCATCGTCATGTGAATAAGGGAGCTTTTAAATCAAATATGTTTTATGGTGCACCTGCACGTATTTAATCACCTAAAGCAGGTGCAGGACAGTGTGGCGTCTGAAATGAGGAATTCAAGAAACACAAGAAACGCTTCATCGATCCTGTCGATCATTTCACACTTACTCAACTTGGACAGAGGACTTCAAAAATACACAAAGTTCCTCTGACAAGTTTATGATGTTATACTCCATAGGTCTAAATTTAAAATCATGCATTCATCTTAAATCCATAAACAAGCGTGTGGGAAAGTTGGCATAGTTCATATTAACACGTTTCCTTGCACAATGGATTGATTGTGCTTGGGGTTCACAAATTCTTATTTAGTCTATTGGACACTGTTTATTTTCAGTGAGAAATGTTTATTGGCGCTGCATTTGTGCTGGAGGGTATAGTTGAAAATTGTATACAATATTGTTTTTTGTTTTTTTTATCGTGCCAGAATGGTAAGCACTTTATTTGACATGCACATATGGTTATTTACAGTGTCGTCTTTGTTATGTCAGCCACAACTTCCAACTGTTAGAAACTGAACTGATTTTCTTGACCACTTTAGCCTGTAGTGCCCAGTAATTTCTCGCACAAGAGTCCTTATTGCTGTATTGAGCATGGCAAACTATCTTGTTTCCTCTAATCTCTTTGCCCTAATTGTAACCTTTAATTGTCTTATTCCCATTGTAACAGGGCACAGTCCTATCCTAACCTGACACCATAGTAAACAAACCCTCTCGGGTTTCTTCGCTGTGAACTCGTATACATTGCATTGCAACAACGAGACTTGGATTACATCAAGCCATGATGTCACGGCCATCATCCTTTCACCGCTCCATTGGTAAAAGTCAGGATGAAAGAAACCCCTGATTGGCTGATTGGAGCTCAGCTTTCAACTTGCTGCATTACCTCAGGACACAAACACATAGGCTGGTGGGAAAAATATATACAATCCTTCCTAATTTGTCTCTTTTTTCCCCTTTTCTTATCCAAAAAGTAGATCCAAATTGCATCCTCTGCTTCTTTAAACTCTTTAATGTAGTATGTTGGGTAAAAAAAAATAGTCTGGAATATGGTTAAAAATGAAGTTGGGCCTGTGATGGTTCCTTGTGGAGCCCCTTGGGTATTTTATCCTCTCCAGAACATAAAGGCAAAACTTTAAACAGCCATGAAAAAAAGGTTCAGAACTTCTGCCAGATAATAGGCATTTATTGGGTTAATGTCAGAGAGAAAAATCTTTTCCTGTCTTGGGGGAGGGTGAAAGAACATTGGTGCTTGGAGGCATAGGAACCCACAAGACTAACAGTAATGAAAACAATTGTGACCTAATTTGAGAAACAGACAGAAAAGGTATGCGTTATACAAGGACGAGAGCTCAACTTTTACAGAAACAACTGTACAAACAAGCATTAGCCTGTTGAATATTTGAAACTAATTAACTTACGTCATCGTTTGAATTTCATTGTGTCCAACTCGGTCACCAGTTCTGTCAGAAAAATGGCTGTCACCCCAGGGAACAGCCACCACCAGAGTTCATTCTCCGGAGCAGGAAATTGGCCCGCATCCAGGCCTGAAAATCTATACCCTGTTGCATAATATAACATATCTTTACCTCAGTTGAACTCGGGAGGAGGAGGTGGAGACCAGGCAGCTGTGTGCAAACAGAAGTGCGTGTTATTAAGTGACTGTTGGTGCGTGTGTGTGGCTGGGGTGCTGGCTGCTAACACACTGCAGGCCTGGGGCATTAGGAGACCTCCATAACTGTAGAGAATAGTACAGTAGAGCTGCATAAGCCTGGTTTCAACCATGTGCTACAATGTGGTTGAATTTGATAGGTCCATTGAAAAAAAAAAACAAGCTGGAAATAATACCATATGGTGATGTGAGACATATTGAATTTCATTGACATGGGTTGTGACTAATGGAAAAATACTGAAAGTTGTTTCATAAGTTACATGAAATGCCTGCAGAGTTCAGAGTTTAAATTCTGCTTTCACTGTCATGGAATCTTAGAACTTATCAGGTTCAAATTAACACACAAAATACACAGACATATGTTTTGTTTAACTTTTTCACTGGGGGTCTGCCACCTGCTTGTATCTACGGATACGTCATTGCTCCGCCTGGAATCCACAGTATGACATTAAACAGCTCTACTTTACATTTATTTAATTACAGGTGGTTTCATAGCCCAAAAATACCTATAATTCTGGTTTCATTCTGGTTGCCTGTCCACACATCTGATCTGTAACTTGGCCTGGTTTGGTCTGAATGAAAAGGTTTAGTACCATCCAATCCAATCCAATCCAACTTTATTTCTATAGCACATTTTATAAACAAAGACAGTTTCCAAAGTGCTGCACATAAAAATCAATAGAACTTAATAATAACATTACTAAAATAGCAATAAATAAAGTGATAATAATAAAATAACTAAAAACAAAAGCAATTTATAAAACCACAGAGGACCACACAGCTCACGCGGTATTAAAAGCCAGAGAATAAAAGTGGGTTTTAAGACGAGACTTAAAACTCTCCAGTGTGGGGGCTGTTTTGACATGAGGGGGCAGAGCGTTCCATAACTTAGGACCAACCACAGAGAAAGCCCTGTGCCCCCGAGTTTTAAGTCTAGTCTTAGGGCCCACGAGCTGGAGCTGGCCCTCTGACCTCAGAGCGCACACCGGTCCATACATTGAAACATTCTAGACACAGCAATAGCATCGACATGGAGAGGTAAAGGTTATTTTTTTTAAGTTGAAGATCACAAATTAACTTTTTGCCTTTTGTAAAAATAATAACAAAATGTATTTATCTGGGATACAAAACAATTTGGACATGTTTGTGTAACGATGCAGCCGTATTTTTAGCACTATTAGTCTGTTCAAAAAGTCAAAAATCGGCCGATACAGATGCACAAATACTGGAACCAATATATCGCAAATCCCTTCTATGGCTTAGGCGGCAGATTTCACAGACTTACCAAAACTCCTCCAAAATAGTGTGGTCCCAGGGAGAGTCCGTCCCTACAGCTACAGTCGACTGGAGCGAGTAAACGTTCTGCTCTGTTTAAACTCAGAGAAACAGCTCCAGGATCAGTGTGTGAGGCTGGAAAATTCAGACCCGCGTGAGGATTTCATGTCCCCGCTAATTTATAAAACACAGATGGGCCCGCTCAAAGTCACTTAAACAGACATTATGTATGTTGCATTTACATTAGTCTCCATGATGTATTTGTGTAACTTGTCTGTATAATGGCACCAGTGTGGGAATATGATACAGGTCTGAGCAGCAGAGTGTGAGACCGTAACAAAAGTGATGTTTCACAGAAAATGTACTGGTTTGATCCATTTTCAAATTTATAAGCATTGTTTTTCCAACATTTTGTAATATTTATTTTAATAAACTTTCTAACTGATACTTAAAGGTCCACTGTGTAACATTTCTGATGGAGGGTCCACCATCTGCTTGTCTCCATGGAGATATTGCTTTGTCTAGAATGTTCCATGACAGGCCTGGACTGGTAATCGGGCATACCGGGCATTTTCCCAGTGGGCCAACAGTCCAAGGGGCTGATGCCTTTTTTAAATTTTTTATTAGAGACCGTCCACAATTTAGAGGAGGCGGCCCAGGAAGTGTAGCACAGGCACAGCAGGTAAGCAGGTAGTAATGTTAGGATAATATCGGGACTTTTAGGTGATGGACAGGCATGAAAATCACTCACCTTTCGGCGAAATTCACCGTTTTGAAGCCAAAACAGGTGACCTACGTGAATCGTGTAGATTCAATGAGAAAAGGTTTTTTTTGTGTGTGTGCAAGATGCATTTTAAAATATAGCTGCAAGCAGCAATGTGGGGCCAAGCAGTGACCCAGCTCAGGGATACCAAGTTTTTGAAAATCGGACTTACGGTTCCAAAGTTACAAGCAGAAATGTCCCTCAAATTTTGACCTGTTGGTGGCGCTAGAGGGTTTGAGCTGGGGCCCTGTAATTTTTTGTGGGGAATCCTGGGACAGACTAGAATACGTGTGAAAAGTTTGAAAATAATCCTATGAAGGGTTCCCAAGATATGAGCTCACTTCCTGTTTGGCGACTTTTAGGACGCGTTTGATTGGCTGTCACGACCAAACGATAAGAGATACCAAAAATCCAGCGATGTTTCTGATGAGGCTCAGACCAAAGATGCTATGTACCAAATTAGAGCAAAATCGGTCCAAAATTGAGTGAGGAGAAGCATTTTGAGTGTTTTTAATAAAATTCAAAATGGCGGAAAATCTACGTTGGCGGAAAATGACGTCACAGAATGTGTTGGATTCGTCTTGCCCCAAGGAGTCCAGGGAGGCCAAGTTTTGGGAAATCGGACGTACGGTTGTCACGACAAAACAATAAGAAATATCAAAAATCCAGCGATGTTTCTGATGAGGCTCGCACATGTAGCTCACTTCGACTAGATCAAAGACACATCAAAGACAGATCAAAATTCCTGAAAATTCCTGCAAATTTGACCTGCTGGTGCCACTAGAGGGTTTGGGGTGGGGGCCTATAAATTGCTGTGGGTAATGAGGAGACTGGCCGGAATGTGCATGCCAAATTTCACAACTTTTTACCAGACGGTTCTAGGGGTTGCCATAGACTCCCAGAGGCGGAAGAATATTTTATAATAATAAGAAGAATCAGTAGAAACACTATAGGTGCCTACGCAGCTTAGATCATCATTGAATGTGTAGTTACTGTGAGTTTGCTGGTGGTTTTTGGGAGCTGGGAACAATAGTAAAAACACATAACAATAGTAAAATACTTTGCTTTGGGGAACACATACATAAATTAGTCCGTTGTTCTCTGCTAATTATGAGGGGCCGGTCTAAGCCAAAAATGCCAGGGCCATGCCATGGTAGAGATTAAACCTATCTATCTCAAGGGAGACAACTATAGGCTACATTACAGCAACCCTATCCACAGAATTATTTGTATTTTTGAGCAATATAAACACCATAATGAATAAATGCTAAAGAAATGTTAAACCATGGAACATTCCAGGCAAATAAATAACATCTCCATAGAGACAAGCGGGTGACGGACCCTAGACCCAAAAAGACGCACAATGCACCTTTAAATTTTGTAATATTATTTAGGAAACATAAACTCTCACCTCAGCTCTGAATAACTGCAGTTTATTTTTTGGTATCTTGGTCACTTGTTTCTGGACAGCTCCTCAATGCTCTAATTCTAATTTATCATTCAAGAGCCACTAATGTTCTAACAAATCGATAAGTCCGGCCTCTCAATTCTCTGAATGGTTACTCAACCTGTCAGTGCTGTGTTGACTAGCAACGGCCAATCACAACAGCCAGTCACACTGCAGCCATTTATCATTTGGCTACCGGTACAAGGGTTCATATGACCGCCGCAGTATTGTGTGTTACGCTGCACTACATCAATCTTTTAAAGGGCCCATGTTATGCTATTTTATAATCTGTTATAATGTTGTTTACTCATGAAAAATATGTTTTGTTTCATTCACACATGTTTAACACCAATCCTGCATATTTAGGCAGAGTTCTTCTCTCAAACAGAAAACAAACTGTTCCACCTTGTGATGTCATGTGCTAATATACGACGTGCTCTACTGAACTAAAGGTAAAAGGCAACTGTTAGTCAAAGTCAACTTTATTGTCAATTTGACATACAATGAATCAAAATTCTGTTTCTCTCTGGCCAAGCAGTGCAACAAAATACAATATAAAGACAATGCAAAAACTATCTAAGACAAAATCAGCAGAGTAAAGAATAAATACCTATTTACTGACAGTACTTCTTAAATTAACTTAGTAGTTCTTAAAGGTCCCATGGCATGAAACTTTCACTTTCTGAGGTTTTTGAACGTTAATGTGAGCTCCCCTACCCTGTTTAGGCCCCCCCCCCCCCCCCATGGCTAAAAGTTGCGAAATGTCTAACTAAACTGAGCATTTGCAATCCTTTTCTGCGTTAGAAAAAATCAGAGCTCAAACGGGCGATTTTGAACAAGGAAACTTATTGACGTCAGCTCGAAAAAAGAAATGCAAATGCAGTTCCACCCCCGTCTGTCTGTACTCAGCGTCTCTGTAAATCACGCCCAGAGAGTTTGGACTGCGGAGGAGCTACGCAATGCGAAATACGTTTTTTCATTTGCCTGGAGGAACTTGCGAGTGTTTCTAGGCTCGGAAGTCCTTTATCTGAGCCTGTGGATATCTGAAACAGCAGTGGTTTAATTTTATTTTCTGTGGAAATGTGTTTATTTTTCAATGGAACGCTTCTCATCTCTCCCTCCGCGTAAAAACATGGAAGTGCACAGCGCACAGCTGAAAAGGAAAGAGTGGAGAGTTTCGCCACGCCCCCACCCCCTACTATAGGCCATCTCTGTCCTCCTCATTTGCATTCAAGCAACAACGCCCATAATGGAGTGTTCCAGAGTGACATTTATATTAATTTATATTATATCTTATCTCTGTTTCTCATGCACTGAGTGTGGATTTTGAAGAAGGATTCATTTACAGTATTAGGGAACCATTAAGGAGCCATATAAAAGCATCAAGAAGTACCATGCCATGGGACCTTTAACTTGAAAACTGCCACATCGTGACATCATCAGGTGGAATGGAGCATTTTGAGTTTTTGCTATGTAGACAGAATAATTTAAAAAATGGTTATTCAAACATGAATGAATGAAACAAAACACGATGTTTTTGATGAGGCGACAACATTCTAACATGACTTAAAGCTCACAAGGGTAGATTTTGCATAATATAGGACCTTTAAGTAAAAAACCTTCACACTATTCCATATAAATCATTGACAAACATCCACTTTTCTGGAAATACTACAAAGGTATATTTAACTTGGAAAACTTCAACTTGGATCACTCTCCCTTTTCCTTCTATATTTCATTCTCTAATCTGCCTATCCCAGCGCCACTCCAGTTTCACTCCACTCTGAAAACCCACAGCTCTTCCAAGTCTAAAAAAATTCCAAATGAAAAAATAGTGCGCCATAATGTGCACCTCTGCATACCCGCCCACACCATCCCTATTCACTTTCTCCATAAATCTCTGTTTGGCTGCAATATACGGACAATTTGTGGTCCCCTTATGAGCTCTAACTCCTAACGCTTGGAAATGGCTTTATTCAGGTGCACGGAGGAAAAAAACAAAGAACCCCAAAATATATCGACTTTAAACCAGGCTAAAAGAGAGATTTCTGTGTTCAATTTCGCCAGTTTATTCCAGATGATGATCAAAAAGTGGCTTCTAATTTCCTTTTTTTTCCCCCAGACTTGCAGAGGAATGACAGCTGCTCTTATTTTAATAATGTGCTGTCAATTAAGTTTAATATAGTGGTTAGACAGTGGTTCTCAAACAGATGTAAGACTGGTGACGGTAGGGTCCCTCACGATTCGATACAGTACACTGTTCGTGGCTCATGATACAATATTATCAAGATATGGCGATACATAATTTAATCATCAAAATATATCTAAAGCCACAGTGTGTAGGATTCGTGGCGCATTGGTGGATGGTGCTATTGCACTTCTTCTTTTGGTTACGGCAGACCTCGAGGGTCACCCGGGCGCGCCGTAACGCGGACAGCTCGCGTACCAGCGTGCACCCGGCGCTGTGCGAGCCCTCGCCAACAACTACGGTATAAATAAAACGCGGTCCCGTTCACTGTTTATTTTTTTCTTTTCGCATGAAAACACACATTCCCGATCATGTACCATGACAATCTACACATCAAATGAAACCTTACAGTCTCCTCTTTTTGACTATGCAATTCATTTCCCTGCACAACAATCACTCCCCGAGCACATGGGGCTTTTATACGGAAAAGCACAAAACGAGGTTTGTTACTTAGCTTACCTTTGAAGGCTCTGGACAGGTCAAACTCTGTATTTCACCATAAACTTGCTCTCAATCTGTCCGTAAGGATCCAGCGAATAAAATCCAGTAAAACAATTTAGTCCAAAACACGTCTTAGATCCATTACGACGTCTGATCCGGCAACATGCTTGTCGTTGTTTACCCAAAACCACGAGCCTTGCCGAAGGCGAAGGCGGAGCCCAAATGTCCTTCTGCGGCTCTCGTATTCAAAATGGCTGCCTCTGCATGGGGAAGATCCCCCTTTTATGTGACTATATCTAAATCCAAAAGAATACTTTGATTTCATGATGGAAGTGAAAAGGCTTGGAAAACAATGTATTTTTGAATGGGTATCTTCAATTTCAGTAATTAACGGGTAAAAATCTTACACACTGTCCCTTTAAGTGTGTTGCGTAAACAAGTTTCCTTCCACTAAATAAGCTACAAAATTGAAGTGGTGCCACAAAAAATTGCTAAAGTATACAAAAAAATTTTCTATATTTTTGCACGTCCCTACTGATGATACACAATCTCCTGCAGATGAGGAGGGCTGCAAATTCCTCTGTTGTTTGGGTGTTCATTTAGGGCCTGTTTACACGAGAACGCTTACGGGTAAAAACGACAAAATATTTTATCAGAAGTGCCTTTTGTTTAGACGGCGACGGCCTTTTGGGGGGCCTAAAAACGCAAAAAAACTGAAACTGCCCTCCAAAGTGGAAAACTTGAATACGCTCCGCCGTAGCGTTTTCATCTACACTGCCCAAGACGCAAAACTCTGGTCAAATCTGCTGACGTCGCGTACGCGTTTACGTCACATCGGTCCATATATCTGTGTACACACATCTGTCACACCTTGTTGCGCCTTCGTTGCTTTGTCGTCGAACGTGGTCTGAAACAATAGTTGAACTTCTTTGGCTTTTTGCTACCGGCAGCCATGTTTTGTTTTGCTTTTCGCGGCGCAGATGAGAAGGAAGATTCTACGCATGCGCTCGGACATAGTGATAATGTATCACAGCGCCACCTAGCCGCCTGGCATGCATACCAATCGAATTCGACACACTTTTGCGTCACTGTATGCACGCAGATTTCCTCCCGAAAACACTCATCTAAACACGGAATAAAAAGTGAAGACGCCACGCCACTTTTGCGTCTTCTGTTCAGACCGTCGTCGTTTAAACGTAGCCTCAGAGTCAGATCTATCCACATTTTTGTTCTTCTTCTTCTGGGTCAGTCCTTGTGTTGATGTAGTTGTAAACCTGGTTTTGATCCGGTTCTGCTCGAAAAGCCAAGTATTTTCTTTGAAGATTACATGGAAGAAAAGTTTGAGACACACTTTACTAGGACACAGACAATGACATAAGGGTTCAAATATTCATGTCTACTGTTTAAAGGACACTATGTAACTTTACCGGTGAACCTGCGTGTCACCATGGAGATGTTATTGCTTTGTCTAAAATGTTCCACAGTCTGGTTCATCTTTCATTTATTCAGTTACAGGTGGACGGTATTTTTGAGCAATAAAAGAAGCAATAAAAAAATTAAAAAACATGCGTTCTTCAGATCTCCTTTCAACAGATCTGACCCGTAACTGGCCTGGTGGCATCTCCGTGGAGATTTTTGAATGAAAATTGCCATTATAGATGGGTATTTTGACCGAAAAAAACAAAAAACAAAAACATCCATGGAGATAGACGAGGATAATGCCATACTGTGGAGCTTCACAGTCAAAGCAATAACATCTCCATGGTGACAAACAGGTGGGGAGTTCTTCACCGCTAAAGTTACACAGTGTACCTTTACAGTAGACGTGAATATTTGAGGAGGCTGGGAATCACAGAGTCCCTCACGATTCTTAGATAAATTTAGACAAACTTTATTGATCCACAAGGGAAATTGTCTTAAAGGTCCCATGGCATGAAATTTTCACTTTCTGAGGTTTTTGAACGTTAATGTGAGCTCCCCTACCCTGTTTAGCCCCCGCCCCCCATGGTTAAAAGTTGCAAAATGTCTAAACTGAGCATTTGCGATCCTTTTCTTCGTTAGAAAAAAACACAGCTCAAATGGGCGATTCTCAACAAGGCACCTTATTGATGTCAGATCGAAAAATGCAGTTCCACCCCCGTCTGTCTGTACTCAGCGTCTCTGTAAATCACGCCCAGAGAGTTTGGACTGCGAATGCGCTAAGCAATGCGAAATGCGTTTTTTTATTTGCCTGGAGGCACGTCCGAGTGTTTCTAGGCTCGGAAGTCCTTTATCTGAGCCTCTGGACCTTTGAACAGCAGTGGTTTAATTTTATTTTCTGTGGAAATGTGTTTATTTTTCAATGGAACGCTTTTCATCTCTTCCTCCGCGCAAAAACGCGGAAATCGGTCAGAGCGCACAGGCACAGCTGACAGCTGAGAGTTTTGGCCACGCCCCCACCCTCTACTATAGGCCATCTCTGTCCTCCTCATTTGCATTCAAGCAACAACGCCCATAATGGAGTGTTCAGAGAGAGAAAAATTACTCTTTCTCATCTTATCTCTGTTTCTCATGCACTGAGTGTTGATTTTGAAGAAGGATTCATTTACAGTATTAGGGAACCATTAAGGAGCCATATAAAAGCATCAAGAAGTACCATGTCATGGGACCTTTAAATTTGAGATTCGATACAAAACACGATACATGACTCTCGATACGACTATCACCATATGGCGATACATACAATAATCGATATACAATTGCACGTAAATCATCAAAACTGTTGCATAAACAAGTTTCCTTTCACTAAATAAGCCACAGAATTCGAATGTGGTCACAACAAAAGTGGCTAAAAGATACCAAAATGTTCTCTTGACAATATATCGATACAGCAGCCCACGATAATAATACTGTATCACCATTTAGAATCACAATATATCATACTTTCTCTCTCTCCTAGTCTGTACCAGCATGTCGTGTTTTCTGTAACCTATCATTGAGCGACAAACACATTTAAACAAACTTGCCGTCTATTTGCGTTTGCCTCTTTATAGCCACGTCTGTCTGTATTCTCCTTTTACTTTTCTTGGAAGCGCCTCGTGATTAAAACAGCCGATATAAGGCTATTGGATTCCCCGGGGGATTGGAAGGAGCACAAGGCATCATAACCATATTATACTAGTTAGGAGTGGTGCCTGCTGCCAAACGATCAGAGCAGGAGAGGGGAGCAACATGATCCCACAAAGAGGAGATGTGAACGAGATTTGACATTTCACCAGATAGTTTTCTACATCAACATAGTATACCATGGGCTGGTTCCATGACATTTTGGAAGAAGTAAAATCTCTGGCTATAATATGCTGAAAAAGTTGCTACAGTTCTTTAAAAATCATGCAGTGTATCTTAAGTTAAAGGTGCATTGCGAAACTTTACTTATCTGGGGGTCATCTGCTTGTCTCCATGGAGATGTGGCTAGAATGTTCCACAGTATAGCCATGCACTTAAAGGTCCCATGGCATGAAATTTTCACTTTCTGAGGTTTTTGAACGTTAATGTGAGCTCCCCTACCCTGTTTAGGCCCCCCCATGGCTAAAAGTTGCGAAATGTGTAAACTGAGCATTTGCGATCCTTTTCTGCGTTAGAAAAAAAAACAGCTCAAACGGGCGATTTTGAACAAGGAAACTATGTGACATCACATCGAAAAATGCAGCTCCACCCACCGTCTCTGTAAATCACGCCCAGAGAGTTTGGACCGTGAATGAGCTACGCAATGTGAAATGCGTTTTTTATTTGCCTGGAGGCACGTGTGAGTGTTTCTAGGCTCGGAAGTCCTTTACCCGACCGTCTGGACCTCTGAAACAGCAGTGGCTTAATTTTATTTTCTGTGAAAATGTGTTTTTTTCATTGAAACGCCTCTCCTTTCTTCCTCCACTCTTAAACGCAGAAGTTGGGCCAGCACACAGCGCACCGCTAAAACAAGGAACCAGCGGCGCATTTGGCCCCCCCCTCCCCCAGCCGCTCCTCTAACCTATCTCTGTCCTTCTCATTTGCATTCAAGTAACAAGGCCCAGAACGAGTTGTTCAGAGAGAGATTTTCTGACTCTGACTGTGTACATGTGTCTTTCTCATGCATTGAGTCTTGATTTTGAAGAAGGATTCATTTACAGTATTAGGGAACCATTAAGGAGCCATATAAAAGCATCAAGAAGTACCATGTCATGGGATCTTTAAGAATCTCCATGGAGACTTGTGAGCCAAATTACAGGTTAGATTTGTGTAGACAGGAACAGTAAGAATGGATGTTTTTTAAGATATGTTTGAACAATAAAAACGTCTGAGGACAACTGAAACCAAAGCATTAGCATCTCCATGGAGACAAACAGGTTGCGGACCCTCTCTAGAAAAGTTACACAGTGTCCCTTTACATGTATGCATTTCATATTTTGCATCTGTGCTCATAATTTTGTGTTTTAATGTAACCTAGTTTTGAATACACTGGTCTACATGCAAAATGCTTCTGAAACAAAAGTAGTGACATTTTTCTTGGTTTAGGTCACTAATAAAGAAAAAGTAAGTCAGAAGTGTTGATTGGATTTAGTTTCCAAGATATAGTATTGGGTCAAAATAGGAAATTTATGCAAAATAAGGCAAAAACAGTAGTTTATCAGAAGGTCCAGTGTGTCTACAAGCAACAGTTCTATCTGAAAGTCTGTCTGCACATTCATCACATACATTCACTTTAATTATGTCTAGAGTTTTAACACAATATATATAATATATATAATTATTATATCATTAAATATCTTGAATACATTAGCTAACGAGCACAGTTATCAATTGATTGATACTTGGCTTTTGAATATAAATGAGGTTTAGTCACTTTTATCTCGGAAGCAGATCGAGTCCAAAATTTGAAGACCAAAAATGTGTGATATTGTACCCTTTGATTTTAAGGCAATGAAATATAAATGATATCTGCTATTTACAAAACCAGAAACATTTTCAAACTTAAATGAGTATATGTATTCTCTTTCATTCACAAACTACTCCAAATCTGATATTTAAGAGGCGTTTTCCAGATTTTTCTCCTCTCCCAAAAACTTTTCCTGTGTCAGAATCCGTTTGGCATTTGCGTTGTGAGGGGAGCGTGGAGCTGGTAGGACCCGGGCCTGCACAATCCCTCCTCTGTTAAAACAATGCGGTGGTTGTCCTCCCTAACCTAATTACTCCCTCCAGGGGGAGAAAGGCAACAGCACCAAATCCCATCGTTAGGGGCTCTGATCTGAGCCATGCTGTAAGAAAAGCCCTGTGTCAGGCTGTCCTCCTGCACCCTGTCTGCTCCTGTCACATCGACGTTTAGAATAATGCAACGTATATTTACTTACTTGCTTTACTTGCTCTGCGATTCCAGGACTATAGCTTTAACCCTAGAATTCTTTCGCTATAAAAAGTATCACCATCGCTTTTGCTGGGTAATTTTTACCCGATATAATATACCCAACAAAAAGTACATGAAAAATAGATCAAAATATGACAACACATGACAAATTAGAGTGGTTGGTTGGTTTTCTTTTATTTTCAACAGTTTTTTTCAACTGTTTTATGTGTAACAAAATGAACAACAACAAAAAAAAAACATAGGAAGACCCTAAAAACATGCTCCAAAATTGCTGAAAAATTAGGAATTTGAGAACAAAAAAAATCCAAAAAGTAAATAAATAAATAAAAAATAACGATACTGTAAACTTGGTGTTTGGTCCACTCATCCCTGGGACATGTGAGACTTCCTGGTGAAGCTCAGACTCCTCGACACACGAACAGTTGCAGGAGAGAGGAACAAAAATAGTATTTTTTCAGTGGGTAAAAATGACCAGTGACTAAAATATTGTTTTCACCATAAGAATTCCCTTTGAAATCAGCACTTTGTGATATTTCTTCATAACCACTGCACTAAATAAGGACAGATACACATTCCAGGAGCACTCTTACTCACCTCTTCCTTACATCCTCTTACATTAAATTCATCACATTCTTACATTCCTCTTTCACTATCGCCGGGGGAAAATCACCCGAAAGCCTGTAGGAGAAAGTGGCTTTGGGGTAGGAAACACCTACACCTTCAAAGACGTCAAAAACAATAGTGAAGCTCCCCAGGGACCCACGACACTCAGAAAAATGCAACATATTCAAAATCTTGTAAATAATTTCATTAAAGAATCTGCTGATACCCGATATCAACAGAAACCAGTACAGATATTGAAAACAGCATTTATTTCCTTACAACAAAAGTGAATTAGTCTTAAAAATAATGAAGTAAGTAAATAGACATAAAAGTAATTAAACGTAAAACTATATGTTCAATCAGGATATCAGCTGAACCTATATTTTTTCAGTATCGCCGCCTAAATCTGATACCAGCGATGGAACGGTGCATCTCTAGTCTCTATGGCTCTATGTCTTGTATACATTGGTGTTCTTTTTTTCCTTTTCAAGCAACTATTTCTATTCTTGACTTGGTGTGGGTGAAGCGTCTTGCTCAGAAACACAACATGAGTACCTCTAGTTGATGGGGAACACTCTGCATCACTACATGTGGCTGTTCAACACACTGTATCACAAAATTATTTATTCTCAGCAAACTATAACGCAGTGAACGAGCTCAGGAGACATGGTTGGATTTTGGAGTACTTTTTTTTTTTGGCAGAGATCAGTTCAGACTCTGTAGTTTACAAGCAGAGGTAGCTATGGATGTTTCTCCTCATTTATTCACAGAGAGCTGCTTCACATAATCCCAATATGTGGTTCACATATGGTACATTCTATTTGAGGGAGTTTCATATCCCCAACCAATAAAAACATGGAATTTGGGCAAAAGAAAGTGCACATACGGCTAACTTATTACAGTCAATACTAGCAGTGTGTTTTGACTATGATCGGGTTTGAATTAGCTTGTGTTCTTGTTGATGGTTCTCGCTCAACAAGAATGTTCTGGTAGCTTAATGTAAACTATTTTAATCAACATCTTTTGGAATGGTGCTTTGTCTTGCGAGAAAAGTTGTTGGTTCAATCCTCCTTTTGCGAAGTCTTATGTTTCTTCCCAGGTCTGGACTGGTAATCGGGCATACCGGGCATTTTCCCGGTGGGCCGACAGTCCTAGGGGCTGATGCCCTTCTTTTTTTTTTTTTCTCTTAGAGACAGGCCCACAATTTAGGACTGAACCAGGACTAAACCAGGACTGAACCAGGACTAAACCAGGACTAAACCAGGGCTAAACCAGGACTAAATCAGGATTGAACCAGGACTAAACCAGGACTAAATCAGGTCTGAACCAGGATTGAACCAGGACTAAACCAGGACTAAACCAGGGCTAAACCAGGACTAAATCAGGATTGAACCAGGACTAAACCAGGACTAAATCAGGTTTGAACCAGGACTAAACCAGGACTAAACCAGGTTTGAACCAGGACTAAACCAGGACTAAATCAGGTCTGAACCAGGACTAAACCAGGACTAAACCAGGTTTGAACCAGGACTAAACCAGGACTAAATCAGGTCTGAACCAGGACTAAATCAGGATTGAACCAGGACTAAACCAGGTTTGAACCAGGACTAAACCAGGATTGAACCAGGACTAAACCAGGACTAAATCAGGTCTGAACCAGGACTAAATCAGGATTGAACCAGGACTAAACCAGGTTTGAACCAGGACTAAATCAGGTTTGAACCAGGACTAAACCAGGACTAATTATGAGGGGCCGGTCTAAGCCAAAAATGCCAGGGCCGTTTTTTTGTCCCAGTCCAGCCCTGTTTCTTCCCTAGTTCCGTAGTTTATTTGTCCGTAGCTACTTCGACTTCCTCCCACATCTGCATGCAAGTGAACACTTTAAATTGGCCCGCAGTGATCGTGGCGATGTGTCAGCACTACTATAGATGGCCACTGTCCAAGGTGCTCCCCTGCTAAAACTTACTATAGGCCCCATTACCCTTCACTTAACTTCAATGGAAGAGCGTGATTGGAATATAAATACGTTCTTCCTTTTGATTAGAGATGCACCGATCCAGCTTGTTCAGTTCTAACACCGATATTGATACCATGGCTCTGAAGGTTCACTCTGTAACTTTTTCGGTTCGGTCACTTTCTTTTTTCTTTGGCATTTGCTCTGCTTAGAATGTTGCACAGTATAAGTTTAAACAGGACTACTTTACATTTATTCAACTATAGGTGTTTTTATTACTCAAAATGACCTTGAAAAACATTCCGACAGTGAACGAGGTTGCCGCTACACTGATCTGATCTGTAACTTGGTCTGGTTTGGTCTCCGTTAAGATAGAAAGGTTTAATGCCAAATAATGACAAAGCAATAACATCTCCATGAAGATAAAGGTAAAATTGTCTTACCTTTAAAGGAAAAGTAACATTTTTTTACAATCTGAGCCTTAAAACAAGTAGTTTTACTCACCCATAGCACTTTGGTGTCAATTGGAGGAGTTTCGTAGAAGTTATGTTGTAGCCGTTCTTTGCTACTAATGATCCCGTATCCGTTAGCGTGAGTGCTCGGGGCACTGATTTGCGGTTTCCAAATAACACAAACTTTAGCACTTTTCAAATCACAGAAGATCGCTGTGTCAGGGTAGACTTTTAGTAGATTCCAAAATGGCCTGAAACCCGATATCGCAACAGAAAAGTAAATTCAGAGCGGTGTTAGCTTCTTTCGGACTAGCGGTGTTTATAAACAGCTGAGTTCACGCATGCGCACTGTCCTCTCTGATGACGTCATCAAATGAAACTATAGCTGCATATCGGGTTTCAGGCCGTTTTGGAATCCACTAAAAGTCTACGCTGACACAGCGATCTTCTGTGATTTGAAAAGTGCTAAAGTTTGTGTTATTTGGAGAGCGCAAAGTAATGCCCCGAGCACTCACGCTAACGGATACGGGATCATTAGTAGAACAGAACGGCTCAACATAACTTCTGCGATACTGCTCCAATTGACACCAAACTGCTATGGGTGAGTAAAACTACTTGTTTTATTGCCGAAAGAAGGCTCAGATTGTAAAAAAAACGTTACTTTTCCTTTAAGTATCTGCCCATATTCGAAACTTACCGATACCAGTGTAAGAATTGAAAATGTAACTTTTACTCGCAAAACACAGTCACCAAATTTGTTGTGTTATGCAACTTATTTATCTAGGAAGTAACTACAGAATAACTTTGTATGAAGTAAAGATCAAACATTATGAGATGTCCTGGGCCTGCATCGGTCAGTAAATCGTCTCATTACATCCAAATAAAACTGAAAAAAACATACCTAATCCAGAAGATTTCCCTGGATCCGTGCCCATATTCAAAACCAGTATCGATATTGGTGCATTGGCTACTTTTGATGTTAATATTGATGTTTTTATCACATGCTTTACACAAGCTCACATGAGGACGTGCACATATCAGCTCGCACACTTCGGAAACGGAGGAAGAGGAAGTGTGTACGGTGGCTCTGGGGTCAAAGCGAGTGACTTTTGCCGTCTCTCCGGAAGACCACAGATGCCATTGTGTTCAGCGTTTGGGAAATATGCTGTTTATATTTGGCTTGTCGCACCGCTGCTCGGATTTTGTCTGATTTTGATTGATTATCTGGGAAAAAAATGTAATTTGTGGTCGTTTAGAAAGAGATTTTTTTTTTTTTCCTCAAATATTTGGCACTTACCGTTTTAATTTGAATTTGGATGCTAAAGCTTAATAGCATGACTTCACTGGATTGTCGTAAATGGTATTAACAAAAAGCCTCTTCAAATTGGACAGAAATTAAAAGTAGCAAAAGTTGTGTATGTGAATTAAAAAAGTATGTTTCTAAGCTCAAATTAAACAATCCCTAAAGGTATGGGCAGAAATATGTGCCACCAGAAACTGAATTTGAATCACATAATTTGTATGTAAAAAATTGTATTTTTTAATTTGAATCATTGCATTGAAAAATTGTATCTGTACCATTTGAAATAGAATTTATTAGTTTGTAACAGGAATCTAATAAAAGCTCTCTTGAAAACTTTCTCGAAATTCAAATTCAGTTCTCAAAATTCAAATTCAGTTTACAAAATTCAAATTCAAGTTTACTGTGACAAACATCCTGGTACTTTAAGGATGAAGGAAGAGCAATCGAGCTCAGATATGCAGGACTCCTCTGTCTGCTGCTTTAACTTTAAAATTTGAATTTTGTGAACTGAATTTCAATTTTGAGAACTGAATTTGAATTTCAAGAAATATTTCGAGAGAGCTTTTATTAGATTCCTGTTACAAACTAATAAATTCCATTTCAAATGGTACTATTCAGATTCAATTTTTCAATGCAATGATTCATATTAAAAAATACAATTTCAAATTATGTGATTCAAATTCAGTTTCTGGTGGCACATATTTCTGCCCATTTAAAGGTCATATATTATGCTAAATTTATTCTTGTAAGCTTTAAGATATGTTAGAATGCGGTTCATCAAAAAGGAGTTGTGTTTTGTTCAAGATTCAAGATTCAAGATTGTTTATTTGTCATGGGATCAACACAAGCTCAATAATGCAGTGAAATGCTTTAGGATCAGAAGAACCCGTTGACTCACAAAGATAATCAAGAAGTACTGATAACATGCAATAAAAATACAAGGGAAAAAAGTTAAATTACAGTAGAGAATGGCAATTCCAGGGCTGAAATGATCCAAATGATTCTAGTGAAGGCGTATAGGGTTTAAAAACACTGTGGAGCACTTCCTGTGTTGCCACATGACATCACAAGGTGGAACATAGTGTTTGTGTGAATGAAACAAAACAAAATTCCAGGTGTGTTTGTGATGAGGAAACGACATTATAACATACAGCGAGACCAGAGACCACGGCAAAATGATCAGTTTTTCTGATTTTACTACTTATAGGTTTGTGTTTGGGCAAAAGGAACATTTTAGTTTGAGTCTATAAACTACTGACAACATTTCCCCCAAATTCCAAATAAAAATATTATCGTTTAGAGCATTTATTTGCAGAAAATGACAGTTGGTCAAAATTAAAAAAAAAAAAAAAAAAAAAAAGATCCATGTTTTCAGAGCTCAAACAATGCAAAGAAACAAGATCAAATTCATTTTAAAACAACATAATACTAATGTTTACACTTAAGAAGAGTTCACAAATCAATATTTGGTGCAATAACTTATTTTTAATCACAGCTTTCATGCGTCTTGGCCTCCACAAGTCTGTCACATTGTTCTTGGGTCCTGGTTTAGACCTGGTTTAGTCTTGGTTCAGACCTGGTTTAGTCCTAGTTTAGTCCTGGTTCAGTCTAAGTTTAGGTCTTCTTTAGTCCTAGTTTAGACCTGCTTTAGTCTTGGTCCAGACCGTGTTTAGTCCTAGTTTAGTCCCATTTTTAACCTGGTTTAGTGCTGGTTCATCCCTGCTTTAGTCTTGGTTCAGACCTGGTTTAGTCCTAGTTTAGTCCTGGTTTAGTCTTGGTTCAGACTGGGTTTAGTCCTAGTTTAGTCCTGGTTCAGTCTAAGTTTAGGTCTTCTTTAGTCCTAGTTTAGACCTGCTTTAGTCTTGGTCCAGACCGTGTTTAGTCCTAGTTTAGTCCCATTTTAAACCTGGTTTAGTCCTGGTTCATCCCTGGTTTACTCCTGATTCAGATCTGGTTTAGTCCTAGTTTAGACCTGGTTTAGTCTTGGTTCAGACCTGGTTTAATCCTTGTTTAGTCCTGGTTTAGTCCCATTTTCAACCTGGTTCAGTCCAAGTCTAGACCTGCTTTAATCTTGGTTCAGACCTGGTTTAGTCCCAGTCTTTCACATTGTTCTTGGGTGACTTTATTCCACTCCTGGTGCAAGAACTGAAGTAGCTCAGCTTTGTTTTTTTGTTGGAATTCACCAGACGCTGGAATGGAATGGCTGTGATACATGTAGAGATGCTGATTTCAGAAAAAAATGCAGCGGTGTCTTATTTTTTGTCCAGAGCTGTAGATCATAAAATAGCGTACTGTAATATGGGCCCTTTAACATTTAAGAAAGAGTAGCAAAAAAAATAATACTTTTTTTGTTGTTGTTTTCCTCTGTAAAATCAAAATCTGAACTGAAATGCATCTACCCTGACGTGTACACAGCGCTCCATTTGAGCTTCTGCAAACAGGGGACGCCATCTTGTAAAAGCGTTAGCCGTGCTCCCCCATTCTCACGCTTAACCTCATCTACGTCTTTGTCCGGGCCTTTACAACCTTCCTCTTTACAAAAGTTTATCCTGCTCCTGCTTCCTCCTCATCTTCTACAAATTTATGAAGCGTCCCTGTTTGTTCGGACTCAGTGCCAGCTCGTAAAGCCACTCCGCTTCTCGTAGTGATTGACGGTCCCCAAAGCCACGACATGTGCTCTTTACCTTCTGAACAGGCCTGCGGTTCAGTTGATGCTTCATGTTTTTGGAACTGTGGCAATAATAAGAATGAAAAATATTTATTTATTTAAATATTCTGTAAAATAAATGATAAAAAAAATAAAAATAAAAATGAAACCCTGCACCTCGTTCTTCTCTCTACACACATTTCACCAACATGATAAAAAATAAAAACAAACACACAAAAATTACACAATCAGATATCAAGAGTTGCTCAAGTCCAATCCCGCCAGTATAATAATAATAATAATAATAAGGGCATTTATAACACAATTGTATATAAAAGAGTTATATGTATTGCAATAAACGACAACAAAAACATTGAAAACAGATTTTTGGCTTATCTTAGATTAAATTAATTGTTAGCTAAATCTACCCTAATGCTGATACTGTACGGCGCTAAACACATCTCTATAATATACGTCTTTAAGTGTATTAAACTGGAATCCAGTGTCGCCTAAAAGTTTAGATTGAATTACCAAAAATGAAAGTGCAGAGGCGTATCGAGCCAGCGTCATGAAAGCAGTGATTTATTTTGTCGGTTTCTGGAATGCCTCGCCGACATGTGGTTCTTAATGACTAAAGGCTGCTTCCACAAGTTTACTTTTGACTTAGACAAAGTAAACAGATGATCCGAGCAAGCTTGATTCAATTTTCATTTTTTAGGAAAACTGCAGTCAACTATTTACAATCCAAACAGAATCGACTGCGTATAGATGGGGCTTTTTTTTGAAAAGTATAACCTGTGATACTAAAATGTCAAATGTTATTTAGGATTGATTTATACAGATTTTGAAACCACAAAACACTTTTTTAGACAATGAATGTCATTTTCAACACACGATATTAGTAGATTATTTTTAATGCCATGATGTACTAATACAAACCATTCGAAAACTATTCACAACAAATCCACTTTTGTTCTTTTTATATTGTTTTTTCTGCCTCGATTCTTGTTCAGATCAATATAAAATCAATATCACTATATCCAGTGGTGGAATGTAACAAAGTTAAAGTGGTTAAGTATAAATTTTAGGTATTTGTACTTCATTTAAGTACATTTTAAAGTGGATACTTTTGAGACCAGGTATGTGTACTTTCTACTCCACATGCAGGACTGAAATGTAAAAGTATTTATTTTATTATTCAAGATTCAAGATTGTTTATTTGTAGGGTTGCAAAGGGGCGGAAAATTTCCAGAAAGTTTCCAGAAAGTTTCTGGAAAACTTCCATGGAAACTTTGGCGTACGAATTTTGGGAATTTTCAAATTGGTAACTTTGCACAGAAGTTTTGGGAATTTATGAGAATTATTGTGAGTCATATACAACATAAACATAAACATTTTATTTTGTCATCAGCAGCGTTATTGTAAAAGGAGACAGTAAAACACACGACTCACATGATTTCTCTGGTTTCTCAGTAAACTAGCTCGAGCACATGTTGCGGAAGCATCATAAGATCACTTCTTCAGTGAAACGGCACAAATCTAGTTTACCAGTAAGCTAGCACTATTTTTTTCTATTATTTTTTTCTACATTTCTACTTTAATATTCTTTAATGTATAGATCTTTAATATATACAGTGGTACCTCACCTTACGAAATTAATTCGTTCCAGAAGTGGTTTCGTAACGTGAATTTTTCGTAAGTTGAGTAGCTATTTCAATGGAAAAAGCCTGATTTTTGTTTTTTGTTTTTTTTAAATAGTGTAACATTTTTTTATAGTGTAACACTGTGTTCTGCGTAGAGACTGTAGACCCAGGACTAAACGTCGACTATACCAGGTCTAGACCAAGGTCTAAACCTGGACTGGACCAGGACCAAACCAGGACTAGACCAGGACTAGACCAGGTGGATTAAAGCGCCGCGTGCGGGTCTATTTCCTGGTTTTGTTTCGAGTCACAGCTGAGGCGAGCAGCGAGGAGGGGACCGCACGCAGTCTGAGCGCATGAACGAACGCAGGCAAGAGCCGCGGTGGTCTAATCCTGGTTTAGACCTGGTTCAGACCTGGTTTAGACCTGGTTTAGACCTGGCACGGTTTGAGCACGGGTCTCGTGCTCGCAGCCCCGCGCCGGGTCATGCACGTGTCCGCCCTCCCCCTTCCCCCCACACTTCATTATTAATAATTTTGTTGAAAATCTATGAAAGTTTGAGTGTTTAAACGAGAGACAAATGTGAGAAAAGTTTAAATCCAGTCTGAGAAAAGCGTATAATGTGTGTGGCTGAGCGCGCATTATTTGAATTTTTGAGATTTCGCGTTTATATCTAGAGACCAAAATTTAACGTGAAGGTGTTTCGTAACTTGAAATTTCCGTTTGTTGGGTCTTTCGTAAGGTGAGGTACCACTGTACTTCATGATATCCTCAGAACGTACTTGACTGCGTGTCGTCCTCTTGTTGAAGTGTCTGGCCTCAGGAGTCAGCTCAGAAAAGTCGCTTTAGAGAAGAGAAGCAACTTTATTGATCTCACACTGGAGAAATTCTTCTCTGCACTTAACCCATCCTGTCATTAGGAGCAGTGGGCAGCACATTACTGCACCCGGGGACCATCTTTAGCTCTTCAGAATTCTAGAAGTTCTTGTGCCTGTGATAAAGGAATGTAAAATGCATGTAGAAGGTGTGGCTCGATGCTCTGCACAAAATACTGTCCTACTTTATTCACAGAAATTTGATTATTTTAGTCAGGATTATGCTACAGTATTTTTTCTACCAACTATATTGATGCCCCTAACCTTCAACTTTGATCATTTATTTTTGATAGTTTATTCCCATTAATTCCCGAAAATTTACAATCAACAATGCAATGAAATGCTTAGGATCAGAGGAACCGTTGACTCGCTGAGATAGTCAGAAGTACTAATAACAGCAGTAATAGTACATGGTAAAAAAGTGTTGCAAAAGTGCAGGGGAAGAAGTAAACAATATAATAAAAATATGTAATAAAATGTAATAAAAATACAATGTACAAAGGTGCAGGTAGGATTAAATAAGGTGTAAGTAGAGTATTTCACAGATTGCACATAATATAAGTGTTGCATGTGGATTTCGTATTGCACATAGCATGGTGTATTATAATTTGAGACCTGCTGAAAAGAGGGTTTATTTTGAACTCATTTGTACTTTGAGCAAACAATATACAAATAAAACAGATGCGTGAAGAGTCCCTCAGTCGTCCAGGTAGAATCCATGATAAAAGAAGAAATTCAATTTGTCAACTGGACAAAGTTTGTTTGGTCGAAAACGTTTCGCCGCTCATCCGAGAGGCTTCGTCAGTTCTGGTTCTAGTGCTGGTTAGACCCTGTTTATATCTCGCTGCAGGGAGGAGCTCACTACACTGAAATAGTTCTGAACAGGTCTGGACTGGGACAAAAAAACGGCCCTGGCATTTTTGGCTTAGACCGGCCCCTCATAATTAGTCCTGGTTTAATCCTGGTTCAGACCTGATTTAGTCCTGGTTTAGTCCTGATTAGTCCTGGTTTAGTCCTGGTTCAGACCTGGTTTAGTCCTGGTTTAGTCCTGGTTCAATCCTGATTTAGTCCTGGTTTAGTCCTGGTTCAGACCTGGTTTAGTCCTGGTTTAGTCCTGGTTCAGACCTGATTTAGTCCTGATTTAGATCTGATTAGTCCTGGTTTAGTCCTGGTTCAATCCTGATTTAGTCCTGGTTTAGTACTGGTTCAGACCTGGTTTAGTCCTGGTTCAGTCCTAAATTGTGGGCCAGTCTCTATAAGTATTTAAAAAAAAAAAAAAAAAAGGCATCGGCCCCTCGGACTGTCGGCCCACCGGGAAAATGCCCGGTATGCCCGATTACCAGTCCAGGCCTGGTTTTGAAACTATCTCAACTAATTTGTTTGTTTTGTTTTTCGAATTTCTCTGGCGTCTAGTATTAGCATATTCAGCCCTAGGAGGACGCCAGAGAAATTCGGAAAACAAAAGAAACAGATTAGTTGAGATAGTTTCAGAGCTATTTCAGTGTAGTGAGCTCCTCCCTGCAGCTAGATATAAACAGGGTCTAACCAGCACTAGAACCAGAACTGACGAAGCCTCTCGGATGAGCGGCGAAGCGTTTTCGACCAAACAAACTTTGTCCAGTTGACAAATTTAATTTCTCCTTTTATCAAATAAAACAGATGAAAAAAATAAGCACACATCCGTATCAAAATAACTACATTTGAAACCTCGTAAGACCTCAGAATGCTTTTTACTCTTTCAGTACAGGTACTTTAAAACCTTTACCTAAGTAGATATTTCATGTGATACTTTTACTTGAGTTTTTTCTGTACTTTGACTTAAAGGTCCCATGACATGGTACTTCTTGATGCTTTTATATGGCTCCTTAATGGTTCCCTAATACTGTAAATGAATCCTTCTTCAAAATCAACACTCAGTGCATGAGAAACAGAGATAAGATGAGAAAGAGTCATAAATGTCACTCTGGAACACTCCATTATGGGCGTTGTTGCTTGAATGCAAATGAGGAGGACAATAGTATAGTAGCGGGTGGGGGCGTGGCCAAACTCACCACTCTTTCCTTTTCAGCTGTGCGCTGTGCACTTCCGTGTTTTTGCAAATGAGGAGGACAGAGATAGCCTATAGTATGGGGTGGGGGGCATGGCCAAACTCTCCGCTCTCAGCTCTCCGCTCCGCTCTGTGACCCACTTCCGTGTTTTTGCACGGAGAAAGAGATGAGAAGCCTTCCATTGAAAAATAAACACATTTCCACAGAAAATAAAATTAAACCACTGCTGTTTCAGATATCCACAGGCTCAGATAAAGGACTTCCGAGCCTAGAAACACTCGCAAGTTCCTCCAGGCAAATAAAAAACCGCATTTCGCATTGCGTAGCTCCTCCGCAGTCCAAACTGTCTGGGCGTGATTTACACAGACGCTGAGTACAGACAGACGGGGGTGGAACTGCATTTGCATTTCTTTTTTCGATCTGACGTAACAAAGTTTCCTTGTTCAAAATCGCCCGTTTGAGCTCTGATTTTTTCTAACGCAGAAAAGAATTGCAAATGCTCAGTTTAGACATTTCGCAACTTTTAACCATTGGGGGAGAGGGCTAAACAGGGTAGGGGAGCTCACATTAACGTTCAAAAACCTCAGAAAGTGAAAATTTCATGCCATGGGACCTTTAAGTAGAAAACATGGAGTACTTCTTCCACCACTGACTACTGTATACTGTTGTGGACTAAGGAAGCAACTGCACATTTTTACTCAGTTACGAACCAAATGAACAACACGGCGACCGAAATGTGCAGATAAAACCTCACGCAAAGCCGCACAGTGAGAGATGTATTGAAATACGATTTTAACAGCTCTGAATTTATTAACCGCTGCCATGTGTATCTTTGGTTCTGTGTGTCTATAAATATTTCTGGTATTGACAGATTCTCATGGCTCATTAGGAAAATGAGGGAAAGTGGTGAAGTGGATGACTCACAATGGATTTGACAGTTCCAAAGAAATCAGGCGTGAACACTGACTCAGGGGTCAGCTATCCGCCATGACTCACCAGCACTCAGTTTCAGTTCAGGTTCTACATTTTTAGACATGTGGAATATATTTTGTTTTCTCCATTGACAGATACATTAAAGGTGCACTGTGTAACCTGCTTGTCTCCATGGAGATATCACTGTTTTGCCTTGAGTATTCCACAGTATGAAAATAAACTTGGTGCTCACAATGAAGATGGAGAGGCAAGCCTGCACATGGGAACAATTCATGTTTTGTAAGGTATTTTTGAGTTATAAAACAGCTGTAATTGAACAAATGCAAAGGGATTATGTTTAATGCCATACTGTGGAACATTCTAGGCCAAGAAGTAACATCTCCATGGAGACAAGCAAGTAGCAGGCCCTCTAACTTAGAAGTGACATGGTGCAGTTTAAAGCGGAGCGTCAGACTTCTGAATAGCAGAGGAGTTTGCAATAATGAGGACATACAGGCCAGACTAATGTAAACAATATTAAAGGTCCCATGACATGGTACTTCTTGATGCTTTTATATGGCTCCTTAATGGTTCCCTAATACTGTAAATGAATCCTTCTTCAAAATCAACACATGAGAAAGTGCATGAGAAAGAGAGATAAGATGAGAAAGAGTCATAAATGTCACTCTGGAACACTCCATTATGGGCGTTGTTGCTTTAATGCAAATGAGGAGGACAGAGATGGCCTATAGTAGCGGGTGGGGGCGTGGCCAAACTCTCTGCTCTTTCCTTTTCAGCTGTGCCCTGTGCGCTCTGACCCACTTCCGTGTTTTTGCACGGAGGGAGAGATGAGAAGCGTTCCATTGAAAAATAAACACATTTCCACAGAAAATAAAATTAAACCACTGCTGTTTCAGATATCCACAGGCTCAGATAAAGGACTTCCGAGCCTAGAAACACTCGCAAGTTCCTCCAGGCAAATAAAAAAACGCATTTCGCATTGCGTAGCTCCTCCGCAGTCCAAACTCTCTGGGCGTGATTTACAGAGACGCTGAGTACAGACAGACGGGGGTGGAACTGCATTTGCATTTCTTTTTTCGATCTGACGTCAATAAGTTTCCTTGTTCAAACTCGCCCGTTTGAGCTCTGATTTTTTCTAACGCAGAAAAGGATCGCAAATGCTCAGTTTAGACATTTCGCAACTTTTAACCATGGGGGGGCTAAACAGGGTAGGGGAGCTCACATTAACATTCAAAAACCTCAGAAAGTGAAAATTTCATGCCATGGGACCTTTAAATGTGTCGACTTTTGTAGTACTTATTTATAAAGTCAGTTTTATTGTATTCAACCAACTTCCCTTGCTATTACTATTAGAAAATTCTACTTGTCTCATTGGGTCATAGTGTATATTTGCACATATGTCCTCACTAAAGTCTGGGAACACTGCTGTAATCTTGTCTTTGCAGTTCTGTGACCCTAAAGGTAGCAGCCAGTGCTCAATATGCTCCTAAAGATGTTCTAATGAAAGGCAAAGCAGTGACAAACTGCGCACAGCCCCCTTTTGTTCTTTTGTGCTCTTCTCTTATTAGACTTTAATTGTGTCTATTGCACTGGTATTGCCAGGAGATGTCCTTCTTTATCAGGGCTGGTACAGACACATACTACCACACCTCTGTCAAATATTCGCCTCTGGCCGCTACTTTTCAGCCCCTAACAGTGTGCTGACTTCCATACATCCCATGGTAGAGGAGGAAAGAATTGCATAAAATGTAATGTGTTATGGCTTAAAGCTTTTATTTAATTAAAATGTACACTGCAAATGAATTTGTTGGTTTAAGTATACAGTTCTTTTGGCTAGCTCTGAGCATACTTTTAAACCAGTTACCCGCAGAGCTGCCAAAGCTCAAATGTATAGAGTCTGAACTTTATAAAGTTATTTTATTTTTTTCATTTTTGTAGTCATTCTATGTCCTTTTGTATATTCAGTGGCGGGTAGATCCCCACTTGCCTGCACCCCTTTCAAACTCGGATACACCCTCAAAGACAATGCACACAATACAGTTATTTAACCTAAACATGAAGGGGTAAACATTATTTAATGATACACCCCTGTGGACCTGCAACTGGATTGGGATAAAAGGTTATAGTTTAGGGGTTCTTTGCTGCAACACAAAACAATATTCACCTACGAGATAATTCATTCATTTTTAAACATTTAAAATATCTATCACTGGATGTACGCAGCTTAATAGCAGGAGAAACAGACACTACGCAGAGAAACGATCAAATTATTTCCACAGCGTAAAATCACATATAGAATTCTACGTAATCCAAAAATGGAGAGTGTCCCTTTATCTCGATCGATCACAAAGAATGTATACAAGAGGCCGTGAGGGGGGCAGACGGAGCACGAGGAGGGGGTGGGGGTTGTGAGTTAGCGCCGTCGACGGGGCATTTGCATAAAGGGCAAGGCAGCGTGCCCACTGGTGGAAAAGGTTGGCATGAGGCCTGGCAGACTGGCACAGGGAAGAGTAGGGAGAGACAGGGAGGGGCAGAGGCAATAGTGCATCCCTTGTTCCGAAAGAGGAGGTCCCAGGCTGTTGGCAGTGGAGCGGGCTAAATCTCTAGTTTGATTGTGTGCTAGATTGCCCCCTTTATTTGTCTGATTGCAAAGCGTTCAACACAGCATTAGTAGCGGGCTTTACTTTTCCCCAAGCCCACATTCACCGGGCACTTTTTCCTCTCTCTTGGCCGGCTCTGTGATTGTGGCCATGCATACGGTTGGAGTTTGGAGTCGGTAATCAGATCATGGGGCTGTTTTGGCGACGCTTCGGGATGATCTCTTATTTTTGTTAAAGTTTTACGTGAGGTGGGGCTCAAATATGGGCTTAAAATGTTGTGAACCAAGAACGAGGACTGTCTGCGAGCGATTTTGGTATAGAAAAAGTGAGTTAGGATGAATCTATGAACAGTGGTTGGTCGCGAGATGTTTTAAATATATATATTTTTTATTATTATGACACTGTTTTTTAGATTTAGTGGATCTTTTAGTTGAATTAGGTCCAGAAACACAATACACACAATCCAATTAAACAACATTAAATCTGATTTAACATGTTTTCCCACTAATTACACTTACACTAATTAAATACTCTAATTATTACAGCAGTCTGTAGTAGGAGCTGTGAGTCGTGCGTGATTATTTTGGGATGTCCTGAAAAGTTTGAGAACCACTGCCCTAAAACAACAAAGGAACTGCCCTGGTAAATTTTTGGTAATGCAATAACAACAGTCATTCATTTTGAATACGAAGCTCAAAGGAGAGCTCAAAAACATCCAGAAAGGACTGCTCAAACATCGTTATTTATCACATTCATAAATCCAAATCTAATATTACAAACCTTAGTATAGGTTTTTTCCCAAGGCTATACATGTACTTCATTCAAGACATTTAATGACACATTTGATGGATAAATGAAGCTTGCGTGTCTCAATTAAAGTGATTAAAACAAGAATGAAACCAAAGCACGCAGACACAGTCACTCTTCAGTACAGAACCGTACCCTAATACACGTACTCGAAACCTTTTTGTGACCCCCATGTACCAGCGGATACTATAACACCCAAATTTATGTGTTATTATTTTACATTTATCATTAATCTAAGACCATTATACTATTTTGTATCACCACTTTTTGCCATTTGACTATTGTTCTATAAAATTTGCTGCTTACTGTACATGACCCGGGCCTGGAACAGCAATTTAGATTCTCCCGCTTGCTCCAGCTCAGTGTTTCTTTTGTCTATTGCCATCTGTGGTGAACTCTTTAGGTTATGATTATTTAGAGAGCAAAATCAAAGCAATACGATTCCAGTATATGACCAGTTAGCTGTAATGCTGTAATGCTGCTCCTGCTCTGTGTATTGAGCCGTGTCCACGGCACTGGCCTCCCATGGACAGTGTGACCGCCAGCAGTGTAGAGCTGGCACACGCGCCACTACTTAGCCACAAAAACAGGCCAAATTGTCACTGAAAATGAATAATACTGTATATACGTTACGTTTTGATTGTTTAATGTGTTTCAATTTTCCATAGAAACATAATGCATACATATTCTGAATTAAACTGTCACTTCAGAGTGGTTTAATCATTCTTGTTTTCTTTATTTATGCACTGTAAACCATCTTTTTTAAGTAAGTAGTTGCCTGAAATAGACCGAGACTGATATATCGGGCTGATATTTATTTCAGGGCGACGGCTAACACAGCTCTCTTAAAGGTTTTCTGTCAATTTTAATGACATAATTTGAGGAAACTGATCTAATTAAACCCTACGTATCAACTCAAAAATATCGAGTTTATCAGCCGTCGGTTTCTCTGACTTCTAAACAGCATCGGCCATGAAAAAAAAAACAGAAAATGCAAATCGACGCAACCAACCAAACACAACAGTTGCATTAATTTGTTCAGTTTGTTCCTTTTTTGCATAAACTGTCCTTATTAGTTCCCAGCACCCTCGGATGGCTCTCCTCAGCGTTAACATGTGCACCTGGAGTTGCTCATTAACCACACAAAGGCTGAACAGGAGCGAGTTTGCATTCTCCCGACACTTCAGAGGGGAGGGATTCTCTTAAATGTCACTTTGGTTCAAGAGCCTTGTTTACCAACGCGCCCGCTTTCAAACAGCCCGGCGCTCTGCTGGCTCCTGTCTTCTCTGCACTTTCTTCCTGCGCCGTTTGAACCACTGTGGCGTTTTGTTTCTTTCAAAAGTATGACTATGAGCCCTAAAGCTTTGTTAAGCGGCAAGTTAACACACGAACCTGGAGAGCCCTTTCGTATGAGGCGGTGTTGAAATTCTAAATCCGAATTCGCAACAATCTTTTCACTGTATGTGTCGCAACATTGCTGAATCAGTGAGATTAGAATAAGTGTCAACATAACAAATAATTAAAATGATAATACTGAAAACAAACTGTAAAGCAGAATTTGCTCCCCAAAATTGTTTTAAATGTTCAGTATTGGGTTTTTTTTGTTTGTTTTTGAACAGTTTATACCGCAAAAACAATAACAAAAAGCAAAATTACAACGCGAATATCCATTTCTTAATCATCGTCATAGTTACAGTCCACTTCTCTCAGCGCCTTTGTCCTAATTCGTCCTGGAGTCTCAAACTTTAGCTCATACAATCCATGAGTTTATTGCTTAAATGTACAATATTATTATTTTAAAAAAATATGAACTGCAATACAAACACTTTAGTAATTAGATTGTATAGTTTTAGTTCAGAATTCAATCTTCTACAACTAAAATGAAATCATACTGTAGAAAAAATAACCACAAACTCTCACTAATACAAAAAAAAAAGTACTTACGATAAATATTTACCTCAAAAATTATTGTTCCATCTGTCATGTATTGAAGAATAAGTCAGTAAAGTAATTCTCATGACACAGGCCTGCATCAAACTACTACTACTGGCTGCTTAGAGTAGTTAAAAGTACATGATATCCAGGGGTAAAATAACGAGATAAAAGTAGTACTGTACTTAACTTAAATGGATTTTAAAGTGGATACAGTACTTTTTATGTTTACTTCACTATATCTGAGAGCAGGTCTGTACTTTCTGCTTAAATAGGACTGAAAAGTAAAAGTAGTTTGTATTATTGTCTGAGATCGAATGAAAAGGCTAAGGAGTTTTATTTTGAACACATTAGTAGTTTGCAAACAAAACTATACAAAAATATACAAATACTGTAGAAACAACTAGAAAAAAACATTGATTCTATTGTTTCTGGTGAACAAAATTCAAATACAAATCTTTATCAGTATCTATACATTTGCAGTTTTATTAGACTTTATTTACTTTTTACTTATTTTTATAGGTACTTTAATACCTTTTCCATGTGAAACTTTTACTTATTTTAGTATTTTTTGCATCCTTGATCCGCGCTTTTACTTCAGTAACAAAATTCTACACTTTTTCTCCCGCTGATGATCACGACTTGTGCGGCGTTCGAGTCGCTTACATTAAAATCACATCATTGCGTTGAATCAAAATGGCCGCCCGGGATGAAACGGATGAATTTGTCACAGGCCGAGCGTTCTGTGTTTACCGATTACAGAGCTGCTTTTTAACCGGCTAGAAAATGAACACCCGCAGTGGGCCAAATGCTCTGAAAAGCTGGCTGTGGTTTGTAAGTTTGCCTTCTCGAGCAGCCACTTTAGCGACACACTGCTTATTATTTGGAGCTGTTCACAGGAAAGTGGCGGATGGCGAGACTGCGAAGGAGTATTTTTTTCTTAGCTGGTTTTCTATCAATAGATGGAATCTGAAAAGTATTGTTA